>CM062295.1:449944249-450544249 GCA_031216915.1 Pictodentalium vernedei | reverse complement strand
GTCATTACCAAGATCATTATTTGAGTGAAGGCCCAGAGCGCCATGTTCAGACCAGAGTATCATTGCTCGGAACTGAAAACAACTCCTGGGACAGCGAAGCGAAGGTACTTTCTAAACGCCGGATGTACCATGACGTAAAAGTACGCATCCTTGAGATCCATGCTATCAGCATAATCGTTCACTTGAGTGCTCGCTCTGACTGATCAGATGGTCTCCATATAAAATTTTGGAGCTACGATCTGCTCGTTTATCCAGCTCAGATCTATAACTGGACGAAACGAGCCATCTGATCTTGGAACCAGGAACAGGCGACTGCAGAAAAGTTAAAAAATTTATAGTAATTTATATATTTTTTATACTTACCAATGACCCAGACATAGCTGGTGCTAACTCTTAAAAATCTAGGGCCAAACACAAATTTTGCCCCCCAATCCCCAAAATTTGCATCTAAAACCAAAAGAAATCATGTCCTGAAGGACCTCCATACTTTGCCCCCACTGCGCATGCGCAGTGTCAAGGACGTTCCGAAATTGGTGCCAATTATCATTCTTACAAGCAGTGCCTGGTCAGCGCTATGTACTCAGCGGGGAGGTATGAGTTCCCAACTCCTGGGAGGGCCATCCCCGTCTGGGTCATTGGTAAGTATAAAAAATATATAAATTACAATAAATTTTTTAACATTTTTATACTGTACCAATGACCCAGACATAGCTGAATAGTAAAAAGGCTGGAGGGCCTAGGACATAGAGGAAAATCCAATAAGCTCAACTATATAACATAGAGTCAACCCCTCAAGGCTTTACATGTATCTTTCTTATTTTATGATAAATTAGAAAGATACAATACCCTTCATAATTGAGCACAATAACATTCATGTTCTCTATTAACATCCAGTATAACCCTTTATACTAATTATTTTTAAAGTAAGCCAATAAAGCTAGTCCAGAGAATTGAGACTCTTTATATTCTTTAAAAGTGTCCGAGGATTGTATATTAATGCCTGTTTGACACTTGACATATACAAATGCTTCACACCGAGCTACACTTTAAAAATATGACATGAATGAATTTTTAACATTAATATTACACTTTAAAACCATCCCGGAAACGACTCAGAATTACTGACTCCGGAGGAGGAATTCCCTTGCTTTTCACTATAAAGCAGGTGACCTAAGGGAACACCCTCCCCTCCCCCCCCCCCCCCCCCCTTCCCCTTGCCCTGGGTCAAATAGCCCATGAGCGAAGAGGGCAGCCGGACGGAGTCACTGCCGGAACAGTAAGCCTGCATAACTATAGTTGCAACTGTTTAGTGGACGACATTCTGAGCAACAGATAACGGACCTAAACAATGCAGGTCTCCAGAAATGGACTCAATATTTCTGAGATAAAAATTCATGAATGTGGATGGCTGAGACCAATAAGCAGCCTTCATTAAATCTGTAATAGAAACACTATTTGCGTAAGCCCAAGATGTAGAAAGAGCTCTTACTTCATGAGCTGAAATCTTAAGCACAGACTGCTGAGAAGAAGATAAATTTTCATAAGCAGTGCGGATAGTTAATTGAATCCATCTAGCAATAGAATGGACCGAAATGTCCTTTCTATTAAGCATCAGAGACAGAAAGAAACGTTTTCGTCCCTTTCTGATAAACTGAGATCTCTGTTTATAAATACGTAAAGCTCTAACAGGACAGAGTAAAGGCCTACGCTCGTCTGAAGACGGCAGAGCCTTAATAACAATAGGTTCCGGATATTTATTAGGAGCCTGCTTCTTAGCTAAAAATCCAACATTAGTAGTGAAGGTGATAGTGTTCCCGACACTACGATAGTGAGAATCGTCCACCGATAGTGCATGAAGCTCACTGACTCTTCTAGCAGAAGAGAAAGCTAAGAGAAAAGCTGTCTTATAAGACAAGAATTTGAAATCTACTGTCCCAAGAGGCTCAAATGGCTTTTCCTTCAGTTTAAGAAGAACCCAAGCTAAATTCCACTTAGGAATTAATCTAAGAGTTCTGGGTCTATTTATCGAGAAGTTTCTAACTAACTTAGATAAAGAGACATTAGATCCAATTTGTAAACTATTGTGGTGTGCATAGGTATCAGATAACATAGACCTATAACCCTTAATAGTAACAGGCTGCAGTTTGATCTCGTCAAACAAGTATACTAGAAAGTTTGCAATGTCTGGTATAGAGGGATCAAAAATATCAACAGAATGATCCCTACACCAACGACGATAAACCTTCCACTTAGCCGCATAGTTTAGCGAAGAGGAGGTCCTCCTACAGTTAGAAATCGCGTCCACTGCTCATCCTGTAAAATGCTTGCCATGCAAGAAGAACCGCACAACGGAAAAACGTGAAGGTTGAGACCTTGCGGGTTGTGAAGAAGTTGACGCGGTTTCCCCTGCGAAAGAAGATCCTCCCGTGGAGGAAGCTTTCGCGGTAGGTCCCACAGCAGACACCTGAGTAGATTTATCCACGGTCTCTGTGGAGACAGAGATGCTACCAACAGAATCTTGCATTGAGATTTTTTTATTTTTAGCAATACTTGCTGAATCAACGGCGCTGGAGGATACGCATATCCTATCATTCCGTCCCATGAGATCGATAGAGCGTCTACTGCAAATGCTCTTGGATCCGGACATGGTGACACATACGTCTGCAACTGATTGTTGAGATGTGTCGCAAATAAGTCTATCATTGGCCGTTCCCATTGGTAGCAAATCTGATTGAATACTTGTTTGTTGAGAGTCCACTCCGACGGCAACAAGCGACCCTTCCGTGAAAGGGAGTCTGCTAGTACATTCAGACGACCCGGTATATTACGAACCGAAAGTAGAACTTGATGTTCTAGAGCAAACAGAAGGATTCTTTCCGTTAGATTGAATAACAGAACGGAATGAGTGCCTCCCTGGTTCCAGATATACGCCACTACTGTCGTATTGTCGGACAGGATTTGGACATGAGCTTTCTGAATAATGTCCATCCAATGACGTTACGCAAGCCAAATTGACATCATTTCCTTGATGTTTATGTGCTTGCTTAGGAACTGTGGATCCCAAAGACCCTGGCATCTCGAATCCGTTGGAATCAATGATGCACCCCAACCTGTTTGACTGGCATCCGTCATAATCGTAAAACTCGGATCCGGCAACTGCAGCGGAACTCCCTGAGTCAACCACTGAATGTTTGCCCAAGTCTGAATCTCTTGTTTCACCTGATCTGACAAGAGAACGTCTATGTCGAGCGAATGAATCTTCACACTCCAATTCTGAGTCAAGAAAATTTGGAGAGGACGAGTGCGTAACCGCCCCATCGGAATGAGATCCGCAGCGGCTCCGCACAGACCTATCAGTCTCATGAACTCCCTCGCTGTGACTTTGTCTGCATGAAGACAATAGCGAGCGTAACAACTAACTAATTGCACTCTGGTTAATGGCAGACGAACGAGATTGTTGTGTGTCTCGAAGCTCATTCTCAGATGAGTGAATGACTTGGACGGCACCAGATCCGACTTCTCCTCGTTTATAACAAAACCAAGACATCGGAGCAATAGAAGCAGATTCTGCACATCGTTCTGAAGCGTTAACTCGTTGCCGTACCTCTGAAGAATGTCGTCCAGGTAGGCCGACGTTACCGCAGACAAATGAGCTCGGAAATACATCATTACCGAGTTCATTACCCGAGTGAAAGCCCAGGGTGCTAGGTTCAATCCGAAGCACATCGCCCGGAATTGATACATCACTCCTAGGACTGCGAAGCGTAGATACTTTCTGAATGTCGGATGTACCATGACATGAAAGTACGCATCTTTGAGATCTATGCTTGTAGCATAATCGTTCACCCGAATACTCGCTCTGACCGATCGAATCGTCTCCATATAGAACTTCGGAGCGACGATCAACTTGTTTATCCAGCTCAAATCTATGACTGGACGGAACGAGCCGTCTAGTTTCGGAACCAGAAACAGATGGCTGTAGAATTCCGGAGTTTTCTGGTCTTCTACGACCTCTACCGCGTTCTTCATTAAAAGAGACTGCACCTCCGATAACAGAGCGTCTCTTTTCTGCAGATTTGACGGAAGTTGAGTCCATTTTGGACTTCGAGTTAATGGAGGCTTCCGTTTGAAGGATATTCTTAGACCTTCCGAAATCACCCCTCTCACCCAAGGGTCGTCCGTAATCGACGCACACTCTTCTGAAAAACTTGACAACCTTCCGCCAACCGGAACACGATAGAGGTTGAAACCATCACCTCCTGGACCTGCGAGGCCTGCGGGAGGAGAAACCACGTCCTCCACGACCCGCACCTCGTCCCGTCGACCTCGGGGCATCCGACCGGTTGTCCCGGCCCGAAGGACGTCCCGCACGTGAGTCGCTGCCTTGACGTCTCTTGAATAAGACCAAGAGGACGCACCGGAACCTCTACAGGAACCTCTCTTGGGTGCATTAGTCCCAGAAGTGCCTGTCTTACTCTTATCTGCCGTATCCAACTTTTTGGAAGCGGATTTAAACAGCAGAGAATCCGAAGCTTTCTTAGTAATTTTATCGTAGACGGCAGAAAGCTTGCCATCGAAGAGAAGTTCTCCGGAGACCGAAGCGACTCTGAGAGAGTTCTTCACCTTACTATCCACGCGTGTGGATGTAGCTAGGGCTGCGTCACGTCTAACCAACTCCAGGTTTGCCACTGAAAGGGCGGAGTTATATGTGGAATAAGCTACTGCCCTTGAAAGAAGTCTTAAAGAGGATTGTATATCCTGGAATTCTTTCCCTTGAAGACGCAGTGATAACGCCTTTGTAAGGTGGTCTGCGTAAGATAAAGCGTCTAAACTGGCCCTGTTAGACGTAATTGTCGTATCCAACACCGCGGTTGGAATGGACGTAGACGACGGTAATGACAATTCTAAGTCTTCCGCCTCATCGTCAAGACGCAGAGCAACTCTCGGAATACCCTGTCCTGCCGTATCGAATTTATTCCTTGTATTAATGAAAGGCAGGTTAAGAGCATTGGCGGACAAGAAACCAGCTTTGCCTGTTTTGGAAGCAAGCTTGAAGATAGCGTCGTTCAATAATTCAAATGTTCTTGTGACATTATTGGACTGAGACGGAAACTCAGGGACGATGTCTCTGAACCGCTCGAAGAATTCAGTGTCCAATGACGCTATCAGTCTCTTATCCGGTACCGCAGCAGTCTGGCCCGACGGAACAACTTGCGGAAGGAAGTGCCGGATGAAATCCACGGCAGCTTTATGTTGTTCCGAATGGGATAGCTCCAAGTCATCCGTATCCCTTTCGCCATCTGGTCGGACCTCATGATGCTCCCGGTCGTCCGCACCCGATGCTTCGGCGGAGCGTACCGACCCAGCGCCATCGGATAATTCCCGATCCGACACCGATTCTGTCGATTGCTGGGACGCTGCGATAATTTGTGCTATCTGAGCTAGCACGTCCGTCATCGAGGCCTGCGGAGTAGCGGTCTTTCGCTGCTTAGCCGCGGGAAGCTCCGCATCAACTGACTCCCGCATACTCTTCCTATGCGAACGTCTGGAGTCTACCGGCCTCGTGTCCCTGGCTACCGGATGGCGTGACCTGGTCGCCGATGAATCCCTGATCGGCGAAGCTGGTAGAATATCCGCGGTCACGTAGCCAAGGTGCGGTCTTGTGCGCTGGTGAGAGGATGAGGAAGCCTGTGCAGTCTCAGCGGACTGCCTATACAACGGAGCGTCCCGAGCGACAGACGTGTGCTCCGCTTGCGACACATTTTGTACCACAACATCTGGTCCCAGATGTTGTTGTACGAGAGAGGGGCCTCTCTCGCTCGCGGCCCGGCTGGACCTGGACGAGCTAGGAACCGGACTAGAAGGCTTCCTCCGATATCTCCTATTATCCGCCGTCACTGGGTGTGCACCTTGTATGTTTATAGTGCTCGCATCACCCAACATTTCCTCCTGGACAGCAACGGACGAACCCGGCTGCCGAACCATTCGGTGAATGGACGCTACACCGGGCGAGCTAGCGGACGACAGCGCCATCGATCCTACTCGGGACCTCTCAGGCAACTGTCGTATCTCCATGAGCACTTTTGCCGCTAGCTCTGCATTCAAGTGTGATGACGGAAGCGCACTTTTGGAAGATAACATGGAAACATCACCCTGTTCTTGTTCCTCTGAAATAGAAACTGATAGACTAGAGTGACCCTGCGGAGAAAGGACCGGTATAGCCCTTTCTCCACTAACAACATACAGTGACACACGTTTCCAATGTTTGTCATCCCAATATTCACATATTGAACAGGAGTTAGTGCGAGTACACTGACTACAATTAATACAATGATCATGAAAGTCAGAGGAAGATTTCTTCCTATTACAATTTGAACAATATCTTTTCATTGTGAAAAGACAACAAGTCCTAGTACTCGCACAAACCCCTAAAAACAAAGATACATAATAACATGATCCATTAACATTGAAAAAACAATTGAAATCCAAAATAATTTTTGAAAAATATTTTTTCAGCGAAGCCCAAGTTTCTGAAAAGTAACATTGAGCCCCAATGGATCCCAAGGCTAAGTGTGGTCAAAAATTTTAAAATTATTTTAAATAATTAATGCAACACTTACGGATAATAATAATGTATCTTGTAATGAGATAAACTACTCCAAAGGCAAAAAGCCCCCCTCAAAAGAGACTGTTGCCAATGTAAACAAGAAGTGTATAAACACCAGAAAACATGACTCCAGGCACTGACAATACTGGCCCAAAATCAGTTATCAACAATACACACTATCTGATGCAAAACAGAGACTTTCAGGGAAGAATCTGCAGAACATCAGATGGTAGATGCAGAACACAACGTCTAAACACCCATGGGTGAGAACGTAAACATGGGGAAAATAACAGAATTCATTCTGTAACCAAGCTAATTCTCCCAAGAAATTTTAGTAGTAATCTTACTCAAAAATATGCCAAAAGCATGGGAGAATAGCAAGGGGGGACTTACAGGATAAGGGGAGAGGAAACACTGAATAAGCAGTGCAACTTCATAGCAAGAATGACAACAACAGGCCCATGCCTCGAAAATAGGCAACTTAACATAATTTCATTACAAAATTTTAAGTTACAGCCCTGAAAATTTTCTGTCACTCCTTTTTCCTCTCCTTCTATATCCTCCTTAGAATCACCATTTCTCCAATATTTATGTGTCTGGCATCATTTAAACTGAGATTTACAAGCACAAAGATCAGTGATATGTTAACTGATGAAGGGCCAAACAAAGAATGATAATTGGTGCCAATTTCGGAATGTCCTTGACACTGCGCATGCGCAGTGGGGGCAAAGTATGGAGGTCCTTCAGGACATGATTTCTTTTGGTTTTAGATGCAAATTTTGGGGATTGGGGGGCAAAATTTGTGTTTGGCCCTAGATTTTTAAGAGTTAGCACCAGCTATGTCTGGGTCATTGGTACAGTATAAAAATCTGGAGATTCCTGGCTTTCTATGACGTCTATAGCATTCCTGTCCAGAAGAGATAGAACTTCTGATAGAAGCGAATCTCTCTTCTGAAAGTTTAACGGAAGCTGAGACCAGTGTGTACTTCAAGATAATGGAGGTTTTTCCTTGAAGGACAGTTTAGACCTTCGGAAATAACCCCTTGCACCCATGGGTCGTCCGTAATAGACAACCAATTGGTTAATAATCTTGACAGCCTTCAGCCTACTGGAACGCAATAGAGGTTTAGACCATCACCTCCTGGCCCTGCAAGGATTGCGGAAGGAGAAACCACGTCCTCCACGACCTGCACCTCGCCCAGTCGACCTAGGGGTGTCTGATCGGATATTTCGGCCCGCATTACGACCCCTATGTGAGTCGCTACTCTGACAGTCTCCGGAGTAAGACGTAGAGGCTTTCTTAGATCGTCTATAGGAACTTCCTTTGGACGTATTCGCCCCCGAAGTACCTGCCTTACTCCTCCCTGCTGAGTTCGACTTTTTCAAGGTGGAATTAAAAGCAGAGAATCCGAAGCTTTCTTAGTAATCTGATTATAGATTGTAGAACGCTTAACGTCGAAGAGCTCTCCTGAGACCAGAGCCACTGGAAGAGAGTTTTTTCACATTACTATCCACTCTTGTGGAAGCAGCCAGGGCAGCATCACGTCTGACTAATTCCATATTGCCTCTGAAAGGGCAGAGTTATACGTAGAATATGCTATAGCCTCGAAAGAACTCTTAAGGAAGTTTGAACATCCTGGAATTCTTTCCCTTCGAGACGTAGTGATAACGCTCAGGTAAGGTGATCTGCGTGAGATAATGCGTCTAAATTAATCCTATTAGATGAGATTGTCATCACCAGTATACTGGAATTAATAGACATGGATGCCGGCAATGACAATTCCAATTCTTCAGCCTAGTCATCCAAACGCAGAGGAACTCTTGGCACGCCTTGTCCTGCCATTTCAAATCTATGTCTACCATAGATGCAAGGCAGCTGTATAGCGCTAGGTGATAAGAAACCAGATTTGCCAGTCTTAGAGGCTAGCTTGAATATAGTGTCATTCAAAAGTTCAAATGTCCGTGACATTTCTGGACTGGGCCGGAAACTCAAGGACAGTGTCCTTAATCCGGCCGAAAAAGTCTGTGTCCAGTGACGCTTTCAGTTTCTTATCAGGTAACGCAGCATTATGGTCCAGAGAAACAACTTCTAAAAGGTGATGCCGGATGAAATCTATAGCCACCTTAAGTTGTTCGGAAAGGGAAAATTTCAGCTGTGCTGATTCCCTTTTACCATCCGCCTGGACCAGATAAGAATCTCGGTCGTCCCTTACTGACTCTGCAGGGGAGCGAACCGACCCAGCTTGCTGAAAAAAGTTTCTGATAGCTGCTGGGATGCTGCGATGAATTGAGCTATCTGTGATAGCAAGTCCGTCACGGAGGCCTGTGGAGCCACGGTCTTACGTAATTTAGCCGCTGGAAGCTCCTGGGACGTTAATTCCTGCACACCTGTGATATGCGAACGTCCCAACTGGAAAGGCCTCGTATCCTTGGCTAGCGGATGGCGTGACCTGGTCGACGTGGACTCCCTGATCTGTGAAGCAGGCTGGATATCTGCGGTCACGTAGCCAAGGTGCAGTCGTGTGTGCTGACGTAAGGATGAGGAAGCCAATAGACAAGCCGCATCGGACTGTCTATGCGACGGAGCGTCCCGAGCAGGAGGAGTGGACGTATGTTCCGACTAACGAACGTTACATACAACAACATCTCGGCCCAGATGTTGTTGTAAGAGAGAGGGGGCTTCTCTTGCTCGCAGTCCGGATAGACCTGGACGAGCAAGCTACCGGACTGACTGGCTTCCTCCGTTCCATCCTCTGATCTGTCGTTGCTGGGTGTGCGTGATTCGAGATTATAGTGCTTGCAACACCCCTTCTCCTCTCCTGGACCGCAACGGACGAACCCGGTGTCACAAACATTTCGTGAATGATTGCTTCACTGGGGGAACTAGCCGGCGATAAGTGACCGTCGATCCTACATGGGACCTCTTAGGCACTTGCCACATACCTTGAGCACCTTGCCGCTAGCTCATTATTGCGACGACGGAAGCACACTTTTGAAGACATCATGGAAACATCAACCTGTTCTTGTTCCTCTGAAAAAGAGACTGAAAAAACTAGAGTGACCCTGTGGAGAGAGGACCGGCATGGACCTCTCACCACTAACAATATACCGTGACACATGTCTCCAACGTTTGTCATCTGAATTGGCACACACTGAGCAAAAATTAGTGCGAGTACACAGACTACAACAAATACAATGACCATGAGAATCAGAGGAAGACTTCCTCAATTTACAATTGAACAATATTCTTTCATTTTGAAAAAATATTAAACAGTCATCGTACTCGCACCAACCCTTGAAAACAAAGGTACATAATAATAATAATCCATTACAAATTTCGAAAATTAATTCAAAAGAATAAAATTTTTTCAAAAATTTTTCAAAATGAGCCCAAGTTCCCAATGGGAATGATGATCCCAAATGAATCCCAAAAAAGCCTGAGTGTGGACAAAAATTTTTAAAACATGTTTAAAAATTAATGTTACACTTACTGACAATATTAATGTATCTGGCTCTGAGTAGAACTAATAGAAGACAAGGAATCACTGTCAGAAGTAACCGCTGTCAACATAAACAAAAGTGAATAAAACTGGAAACAAGACTCCAGGCACCGATAGTATGGCCCGAAATCAGTAACCAATTTAAACACTATCCGATGTAAAACAGAGGTTTCCTGAGAAGAAACTGCAGTACATCGAATGGTAGATGCATGACCGAAATGCCTAACCACCCTAGGGTGAGGACGTAACCATGGGGAAAAACAGAATAAACATTCTGTTACCAAGCCAAAACACCCCAAGACATTTCAGTAAAAACAATTACAAAAATTATGCCAAAAGCATGGGAGAATAGCAAGGGGGGTATTAAGGAAAGGGAGAGAGGAAACTCTGAATAAACTGCGGAAATTTCATAACAAGAATGTAAACATCAGGCCTATGCCCCGAAATTAGGGAACATGAAATAATTTTGCATAAAAGTTAAAAAATTTATAGTAATTTATATACTTTTTATACTTACCAATGACCCAGACATAGCTGGTGCTAACTCTTAAAAATCTAGGGCCAAACACAAATTTTGCACCCCAATCCCCAAAATTTGCATCTAAAACCAAAGAAAACGTGTCCTGAATGGCCCTCCATACTTCACCTCTACTGCGCATGTGCAGTGTCAAGGACGTCCCGAAATTGGCGCCATTAATCATTCTTATAACCAGTGCCTGGTAAGCGCTATGTACTCAGCGGGGAGGTATGAGTTCCCAACTCCTGGGAGGGCCATCCCCGTCTGGGTCATTGGTTAAGTATAAAAAATATATAAATTACTATAAATTTTTTAAGATTTTTATACTGTACCAATGACCCAGACATAGCTGAATAGTAAAAAGGCTGGAGGGCCTAGGACATAGAGGAAATTCCAATAAGCTCAATTATATAAAATAGAATCATCCCCTCTAGGGGAAAAGGAGTATTAGGCCTTACATGTATCTTTCTTATTTATGATAAATTAGAAAGACACAACACCTTCCATAATTGAGCATCATAACATCCATGTACTCTATTAATATCCAGTATAATCCTTGTACTAATAATTTTTAAAGTAAGCCAATAAATAAAGTTAGTCAAGATAATAGAGACTCTTTATACTCCTTAAAAGTGTCTGAGGATTGTATAATAACACCCGTTTGACACGTGATATATTCAAAAGCTATACTTTAAAAACTATGACCTGAATGAATTTTTAAAACATAAACTTATCACTTAAAAACCATCCCAGTAACAGCTCAGAATTACTAACTCCGGAGGAGGTATCCCCTTGTTTTCATAATAAAACGGGTGACCCAAGGGAACATACTCCCCCCCCCCCCCCCTCTTCTCCTTGCCCTGGGTCAAATAGCCCAGAGCGAAGAGGGCAGCAGGATGGAGTCACTGCCGGAACAGAAAGCCTACCTAGCTATAGTAGCAACTGTTAAGTGAATGACATTCTGAGCAGTAGATAACAGACCTAACAATGGAGGCCTCCAGAAATGGACTCAATATTTCTGAGATAAAAATTCATGAATGTGGATGGCTGAGCCCAATGTGCAGCCTTCATAAAATCTATAATAGCGACACTATTAATGTAAGCCCAAGATGTAGAAAGAGCTCTTACTTCATGAGCCGAAATCTCAAGCACAAACTGCTGAGTTAATGATATACCATAAGCAGTACCGATAGTTAATTGAATCCATTAGCAATAGAATGGAGCGTAATGTCCTTCTATTAGGCATTAAAGACAGAAGAAGCTTACGTCCTTACTAATAAACTGATATCTGTTTATAAATATGTAAACTCTAACCGGACAGAGTAAAGGCCTATGCCCGTGCGAAGACGGAAGGACCTTAATAACAATAGGTTCCGGATATTTATTAGGAGCCTGATTCTTAACCAAAAATCCAACATTAGTAGTAAAGGAAATAGTGTTTCCGATACTACGAAAGTGAGAATCGTCCACCGATAGTGCATGAAGCTCACTGACTCTTCAGTAGAAGAGAAGACTAAGAGAATTACTGACTTAAAAGGTCAGAATTTGAAAACTACTGTTTCCAAAGGCTCAAATGATTACTTAGGTAAATAAGAACCGAAGCTAAATGCCGTATAGGAATTTAATCTAAGGATTCTAGGTCTATTTATCGAAAAGTTTCTAACTGACTTAGATAAAGAGACATAAGACTCAATTGTAAACTGTCATAGAGTGCATAGGTATGAGATAACATAGACCTATAACCTTAATAATAACAGGCTGCAGTTGATCTTGTCAAACAAGTATACTAGAAAGATGCAATGTCTAGTATGGAGGGATCAAAAATATCAACATAATGATCCCTACACCAACGACGGAAGAGCCTCCACTTTAGCCGCATAGTATAGCGAAGAAGAGGTTCTCCTACAGTAAGAAATCGCGTCCATAGCTCGTCCTGTACAATGCTTGCCGTGCAAGAAGGACCACACAACGGAATACGTGAAGGTTGAGACCTTGCGGGTTGTGATGAAGTTGACACGATTTCCCCAGCGAAAGAAGATCCTCTCATGGAGGAAGTTTCGCGGTAAGTCCCACAGTAGACACCTGAGTAAATTACCCACGGTCTCTGTGAAGACAGAGATGCTATCAACAGAATTGTATTGTGGATGTTTATCTTAGTAATACAAGCTGAATCAACAGCGCTGGAGGATACGCGTATCCTATCATTCCGTCCTATTAGATCAATAGAGCATTAACAACATAAGCTCAGGGATCCGGACATGGAAACACATACGTCTGCAATTGAATAGTGAGTTGTGTCGCAAATAAATTATCATTGGGCGCTCCCATTGATAGCAAATCTGATTGAACTGATTGAATACTTGTCTGTTGAGAGTCCATTCTGACGGCAACTAGCGACCCTTACGTGAAAGGGAGTCTGCTAATACATTCAGACGACCCGGAATATGACGGACCGAAGCAGAACTTGGTGTACTATAACAAACAGAAGGATTCTTTCCGTTAAATTGAATAACGGAATCGAATGAGTGCCTCCCTGGTTCCGGAGATATGCAACTACTGTCGTATTAACGGACAGGATTTGGACATGCGTTTCTGAATAATGTTCATCCAATGACATAGTGCAAGCCTAAATAACATCATTTCCTGGAAGTTAAGTGCTTGCCTAGAAACTGCGGAACCCAAAGACCCTGGCACTTCGGAACCGTTGGGATCAATATTGTACCCCAACCTGTTTGACTGGCATCCGTCATAATCGTAAAACTCGGATCCGGCAACTGCAGTGGCACTCTCTGAGTTAACCACCGAATGTTTGCCCCAGTCTGAATCTCTTGCTACACTTGATAGACAAGAGAACGTGTATATCGAGCAATTCATAGATTGCTGAAAAGTTGCCGTCGAAGAGAAGCTTCTCCGAGACCGAAGCGACTCTGAGAGAGTTCTTCACCTTACTATCCACACGCGTGGATGTAGCCAGGGCTGCGTCACGTCTAACCAACTCCAGGTTAACACTGAAGGGCCGAGTTATACGTGGAAAAACTAATGCCCTTGAAAGAAATCACATTGAGGATCATATCCTGGAATTCTTTCTCTTGAAGACGTAATGATAACGCCTCAGTAAGGTGGTCTACGTATGATAAAGCGTCTAAGTTAAGTCTATTAGACATCATTGTCGTTTCCAACATCGTGGTTGGAATTGACATAGACGGCGAAAAAGATAATTCCCAGTCTTCAGCACCGCCGTCTAGACCCATATGAACTCTCGGTATGCCCTGTTCTGCCAACATAAATTATTTCCTAGAATTGAAAAAAGGCAGAATAGAGCATTGCGGACAAGAAACTAGACTATCATGCATGGTAGCAAGCTTATATATAGCGTCGTTAAATAATTCGAATGTTCTAAAGACATTACTGGACTGTGTCGGTAAGTCAGGGACAATGTCCCTGAACCGATCCAAACTCCGTGTCCAATGACGCTATTAGTCTCTTATCCAGCATCGCAGCAATGTAGTCCGACGGAACAACCTCTGGAAGGTAATGCCGGAAGAAATGTATGGCAGCTTCTGTTTTTCCGAAAGGGAAAGCTCGAAATCGTCCGAATCCCTTTCGTCATCCTGTCGGACCCTATAAAGTGTTCGGTCGTCCGAACCTGATGCAACAGCGGAGCGCACTGACCCAGCGCTGTCGGATTATTCCTGATCTGACCGAGAATTTGTCGTTTGTTGGGATGCTGCGATAAACTGTGCTATTTTGGATAGCACGTCCGTCACTGAGGCCTGTGGAGAAGCGGTCTTACGATGCATTGCTGCTGGAAGCTCCGTGTTCGTTACCCCGTGCATACTTCTATTATGCGAGCGAACGGAGTGTATAGGCCTCGTGTCCCTTGGCTACCGGATGGCGTGACCTGTTTGCCGTGGAACCACTGAATGACGAAGCTGGCCGGATACTCGAGGTCACGTAGCCAATGTGCGGTCGTGTGCGCTGCTGTAAGGATGAGGAGGCATTATCGACAGTCTCTCGGACTGTCAATATAACGGAGCATCCCAAGCGACGGACATATGCTCCGAATGCGAAATATCTGTACCACAACATCCGGTCCCATATGTTGTTGTACGAGAGAGGGACCTCTCTCGCTCGCAGCCTGAACGGACCTGGATGAGCTAGGAACCGGACTAACAGGCTTCCTCCGATCTGTCCTCTAATCCGTCGTCACTGGGTGTGTACTAAAGTCTATTATAGTGCTCGCATCACCCAAAACTCCAACCTAGACCCGCAACGGACGAACCCGACTGCCGAACCATGCGATGAATGGACGCTACATCGGGTGAGCTAGCGAATGTCAACTCCGTCGATCCTACTAGGGACCTCTTAGGCGATTGACGTATTCCATGAGCACTTATTGCCGCTAGCTCTTCATTAACTATGACGACAGAGGCACACTTTTGAAAGACATCTCAGTAACTTTGCGAACAAGAAACCAGACATGCTTGTTAATAGCAAGCATATAATAATATATATAGCGTCGTTCAATAATTCGAAAGTTTGTGTGACATTATGGGACTGTGTCGGAACTGAGGGACGATGTCCCTGAACCGAACCAAAAATTTCTGTGTCCACCGACGCTATCAGTTTCTTATCCGGCATCGCAGCATTCTGGTCCGACGAAAGAACCTCTAGTCAGATGACATACACAGCAGCTCATGTTGTTCCGAAAGGGAAAGCTCGAAATCCTCCGAATCCCTTTCGGCATCCCGTCGGACCGGATGAAATTTTCGGACGTCTGTACCTGCTTCCGCGGAGCATCCCGAACCAGCGTCGTCGGATAATACATAATGCAACAGAGATTCTGTCGTTGCTGGGATGCTGTGATAAGCTGTGCTATTTGGGATAGCACGTCCGTCACCGAGGCCTGTGCAGTAGCGGTCTTACGATGCTTTGCCACTGGAAGCTCCGTGTACGTTGACTCCCGCACACTTTCTTATGCGAACGTCCGAAGTCTACAGGCCTCGTGTCCCTGGCTACCGGATGGTGTGACCTGGTCGCCGATAATTCTCTGATTGGCGAAGCTGACTGGATATCCGAGGTCACGTAGCCAAGAGGATGAGGAAGCCTTATTGACAGTCGCTCCGAACTGACTATATATCAGAGCGGACGTATGCTCCGAATGCGAAACATTTGTACCACAACATCTGGGGCCAGATGTTGTTGTACGAGAGAGGGGCCTCTCTCACTCGCAGTCCGGATGGACCTGGACGAGCTAGGAACCGGACTAAAAGGCTTCCTCCGTTCTCTCCTCTAATCCGCCGTCACTGGGTGTGCATTTGGTTGATTTATAGTGCTCGCATCACCCAAAACTCCTTCTAGACCGCAACGGACTAACCCGGCTGCCGAACCATTCGATGAATGGACGCTACACCGGGCGAGCTAGCGGACGTCAAAGGCCGTCGAAACTACTAGGGTCCTCTTAGGCAACTGACGTATTTACATGAGCACTTTTCCTCTAGCTCTTCATTAATTGTGACGACGGAGGCACACTTTTGGAAGACATCACGGATACATCACCCTGTTCCTGATCGTCTGAAATAGAGATTGATAAAGTAGAGTGACCCTGCGGGGAAAGGACCGGAATGGCCAATTCCCCACTAACATACCGTGACACACGCTTCCCATGTTGTCATCGAAATTAACACATACAGAACAGGAGTTAGTGCGAGTACACTGACTACATATACAATGATTATAAAAGTCAGAGGAAGATTTCCTCTTATTACAATTGAACAATATCCTTTCATTGTGAAAAGAAAACAAAGTCCTAGTACTTGCACCAACCCCTGACAATCAAAATACATAATGACATGATCCATTAACATAGAAAAAATAATTGAAATCAAAAAATTTTGAAAAAATATTTTTTCAGAACAGCCCAAGTTTCTGAAAAGTAACGTTGAGCCCAAATGGATCCCAAGCCTAAGTGTGGACAAAAATTTTAAAAATATTTTAAACAATTTATGCAACACTTACGAACAATAATAATGTATCTAGTTATGATTAAATGAACATCAAGATTTTATTTCAAGAAATCCCCCCTCACACAGAGGGCTGTTGTAAATGTAAACAATAAGTGTAAACACACCAGAAAAAGACTCCAGGCACCCAGGCCCGAAATCAGTTACCAATAATACACTATCTGATGCAAAACAGAGACTTCCAGGGAAGAAACTGCAGAACATCAGATGGTAGATGCAGAACATTACGCCTAACCACCCATAGGTGAAGACGTAAACATGGGGAAAAGAACAGAATTCATTCTGTTATCTAGCTAAAACTCCCAAGAAATTTTAGTAATAATATTACAGAAAATATGCCAAAAGCATGGGAGAATAGCAAGAGGGGACTTAAAGGAAAGGGAGAGAGGAAAACACTGAACAAGCAGTGTAACTTGATAACAAGAATGACCGCAACAGGCTGTTGCCTCGAAAATAGGTAACTTAACATAATTTCATTAAAAAATTTTAAGTTACAGCCCTGATAATTTTCTGTCACTCATTTTTCCTCTCCTCCTTCTATATCCTCCTTAGAATCACCATTTCTCTAATATTTATGTGTCTGGCATCATTTAAACTGAGATTTACAAGCACAAAGATCAGTCAGATGTTAACTGATGAAGGGCCAAACAAAGAATGATTAATGGCGCCAATTTCGGGACGTCCTTGACACTGCGCATGCGCAGTAGAGGTGAAGTATGGAGGGCCATTCAGGACATGTTTTCTTTGGTTTTAGATGCAAATTTTGGGGATTGGGGTGCAAAATTTGTGTTTGGCCCTATATTTTTAAGAGTTAGCACCAGCTATGTCTGGGTCATTGGTACAGTATAAAAATATTATATGTTACAGCCCTGAACACATCCTTCCACTGTTTCTTCCTCTCATCCTCTTATTTCATCCTTAGATCCACCATTTCTTTCATGATTTTGTGTCTGGCATCATTTTAACTGAGATTATAAGCACAGATATCAGTGAGATGTTACTGATTGAAGGGCCAAACAAAGAATGATTTATTGGTGCCAGATTCAGTGACGTCCTGGAGTCTGCGCATGCGCGGAAGGTAAAATGTATGGAGGGTCAGATAGGACTTTTAATTTTTGGTTTTGCATGAAAATTTTGGGGATTGTGGGGGGGGGGGGGGGGGGGAATTTGTGTTTGGCCCTAAATATTTTAGAGTTAGCACCAGCTAAGTCTGGGTCATTGGTATAGTATAAAAATATGATAAATTTAAAGTAATTTGTATATTTTTCATACTTACCATGGCCCAGACAGATGGATGATGGACGGACAACCCATTTACATAATACAACCGTTTTTTTAAAAGTTAAATGATAATTAAATGCTGAATAAAAAATGTCCATGGGTAATTTTTTATTGCTTAAAAGACAAACTGTATGTGTGAGGATGGGGGGAATATAATATATACTCCTTCCCTCACCACCATTTCTGTTGCAAGTCATATAAGGTAATATGTTATGGCCAGTAAATCGCAGGGTCCATACACTTTTTTGAGAATCAAATTCCATGACTTTTCCAAATTTTCTACACAATTTCGATGAACCCTCATTAGTATGACCACCACACTCTCTTTTTCTGGATTTTTCAGAATGATTTTTCAGGGAAATGTTGAAATACATCATTATCACAACAATTTCCTTGACTATTCCAGCCCTTAGCAAAAAACTCCCAAAAAACTTCCAGACCTCAAATTTTTTTTTTTCGTTTTCCACGACTTTTCTAGGATTTCATGACCCGTACGAACCCTGCAAATGTACATAACTAGTTGTATTGAGCTGTGAAGTACCTACAATAACACCATGAGCCTTATTTTATCTGTTTGCATGTCCAAGACATGACAATAATGTCAAGGGTTCAACTTTGCAGCAAAAGAAACACGTTACTACCATTTTGGTATGGTCATTCTACAGACTGACTTTTTAAATCTAAGCCAAAGATGATATGGTTTCTAAGCTACAAAAAAAATTATTTACAAATGAGGACTGTTTTTGCAACATACCTGTTCTGGACTCATGTATAACTGTGTGCCAACCTCTGCAGTATGCTTTTCTGACGAGGTTGTTGGGACATCACTATCAGAATACTGATCTGTCATGGCAGTTACCAAACCAAAATCACCCACTTTCACAACTCCATCTGAGGAAAAAAATATGTTTGACGGCTGAAAAGAAAACAGAATAAATAAATAATTGAATGGAAGCTGTATATCTGTGAATTATAATTACCAGTAGATTCAATTACTGAATAAGATGCTCATTATTTATTATTAACTAGCAGGCCAAACCATCCCCGGACGATTAGTGCTACCCATTTATATAAAACAAGCTATTATTTGAAAAAAGAGTATTTTTCTCTTTGGAATTCACTTTAAAAAACTTTCTACAATCTTGTATAAGTATTTCCATTAGTTCCTGCACCAACATGTAAGCGACTAATCTTGTACATTTTGCAGCTTCAGTCAGTGTGTATTTTCATGCAGTGTGTTACTTGGCAGTTACCAATGATTTACAAACAGAAAGTGTGACTAACCCTGTTCAATTCACAGGGTTTGTCACTATTTCTGGTTATAAAAAAGATTAATTTTTAACTGAGTAACTAACCCTGTGCACTGTAAATCTCATCTATAGCAACTCTTTATGCAATGTAATGGCCTGGAACATAGTGGCTCAGTGGTTACAGAATTGGGACTTCAAACCAAAAGGTCCACATTTCAATTCCCATCAGGGCCAACTGTGCTGTGTCCTTGGGCAGGGCACTTAACCCTGATTGCTCACATGGGGGAATGGTGGTGCTGTGAACTAAGGCATACTGCACGTTGATGGTGCACTTGTCTTCAAAAATGCTAACCCTGCTTGTGTGGAGTTAGTATTTATTTATTTATTAATTATTGGGGTTTTTAAGGTCATATATTTCTGCACTGTGGCTAATCATGACCATGACAGTTTTATGGGTGGAGGAAGCCGGAGTATCCGGAGAGAACCACTGAGCAGCGGCGAGCAACTGTCAGCTCCCCAACATACCCCACACCAGCAGGGTTACCATTGGTTGAAGACAAGTGCACCATCGACATGCAGTGCGCCTTAGCCCCTTGGTCACCGTGCCCCCATATGGGCAATGGGGTGAAGTGTCTTGCCCAAAGACGCAACACAGACAGTTGCCGCAGGTGGGATTCGAACCGAGGACCTCTCGGCTTGCAGCCTGCGCCTCTCCCTACTGAGCCAACCGTTCCCCCATTGTGGAGTTAGTATATAAGGGCATTTGACAGTTGCTTGCCATTGCTTGGTAGTTCTCTCCAAGTAGTCTGGCTTCCTCCACCCATAAAACTGTCTGGCACGAGATGACCCTGGCTGCTGAGAGTGCAGTTAAGCCCCCAATATAAATAAATTAATGCAACTGACAAAACCAGCCAGTACTATTCAAACTCATGTTGAGCTTCCCAAAATGAAAACATATTCTATGTTTAATTAATAGCTTGTTATATAGATTATACAGTGAAACTCTGTTTATTGGATAGCCATTTTAGCCATTTTGCCAATGAAAATTACCCAGTTAACAGGAGTATTTAACTGGTAGAGTGGTAAATAATTTTTCTGTGGTCATTTGTAACGTGAGTATTTTTTTCAAAGACACTACGCTACCAGCAGGAGGAGACTTAGTTTAGCAATATACTGTTCAAAAATAATTGTTTTGTTACAATTCATTGGAGAGTGCCAGTTGGCACTCTCCAATGAATTGTAACAAAACTAATTTATATTAAGATGTTTTTCTACTGCTGAGCCAACAACAAACTAGTGTATAACAGAGTAAAGCCACTAAAGTGGCTTTCAGCACTTTTCAGTAGAGCTATGATAGTGGCTTCTAGCACTCAACCAGTTAATTAACAGGGATTTGGTCACTTTCCTGTTTTCTAGAGATAAACTAAGCATTTATTCTATTATATCTTGTTTGACAGAGATCATGGAGCTCTGTCAAATAAGATATAATAGATTAAATGCTTGTCTTTTACTGAGGCCACATAAGTTTAAAAACTAGAAAAACTGTGAGCAGTGCCCACTAAATGATACCACCCACTCCCACCAAAAAACATTTTACAACAGAAAAAGTGTGTTTAATGTGTAGAGCACAAACACTGACACCCCTCCCACCGAAGCTTGAACTGATAAAACCCATTTTTCAATATGTGAAACTGTAAAAAAAGAAAAAATCTGAAAACAAAATAGAAGGTACACATCTTCTCTGTATGTAAAAGAATGTGTGAAGGTTTCACTGAAATCCATTCACTAGTTTGAAAGAGGTCATGGATAGCAAATACACCCCCCCCCCCCCCCCCCCCAGATACGGACAACTGGCCATGGCATAAGCTCAAATTTCGCTTTGCTAAAGTTGAGCTAAAAATGACAAAATTTAAAGTAATTTATATATTTTTTATACTTACCAATGACCCAGACTAACTCTTAAATATTAAGGGCCAAACACAAATTTTGCCCCCCCCAAATCCCCAAAATTTACATCCAAATAAAAAAAACTGATGTCCTGTATGGTCCTCCATACTTTTGCCTACTGCGCATGCGCAGAGTCAAGGATGTACCAAAATTGGCGCCAAGCCTCATTCATACAACCAGTGCCTGCTAAATGTTATATAATCAGCGGGGAGGTATGAGTTCCCAACTCATGAGAGGGCCATCCCCGTCTGGGTCATTGGTAAGTATAAAAAATGTATAAATTACTTTAAATTTTTCATATTTTTATACTGTAACCAATGACCCAGACTTAGCTGAATAGAAAAAAAGCCTGGAGGGCCTTGGACATAAAGGAAAATCCAATACGCTCAATTATATATACAGGAATATCCCCTCAAGGAGAAAAGGATAGAAAGGATTTACATATGTCTTTCTTGTTTATAAAAAATATGAAAGACACATTACCATTTAATAATTGAGCATAATAACATCCATGATCTCTATTAATATCCAGTATAACCCATTATACTAATTCCTAAAAGGAAAGCCAATAAATAAAGATAGTCCAGAGAATGAGACTCTTTATACTCATTTAAAAGTGTCCGAGGATTGTATATTAACGCTCGTATGACACGTGACATATACAAATGCTTCACACCGAGCTACACTTTAAAACTATTACATAAACGAGATAGACATTAGCTTTACACTTTAAAACCATCCCAGCACCGACTCGGAATTATGGACTCAGGAGGAGGTATTCCCTTGCTTTTCACTATAAAGCCGGTGAAATAAGGGAACACCACCCCCCCCCCCCCCCCCTTCCTCATGCTCTGGGTCAAATCACCACAGAAAGAAGAGGGCAGCAGGACAGAGTCACTGCTGGAACAGAAAACCTACATAACTGTAGCTGTAATCATTTAGTGGACGACATTCTGAGCAACAGATAACAGACCTAAACATCTAAGGTCGCCAGAAATAGACTCATTTCTAAGGTAAAACTTAGTGAAAGTAGAAGGCTGTGACCAGTAAGCAGCCTTCATAAGATCCGTAATAGCAATACTGTTAGAATAAGCCCAAGATGTTGACAGCGCTCTAACTTCATGCGCTAAAATCTTAAGCACAGACTGCTGATCAGAAGATAAACTCTCATAAGCAGTACGAATAGCTAACTGAATCCATCTAGAACTAGAATGAATGGAAATGTCCTTTTTATTTGGAATTAAAGACAGGAAGAAGCGTTTTCGCCCCTTTCTGATAAACTCTGATCTGCGTTTATAAATACGCATAGCTCTAACTGGACACAGCAAAGGGCCTACGGCCATCTGAGGTTAGAAGAGCCTTAATTCAATAGGCTCAGGATACTTATTTGGAGCCTGATTCTTAGCCAAAAATCCCACATTAGTAGTTAGAGTAATAGTATTACCAATACTACGATAATGAGAATCATCAATAGACAGAGCATGAAGCTCACTAACTCTTCTTGCGGAAGCAAAGGCTAAGAGAAAAGCTGTCTTATATGACAAGAATTTGAAGTCTACAGTGTTCAGAGGTTCAAAAGGAGCTTCTTTGAGCTTCAGTAGAACCCAAGCTAAATTCCATTTAGGAATTAACCTAAGAGTTCGAGGTATATTTATCGAAAAGTTTTTTGTTAACTTAGATAAAGAAATATTAGATCCAATCTGTAAGCTATCATGATGAGCATATGTGTCCGATAGCATAGACCTATAACCCTTAATGGTTACTGGCTGCAGTTTGAGTTCGTCAAACAAGTAGACCAAAAAATTAGCAATGTCTGGAATGGAAGGATCAAGAATATCAATAGAATGATCCTTACACCAACGAGAGAAAACCTTCCACTTTGCCGCATAGTTTAGCGAAGAAGAGGCCCTCCTACAGTTAGACATTGCGTCCACTGCTCGTCCTGTAAAATGCTTGCCGTGCAAGGAGGATCGCAGGAAATATGTGAAGGTTGAGACCTTGCAGGTTGTGATGCAGTGTTCGAGATTTCCCCTGAAAAAGAAGGTCCTCCCATGGAGGAAGCTTCCGAGGAACGTCCCATAACAGACACCTGAGTAGATTTATCCATGGTTTCTGAGACGACAGAGATGCTACCAACACTATCTTGCAGTGCGATTGCTTGATCTTTATCAAGATCTGTTGAATCAACGGAGCCGGAGGATATGCATATTCTATCATTCCGTCTCAAGAAATTGAGAAAGTGTCTACTGCAAACACTCAAGGATCTGAGAATGGCGACACATACATCTGCAACTGATTGTTGAGGTGTGACCAAACAGGACTATCCTTGGTCGATCCCATTGGTAGAAAAGCTGATTGAATACTTGCTTGTTGAGAGTCCATTCCGACGGCAACATGCTACCTTTCCGAGAGAGCGAGTCCACTAGAAAGTTCAGACGACCCGGAATATGACGGACCAACAGAAGAACATAATGCTCTAGAACAAACAGAAGAATTCTTTCCGTTGGGTTGAATAACTGAATCGAATGAGTGCCTCCTTGGTTCCGAATGTACGGTACTACAGTCGAATTGTTGGACAGTATTTGAACATGTGAATTCTGTATTATGTTCATCCAATGACGTAGCGCAAGCCAAATTGACATCATCTCTTTGATGTTTATGTGCTTATTCAGGAACACCAGATCCCCAAAGGCCCTGGCACCTAGAATCTGTTGGGCTCAATGTCGCGCCCCAACCTGTTTGACTCGCATCCGTCATAATTGTAAAAACCGAATCCGGCAGTTGCAGTGGAACTCCCTGAGTCAACCACTGAATATCTGCCCAAGTCTGAATCCTTAGTTTTACTTGGTCCGATAAAACAATATTTGTTTCGAGCGAATGAATCTTCACACTCCAAATTTGAGTGAAAAATATCTGGAGTGGACGTGTGTGCAAGCGGCCCATCGGAGTGAGATCCGCCGCTGCTCCTCACAATCCCATCAGTCGCATGAATTCTCTCGCTGTTACTACGTCTGAATGTAGACAAAAACGAGCATAGCAACTGACTAACTTCGCTCTGGGTAATGGAAGACGAATCAGATTGTTGTGAGTCTCGAAGCTCATTCCCAAGTGAATGAACGACTTGGACGGAGCTAGATCCGACTTCTTTTCGTTTACAATGAAGACGTTCATAGCCTTGATCAGACCTATACCCCTTTCCCGAGTCGGTATAATGATGACTTCCAGAGTAAATATAAGAGAGTTATTGTACCCTCGTGAGACATTCTCATGATGCTTTCTTAGAAGCAGAGTGGCCTCGCTTACCCCGGTCTGCTAAGTGTGTTGATGAGACAGCAACTTCAAAAGCAGAGCACTGAAGCTTCTTGTAGCCTGCACATAAATCAACACACACTTGTCGTCAAATAGAATATTTCCGGTAACCGGAGAGAGCTTTTCACCTTGTCATCTATAAGTGATGATGACGCAAGGGGAGTATCACATCTTACCAACTCCAAATTCACTGTTGGTGCGGAGTTGTGACATACATGACTGCCCTGGAAAGAACTCTTAGCGAGGAACCACATCCTCATATTTCTTTCCATTGAGATGTTGCGCCATAGCTCTGATAAGGTGATCTGCTTAGGACACTGAGTCCAGATTTGCTCTTTTCAATGAAATAGCACATTCCATTATTTCCAAGCATATATTAAATGATGCAGGTAGGGACATATTTTCATCCCCGGCCTGCTCATCTAAACGCAGACTTATTCAGATGGAACAATATTCTTAAGAGCTTAAGACTTTTCATAGTCTTAAAGTGCCCTTCTGTGAGAGTTGGAGACTCACATTCCATATCCCTCTCACCATCCGTATGTTCCATCTGCAAATATGGTCAACTCCATCAAACTGAACGGATGACTGGACCAACGCAGCACCGACTGACAGCTCACCATCGGAGTCTGTTAAAAGGTAGTACTAGTCTCAAACAACTAGCTATCAACCCAAAATTATAAAGTCAGATAGCTAGTCTGTGGTCAACGTGCTTCATTAATGAAGCAAGAGATGCCATAGCTGTCATGGAATCTGGCTGCAGTGTGGAAGAAGCGTCCCGAACCGCAAGGGTGAACGGGCATCCCAACTCACTAAAGTTTCTCGCACTAAAAACAGTCGACCCCAACTGCTGACGGAAAGGAGAAGGTTCTCCAGCTCGCAGTCTGCTCCAGACCTCGCCGAGCATTCCATTAGAAACTTTTAGGCATTCCGTTAGAAACTTTTAGGCATCTATCCCTTATCATGCATATCCATGTTTTTCCCACCACTTGCTGCTCCTGGGACGAAGATCCAGAGATAGATCTCTTCTCCGAGCATCCCATTGATCAATGCCTTGGATCACTAGCTATCGGATGGTTTGACTTCAAGGGCGAAGAATGGCTCCGTCTTCACGCAGCTGACTGGATATCTGAAGTCGGGTAGCTAGCCTGCAGTCGTGTGTGCTTTAATAACGTAGCGGAGGAAGTCGTGACTGAAGCTGACCCTGGTTCAGACTAGACGGAGTGTCCGAGTGGTGGGCAGACGTATGCTCCATCTCATGCAAGTTTCTCATAACAACATTTGGCCCCAAATGTTGTTGGGTTAGAGAAGACCTCTCCCACTCGTGGTCTCATCGACCTTGCCGAGCCTCTCAACAAGAAAACTTCATTTCGGCTTGTGAAATGTAGCGGAGGAAGCCGTGACTGAAGCTGACTCTGGCTGCAGACTAGACTGAACATCCCAAGCGGTGGGCGGACGTATGCTCCGGCTCGTGCAAGTTTCTCATAACAACATTTGGCCCCAAATGTTGTTAGGTTAGAGAGGGGGGGCCTCTCCTGCTCGCGGTCTATTAGACCTCGTCGAGCCTCCAAACAAGAAACTTGCGTACTTCCTCCCTATTTCCGTCGTCGCTGGGTGAGCTTATTTATATTTACGTGCTCGCTCTACCCACATCTACACTTCTTTCAACCGCAACGGACTTACCCGGTGTCACTAGCTGCTTGCAAGTGATTAAGAACACTAACTAGAGGCCTTTTCCCTTGCATATCATCAGCATGCAGCTAGCTCTATTTGCTCAATGGAGCGTGACGATGGTAGCACACTTGGATGGGTGTCACAATATCATCGCCATGTTCATGTTCCTCTGGAATAGAAACTGAAAAAATGAATTATAACATGGTGAGAGACCTGGCCTCAGAACCTCACTGCCAACAACGTACCGCGATGCCCGTCTCCAGCATTAGTCATCCCAGTGAACACAAGAATGACAAGAGTTCGCAGGAGTGCATCAACTAAAGTCGATATCATTCCTCCAAACTCCACAACAAAATATATAATTAAGGTACATGAATGATAGCAATTAAAATTAAATTCAAAATATTTTTTTTGAAAATTTTTTAAAAAAAAAAACGCCTAAGTTCCCAAAGGGAACATTAAGAGCCATAGGGCATTCCCAATAGAGCCTAAGTGTGGACAAAATCCAAATTTATTGAGCTACTCTACCGGAATAATAATCCATGTATCCTATAGTAATTCTACAGTAATAGAACATAAAATACTACCTATATATGAGGACGTTGTGAAAGTAAACAACATCAATGAAAAAACAAGACATCAGGCACACAAAAAAGGCCCAAAGCCAGAAACCAATTTAAATGCTGCCAGATGCAAAGCTAGATCTTCATACGAAGAAAAAACGATACATTGGACAGAAGATCCAAGACTAAACGACCTAACAACCCTAGAGTGGGGACGTAACCATGGGGAAAGACAGAATAAATAGTCTGTAATACATGTTAAACTCCCAAGAAATTTTTTAAAAATTTCTATAAAAAATAGCCAAAAAGCTTAAGAGTTTAACAGGAAGGGTTCATGGAAGGATAGGGAAGGAATACTTAACAAACAGTGGAATAATCATTATCAAAAATGATGACATAAGGCATATGTCCCGAAATTGGGAAACATAAAATAATTTTATAATTATTATAAAGTTACAGCCCTAAATGTCTGAAACCACTGTTGAACACTTCTATCATCCAATAACAGCCTTGGATCCACCAATTCTTGCATTGATTTGTGTCTGGCATCCTCAAAAAAGGAGATTTTATAGTACAGATGTCAGTTCATTGTTGCTGACTTTAGGGCCAAACAAAGAATGATGTTGGAGCCAATTCCGGTCACTTCCTGACGGCTGTGCATGCGCGGAAAGTGAAAGTTTGAAGGATCAGATAGGACTTTTAATTTTCGGTTTTGCAAGCAAATTTTGGGGATTTGGGGGTTCAAAATTTGTGTTTGGCTCTTGATAACTTTGAATTTGCACCAGCTAGTCTGGGCCATTGGTTTATAGAATAAAAAACTAGAAGTTCTGTCACAAACTGGGCGCTTATCTAGGCTTAACTGCACGTAGGAATTGCATGCAATTGCTATATCGAATGACATCCAAATTATGGCAGATTCTCCTGGTTACTCATGACAAACACAGGCAATGTTTCTGCCAATGGACCTCCGGGCTACCCGGAGGTCCATTGGCTGAAATATTGCTTGTGCACAGCCCATATGTACAGAATTTTGTAGCCTTACTATGGTCATAACGTGTAGATTAATGTGCAGATGGACGTGCTATTTGTGCGCATTTCATGACAGGACTTCTAGTTTTAACTGTAAGTGTACAGACTTTCACAACAGATACCAACTACTGCCACTTGTTTAAAAAAATGTCTGGTGGCCAAAAGAAACAACAAATTTGCTGGAGTTAGTTCTCCATGTATTGGACAGTTCTAAGTTCTAGAAATGCTAGGTTTTGATGGTTTCTTCCCCACCCATACCTAAAGTGAAACTGGACCTCGCATTTAACTCCTCACATGCTGCTGTTGGATATTCCCACCCAGGATTTCTCACCACTGACAATAGTATAATATGGGCACATGTAATCAAATTATCTACCTGTAAATTAAATGGACTTTTTCACCAATGATTTTTTGTGTTAAATTTAGATGAAGTTTTCAAATTTGGTCATGGCTGCTTCACAGTTTTATGTGCTTCAATGAATTACTTTTGCAGAAATGAGCATGTGAGCATTGAAAGCAAATTCACTTTTCGATTTGGATTGACGAGATTAATAATCAAGATTACAGATTGTTGACATGAATGATTTGATTATCAATCTGACCTTACTATGCATGACAAGTTCATCGAGATTAATCCAGATTGTAGACGGAACCTACAAACAATATTACTTGTGCCACAAATCACCTTTGAAAAATGATTTAGCACTCTACCAGTTTCATGTGACGTATTCACAATGAGGCTCTTTTGCAAATTAAAGCAAAGTATATACCTTGAGATCTCTGTGCATTAACCCACATTCATGCACATATTCTACAGCACTAACAATCTGATCAAATATATCCAACACTTCAGATCTGTCCCGATCAGTGTTTACAGTCAACCAGTCTTTCAAAGTTTCTCTCTGACAAAGTTGCATCTGAATAAATAAGAACATTTTTGGAAGATCAGAACTATTGCCACTATTTGTACTCGTTTTCTTTATATTGTGCTTTGGAAGTTTTCTTTGTGGTGATTTTTTATCAGATGTAGAGAGTCCAGCATATGATGATGACTTATCAACATTTGTTTCTGTTTCTGCTGATATCTCATTCCCAGTATCATTACTAACTGAAATGTCTTTGCTGCTTTTCTCTTCACAGCCTGAATCCTCAAAGCATATCTCAAAAGAATTGTCTGAATCTTTTTTAAATGAACTATCACTTTTAATAACAGATTTTTTAGACTGTAAAAATGGAATGTCGGCTTGTTGTTCAGAATCTGAGTTTCCGGCACTCACTGATTCATTACACAAGGAATGGCGAGCTGGGGTTGGAATGCCAAGACTAAATGAACCACTTTCATCTCTTTCTGAAGTTTCAGAATTATGTGAAAATTCCTCACTTCCTCCTCTCAGCACATCTGCAGAACCATTCAATCCAAGAGCACTGTTCCCACCAAATGGTTTAAATGGATTAAAGTCAAATATATGTCGATTCTTCACTTTGTCTTGAGATTTGACGGAAGAATCTGAGACAACATTCTGAGTTGACATTCTGCTCTGTGGCGAGATACTTGTATTGCTGAAAAAAAACCCGGAAAAACAAAATTCATTAGGATGTTTTATAATTATTTACATGAAGCTCCTCCCCCACCCCCCCCCCCCCCCCCCCCACAAAAAAAAAGTGGACCTAAATCGCACCCCTTGTTCAGACTGTCTAAACTAGTCTAAAAGGAAATAAAAGTGGGTTAGAGGGAGGAAGCAAGAAAAATAAGGGTATTAGGCCCCACAAAGTTGATCTTCTGTTTCTCAGGCCATTTTTGTAAAATTGCACTTAGGCATGCGTTTTTTTTATTTCATTTTTTATTTTCGTAATTTTATTTCTTTGGCACCAAAAGTTCATGTTCTTGGTTTGTTTTAGGCCTCATATTCTACAAAATACCATGGGTGGTGGTGTATTTCGTCTCTTGAGGGCAAGAAGGCTTAGCAATTTTTATTGGGGTTTTAACAACAATAACCATGGTCAACTTCAGTTGGACAGTTTTACGGGTGGAGGAAGCCGGAGTACCAGCCCCCAACCCTGCCAAATGACCTAGTCTATAACTTCTGTTCAGTTTAATTACGGTTATCAAACTAGAGTGATGTCACGCATGCAGCCCGACTGTCCCAGGAATGGCAATGCTTTGACGCAAAATAGACGGAGCCATTTTTTGTTAACAGTTTACCTAATGAGTCTGCCATATCTGCACTTGCGATATACAAAATTTGCTATTCAAATTTTATTTTTTCATTTCTCTACTTCAAAACATACCACATGACCTATTAATGGAACAAACTTGATGAGTTTGTTCCAATAAGGAGTAATAAGCCATGGTCAGAAGTAAATAAAAAATGAAAAAATCTGATTTTTCAGAAAAATAATTTGTACTGTTGGTTTCAACTTGTGTTAGGTAAAGGATTAAAGATCCAGTATATAAAGCAATGTTGGGCTATATGAGTCAATTTTCTTTTTTGCATGTAATAACTCCCAGTCCTTCAAGATGCATTTTGGGAATAATTGCCTAAGTGATACGTTTGTGTGTGTGTGTGTGTGTGTGTGTGTGTGTGTGTGTGTGTGTGTGTGTGTGTGTGTGTGTGTGTGTGTGTGTGTGTGTGTGTGTGGGTTTGTCTTACCAACTTGCCGAGGTAAGTAAACAAAAGAGTTTGCGTGTTTCGCCTTACCGAGGTACAAAAGACAAAAGAAACCCTTTACCTCGGTTGTTTTCCCAGAACTGTACCGGCAAAACGAGGTAGAAACCGTTAGTCCACACAAAGGACAAACAATGGGGTACCTCGGTATGTAGGGTAGACAAGACTGTGTGTGTGTGTGTGTGTGTGTGTGTGTGTGTGTGTGTGTGTGTGTGTGTGTGTGTGTGTGTGGGGAGGGGGGTGGGAAGGAGTTGTGGAACCTATATTGAAACCTGGCCTGTATTACTAGCTGCAAAATTCACATATCAACTTTGGTTGAAATCAAATAATCCAAACTGGAGTTATCAGTTGGAAACCAATTGTTTACAGACAGATTGATGGACCGACAGATGGACGGATGAAAGTCATGACTATAGCCCTGACTATAAACAGTCAGGCTAAAAATGCATTTTGTACCAAAAGAAAAAAATATATTGCATGAATGGCCCTGGGTGAGGAGGAGGTGGGGTGGGGGTGAGGGGTGGGGGGAGAGTGGGGATGTGTTAGGGAAGTCCATTTTTTTTTCCACATGTGGTCAGTCTAAATCCTTCAGAATGCATTTTGAGCAGAGAAAGAAAAAAAATATCTAACTTGCACCATGGGGGTGGGGGTGGGGGGAGGTGTTTGTAACCAAAACTGTAAAAAAGCATTTTTGACGAAGGGGGGTGGGGGTGGGGGGGAGGGGGGTGGGGGTGGGGGGTAGGGGGTGGTGGTGTTTGTCTGGGTTTTTAACCACACTTGGAGTCATCCTACCAAGCTACAATGAAATCCCTTCATAATTATGGGCTGTGGAATATTCTAAAAGTTTTCGGGCTTCGGGCCTCTGTTGCCGTCACTGTTGCCCAAAAGGGGATGTTCTCATCTAGACATTATATGAAGTCAACCTATCAAGTTACAATGAAATCCCTCCATAAATATGACCTGTAGACTGTGCTAAAGGTTTTCGGGCTTCGGGCCCATGTTGCCGTCACAGTTGTCCAAAAGGGGACGTTCTCATCAAGACATTATATGAAGTCAACCTATCAAGTTACAATGAAATCCCTCCATAAATATGACGTGTAGACTGTGCTAAAGGTTTTCGGGCTTCGGGCTCGGGCAGCCATCATGGCTGAATGATCGCAACCAAAAGGGGACATTTTCATCTGGGCATCATGTGGAATTGAACCTACGAAGTTACAATGAAATCCCTTCATAAATATGACCTGTAGACTGTGCTGAAGGTTTTCGGGCACCTGTAGCCGTCACAGTTGCCCAATTACGTCCAAAAGGGGACTTTCTCATATAGACATTATATGAAGTCAACCTATCAAGTTACAATGAAATCCCTCCGTAAATATGACCTGTAGACTGTGCTAAAGGTTTTCGGGTTTTGGGCTCGGGCAGTCGTGACAGTTGATAGATCACGCCCAAATGGGGAAATTCTCATGCAGACATCATACGGAGTCATCGTATAAAGTTACAATGAAATCTGTCCATATTAAACATGACCTGCAGACTGTGCTAAAAGTTTTGGGGTTTCTGGCTTGGGCAGCCATCACGGTTGACAGATCATGCCCAAACGGGGTTGTTCTCATCTAGGCATTATACAGAGGCATTCTATGAAGTTGCAATGAAATCCCTTCAAAATACGACCTGTAGACTGTGCTAATGGTTTTCGGGCTCGGGCAGCCATACCGGCTGACCGATCACGACCGTTCTCATGTAGACATGACCTAAAACCTGCATATGAAATTTCATGTCGATCAGACAAGAACTGCCGGGTACAGCCTGTACTTGAAGGTTGAATAAAAAACTTTAAACCACAAACTTTAACCAAAACTCTAAATGTCAACTAAATAGGAAAAGAAAATAAAAAAAAAAAACACTTGAACCTTCAGTAAAAAACTTTAACCAAAACTCTAAATGTTAACAGACGGACATTACTATAGCCCTCACTGTAAACAGTCGGGCTAAAAATGGAGGCCTTGACATGTGTAATCAGTTTTCAATGAGTGCAAATAAAAAAAAATTCTCTTTCTGGATCGAATGATCATACATGCAGTTATTACCCTCAATACACATTTGTATTTTGTCTTAAAGTTTTCACTTATACTGGGGGAAATATGTTCTTATTTGTAAGAAGAGATGGGCGGTATTGGAATTTTAAGTTTGGTATTGGTTTGGGTATTTTTAGCAGGGTATACCTCTGTTCAGTAGTATTCGGTATCTGACTTGACTGAAATTTACTGATAGTATCAAAGGAGATTTCACATCAGGAATAAACAGAATAAGTTATTCTTGAATCACTCTACCACAATGCTATAAATGTCACTGCAAAAAGAGATCAAAGGTGGCATTCTTTTATGACAGATCATATCTCCAGTAATTTTGCAACTTGTTCTGAATGCATCTTAATGTTTAAAGACCTATTCCTGGCTTTTGCGATCTCAGAGCATGTGCCCCGACCATGCCATCTTTAGGAAGTCCTGCTGACAATAATAGCCAAAACACCTGGACAGTGATTTCTAGTTAGGCAGCCAAGAACTGACTAGAAATAACTGCTAAGCAACTGGACATGTACAGGATTCAGGACAATTCTCAGACCAATGAGGCTTAACAAAACTGAAAAAGAAAATCAGTCACTTCTTTCATGAAAATGAATCTTTCAACTATTATCAAGCCTCAACAGGGCCCTATAAATAGCTTATGTAGGAAAGCCAAAAAATTTATAGTAATTTATATATTTTTTATACTTACCAATGACCCAGACATAGCTGGTGCTAATTCTCAAAATCTGGGGCCAAACACAAATTTTGCCCCCCAATCCCCAAAATTTTGCATCTAAAACCGAAAAAATCATGTCCTAAATGGTCCTCCATACTTTTCCTCCACTGTGCATGCGCAGTATCAAGGAGGTCTCAAAATTGGCGCCAATTATCATTCTTACAAGCAGTGCCTGGTCAGCGCTATGTACTCAGCGGGGAGGTATGAGTTCCCAACTCCTGGGAGGGCCATCCCCGTCTGGGTCATTGGTAAGTATAAAAAATATATAAATTACTATTAATTTTTTAACATTTTTATACTGTACCAATGACCCAGACATAGCTGAATAGTAAAAAGGCTGGAGGGCCTAGGACATAGAGGAAAATCCAATAAGCTCAACTATATATAATAGAGTTATCCCCTCGAAGAGAAAAGGAGTATTAGGCTTTACATGTATCTTTCTTATTTATGATAAATTAGAAAGACACAACACCCTCCATAATTGAGCATAATAACATTCATGTTCTCTATTAACCCCATTAAAACCCTTTATACTAATTATTTTTAAAGTAAGCCAATAAATAAAGTCAGTCCAGAGAATTGAGACTCTTTATACTCTTTAAAAGTGTCCGAGGATTGTATATTAACGCCCGTTTGACACGTGACATATACAAATGCTTCACACCGAGCTACACTTTAAAAATATGACATGAATGAATTTAAACATTAACTTTACACTTTAAAACCATTCCGGTACCGACTCAGAATTACTGACTCCGGAGGAGGTATCCCCTTGCTTTTCACTATAAAGCAGGTGACCTAAGGGAACACCCTTCCCCTTGCCCTGGGTCAAATAGCCCAGAGCGAAGAGGGCAGCAGGACAAAGTCACTGCCGGAACAGAAGGCCTGCATAACTATAGTTGCAACTGTTTAGTGGACGACATTCTGTGCAACAGATAACGGACCTAAACAATGCAGGTCTCCAGAAATGGACTAAATATTTCTGAGATAAAAATTCGTGAATGTGGATGGCCGAGACCAATATGCAGCCTTCATTAAATCTGTAATAGCAACACTATTTGCGTAAGCCCAAGACGTAGAAAGAGCTCTTACTTCATGAGCCGAAATCTTAAGCACAGACTGCTGAGTTGAAGATAGATTATCATAAGCAGTACGGATAGTTAATTGAATCCATCTAGTAATAGAATGGACCGTAATGTCCTTTCTATTAGGCATCAGAGACAGAAAGAAGCATTTATCTGATAAACTGAGATCTTCGTTTATAGATACGTAAAGCTCTAACCGGACAGAGTAAACACCTATGCCCGTCTGAAGACGGAAGAGCCTTAATAACAATAGGTTCCGGATAATGATTAGGAGCCTGATTCTTAGCCAAAAATCCAACATTAGTAGTAAAGGTAATAGTGTTCCCGACAATACGATAGTGAGAATCGTCCACAGATAGTGCATGAAGCTCACTGACTCTTCTAGCAGAAGAGAAAGCTGAGAGAAATGCTGTCTTATAAGATAAGAATTTGAAGTCCACTGTCTCAAGAGGCTCAAATGGCTTTTCTTTTAATTTAAAAAGAACCCAAACTAAATTCCATTTAGGAATTAATCTAAGGGTTCTAGGTCTATTTATCAAGAAGTTTCTAACTAATTTAGATAAAGAGACATTAGATCCAATTTGTAAACTATCATGGTGTGCATAGGTATCAGATAACATAGACCTATAACCTTTAATAGTAACAGGCTGCAGCTTGATCTCATCAAACAAGTATACTAGAAAGTTTGCAATGTCTGGAATGGAGGGATCAAAAATATCAACAGAATGATCCCTACACCAACGACAAAAGACCTTCCACTTAGCCGCATAGTTTAGTGAAGAGGAGGTCCTCCTACAGTTAGAAATTGCGTCCGCTGCTCGTCCTGTAAAATGCTTGCCGTGCAAGAAGGACCGCACAACGGAAATACGTGAAGGTTGAGACCTTGCGGGTTGTGATGTAGTTGACGTAATTTCCCCTGCGAAAGAAGATCCTCTCGTGGAGGAAGCTTCCGCGGTAAGTCCCACAGCAGACACCTGAGTAGATTTATCCACGGTCTCTGTGGAGACAGAGATGCTACCAATAGAATTTTGCATTGAGATTGTTTTATCTTTAGCAATATCTGCTGAATCAACGGCGCTGGAGGATACGCATATCCTATCATTCCGTCCCACGAGATCGATAGAGCGTCTACTGCATATGCTCGGGGATCCGGACATGGAGACACATACGTCTGCAACTGATTGTTGAGCTGTGTTGCAAATAAGTCTATCATTGGCCGCTCCCATTGGTAGCAAATCTGATTGAATACCTGTTTGTTGAGAGTCCATTCTGACGGCAACAAGCGACCCTTCCGTGAAAGGGAGTCTGCTAATACATTCAGACAACCCGGAATATGACGGACTGAAAGTAGAACCTGGTGTTCTAGAACAAACAGAAGGATTCTTTCTGTTAAATTGAATAACAGAACGGAATGAGTACCTCCCTGGTTCCGAATATACGCTACTACTGTCATATTGTCGGACAGGATTTGGACATGTGCTTTCTGAATAATGTTCATCCAATGACGTAGTGCAAGCCAAATTGACATCATTTCCTTGATGTTTATGTGCTTGCCTAGAAACTGCGGATCCCAAAGACCCTGGCACTTCGAATCCGTTGGGATCAATGTTGCACCCCAACCTGTTTGACTGGCATCCATCATAATCGTAAAACCCGGATCCGGCAACTGCAGTGGAACTCCCTGAGTCAACCACTGAATGTTTGCCCAAGTCTGAATCTCTTGTTTTACCTGATTTGACAAGAGAACGTCTATGTCGAGCGAATGAATCTTTACACTCCAATTCTGAGTCAAGAAAATTTGGAGAGGACGAGTGCGTAACCACCCCATCGGAATGAGATCCGCAGCGGCTCCGCACAGACCTATCAGACTCATGAACTCTCTCGCTGTGACTTTGTCTGAGTGAAGACAATAGCGAGCGTAACAACTGATTAATTTCGCTCTGGTTAACGGCAGACAAACGAGATTGTTGTGCGTCTCGAAGCTCATTCCCAGATGAGTGAATGACTTGGACGGTACCAGATCCGACTTCTCCTCGTTTATTATAAACCCGAGACGTTGGAGTAATAGAAGCAGATTCTGCACATCGTTCTGAAGCGTTAACTCGTTGCCGTACCTCTGAAGAATGTCGTCCAGGTAGGCCGACGTTACCGCAGACGAATGAGCTCGGAAATATATCATTACCGAGTTCATTATTCGAGTGAAAGCCCAGGGCGCTAGGTTCAAACCGAAGCACATCGCTCGGAACTGATATACAACTCCTAGGACTGCGAAGTGTAGATACTTTCTGAATGTCGGATGTACCATGACGTGAAAGTACGCATCCCTGAGTTCTATGCTTGTAGCATAGTCGTTCACCTGAATACTCACTCTGACTGATCGAATTGTCTTCATATAGAACTTCGGAGCGACGATCAGCTTGTTTATCCAGCTCAGATCTATGACTGGACAGAACGAGCCGTCTGGTTTCGGAACCAGAAACAGATGGCTGTAGAAATGCGGTGATTCCAGGTCTTCTACGACCTCTACCACGTTCTTCTTCAGAAGAGACTGTACTTCTGATAAAAGAGCGTCTCTTTTCTGCGGATTTGACGGAAGCTGAGTCTATTTTGGACTTCGAGTTAATGGAGGCTTTCGTTTGAAGGATATTCTTAGTCCTTCCGAAATTACCCCTCGAACCCAGGGGTCGTCCGTAATTGACGCCCAATCATTTATAAAACTCGATAATCTTCCGCCTACCGGAACACGATACAGGTTCAAACCATCACCTCCTGGACCTGCGAGGCTTGCAGAAGGAGAAACTACGTCCTCCACGCCCCGCACCTCGCCCCGTCAACCTAGGGACGTCTGACCGGTTATCTCGGCCAGAATAACGTCCCCCACGTGAGTCGCTGCCTTGACGGTCTCTAGAATAAGACCTAGAGGACGCATAGGAACCTCTATAGGAACTTCTCTTGGGCGTACTTGTCCCAGAAGTGCCTGTCTTACTCTTTTCTGCTGTATCCGACTTTTTGGAAGCGGATTTGAATAGCAGAGAATCCGAAGCTTTCTTAGTTATCTTATCATAGATTGCTGAAAGCTTGCCGTTGAAGAGAAGCTCTCCAGAGACCGAAGCGACTCTGAGAGAGTTCTTCACCTTACCATCCACGCGCGTGGATGTAGCTAGGACTGCGTCACGTCTAACCAACTCCAGGTTTGCCACTGAAAGGGCGGAGTTACATGTGGAATAAGCTACTGCCCTTGAAAGAAGTCTTAATGAGGATTGTATATCCTGGAATTCTTTCCCTTGAAGACGTAATGATAACGCCTTAGTAAGGTGATCTGCGTATGATAAAGCGTCTAAGTTAACTCTATTAGACATTATTGTCATTTCCAACATCGTGGTTGGAATTGACATAGACGACGGTATAGACAATTCCAAGTCTTCAGCCTCGTCGTCTAGACGCAGAGGAACTCTCGGTATGCCCTGTGCTGCCGTTTCGAATTTATTCCTTGAATTGATGAAAGGCAGATTTAGAGCATTTGCGGATAAGAAACCAGATTTGCCCATTTTTGTATCAAGCTTATATATAGCGTCATTCAATAATTCGAATGTTCTTGTGACCTTATTGGACTGTGTCGGAAACTCAGGGACGATGTCCCTGAACCGATCAAAAAATTTGTGTCCAATGACGCTATCAGTCTCTTATCCGGCATCGCAGCATTCTGGTCCGACGGAACAACCTCTGGAAGATAATGCCGGATAAAATCTAGGGCAGCTTTATGTTGTTCCGAAAGGGAAAGCTCCAAATCCTCCGAATCCCTTTCGCCATCCTGTCGGACCCTATGAAGTTCTCGGTCGTCCGTACCTGATGCTTCAGCAGAGCGTACCGACCCAGCGTCGTCGGATAATTCCTGATCTGACAGAGATTCTGTCGTTTGCTGGGATGCTGCGATAAGTTGTGCTATTTGGGATAGCACATCCGTCACTGAGGCCTGTGGAGTAGCGGTCCTACGTTGCTTTGCCGCTGGAAGCTCCATGTACGTTGACTCCTGCATACTTCTTTTATGCGAACGTCCGGAGTCTACAGGCCTCGTGTCCCTGGCTACCGGATGGCATGACCTGGTCGCCGTGGAATCCCTGATCGGCGAAGCTGGCTGGATATCTGTGGTCACGGAGCCAAGGTGCGGTCATGTGCGCTGCCGTGAGGATGAGGAAGCCTTATCGACAGTCTCTCCGGACTGTCTATATAATGGAGCGCCCTGAGCGGCGGACGTATGCCCCGAATGCGATACGTTTTGTACCACAACATCTGGTCCCAGATGTTGTTGTACGAGAGAGGGACCTCTCTTGCTCGCAGCCCGGATGGACCTGGACGAGCTAGGAACCGGACTAATAGGCTTCCTCCGTTCTCTCCTCTGATCCGTCGTCACTGGGTGTGCACTTTGTCTTATTATAGTGCTCGCATCACCCAAATCCCCTTCCTGGACCGCAACGGACGAACCCAGCTGCCGAGCCATTCGATGAATGGTCGCTACACCAGGCGAGCTAGCGGACGCCAATGCCGTCGATCCTACTAGGGACCTCTTAGGCAATTGACGTATTTCCATGAGCACTTTTGCCACTAGCTCTTCATTTAACTGTGACGACGGAGGCACACTTTTGGAAGACATCACGGAAACATCACCCTGTTCTTGTTCCTCTGAAATAGAGATTGATAAACTAGAGTGACCCTGCGGAGAAAGGACTGGCATGGCCTTTTCCCTGCTAACAACATACCGTGACACACGTTTCCAATGTTTGTCATCCCAGTTGACACATACTGAACAGGAGTTAGTGTGAGTACACTGACTACAATTAATACAATGATTATGAAAGTCAGAGGAAGATTTCCTTTTATTACAATATGAACAATATCCTTTCATTGTGAAAAGAACACAAAAAAGTCCTAGTACTCGCACCAATCCCTGAAAACAATGATACATAATAACATGATCTATTAACATAGAAAAAATAATTGAAATCAAAAAAATTTTTTGAAAAAATATTTTTTCAGAAAAGCCCAAGTTTCTGAAAGTAACGTTGAGCCCCAACGGATCCCAAAAAAGCCTAAGTGTGGACAAAAATTTTTAAAATATTACAAAAAAATTAATGCAACACTTACATATAATAATAATGTATCTTGTTATGATTAAGCTAATACAAAGACAAGAAATCCCTCTCAACAGAAACCGTTGTCAATGTAAACAAGAAGTGTATAAACACCAGAAACATGACTCCAGGCACTGATAAACATGGCCCGAAATCAGTTACCAATAACAACACTATCTGATGCAAAACAGAGACTTCCAGGGAAGAAACTGCAGAACATCAGATGGTAGATGCAGAACACAACGCCTAAACACCCATGGGTGAGGACGTAAACATGGGGAAAAGAACAGAATTCATTCTGTTACCCAGCTAAAATTCCCAAGAAATTTTAGTAATAATATTACAAAAAATATGCCAAAAACATGGGCGAATAGCAAGGGGGGACTTAAAGGAAAGAGAGAGACGAAACACTGAACAAGCAGTGTAACTTTATAGCAAGAATGACAACAACAGGCCCATGCCTCGAAATTAGGCAACATAACATAATTTCGTAAAAAAATTTTAAGTTACAGCTCTGATTATTTCCTGCCACTCATTTTCCTCTCCTCATTCTAATTCCTCTTTAGATCCACCATTTCTCTAATATTTATGTGTCTGGCATCATTTAAACTGAGATTTACAAGCACAAATATCAGTCAGATGTGAACTGATGAAGGGCCAAACAAAGAATGATAATTGGCGCCAATTTCGAGACCTCCTTGACACTGCACATGTGCAGTGGAGGAAAAGTATGGAGGACCATTTAGGACATGATTTTTTCGGTTTTAGATGCAAAATTTTGGGGATTGGGGGGCAAAATTTGTGTTTGGCTCTAGATTTTGAGAATTAGCACCAGCTATGTCTGGGTCATTGGTACAGTATAAAAATATGATAAATTTACAGTAATTTGTATATTTTTAATACTTCCAACGGCCCAGACTTAGCTGGCTGGTGCAACCTCAATATTATTAAGGGCCAAACACAAATTTTGACCCCCCACCCCCCGCAATCCCCAAAATTTGCATACAATACCAAAAATTAAAAGTCCTATCTGGCCCTCCATACTTTTAGTACTTGCGCATGCGCAGTACCCAGGAAGAGAACGGAACTGGCACCAACAACCTCATTCTTCCTAGTTGTGCCTACTGAAGTGATAACCCAGCGGGGAGATATGAGTGCCCACTTATGGGAGGGGCATTCCCATCTGGGCCACTGGTAAGTATAAAAAAAAATATACAAGTTACTTTAAATTTATCATATTTTATACTAAAAAGTTAAAAAATTTATAGTAATTTATATATTTTTTATACTTACCAATGACCCAGACTTAGCTGGTGCTAACTCTAACAAAACCAGGGCCAAACACAAATTTTGCCCCCCAATCCCCAAAATTTGCATCCAAAACAAAAAGAAATCATGTCCTAAAGGACCTCCATACTACGCCTCCACTGCGCATGCGCAGTGACGCAGACGTCCTGAAATTGGCGCCAATTATCATTCTTACTGGCAGTGCCTGGTCAGCGCTATGTACTCAGCGGGGAGGCAAGAGTTCCCAACTCCTGGGAGGGCCATCCCCGTCTGGGTCTTTGGTAAGTATAAAAAATATATAAATTACTATAAATTTTTTAACATTTTTATACTGTACCAATGACCCAGACTTAGCTGAATAGTAAACAGGCTGGAGGGCCTAGGACATAGAGGAAAATCCAATAAGCTCAACTATATAATAAAGAGATAACCCCTTAAGGAGAAAAGGAGTATTAGGCTTTACATGTATCTTTCTTATTTAATATTAAATTAGAAAGATACAATACCCTCCATAATTGAGCATAATAACATTCATGTTCTCTATTAACCCCATTAAAACCCTTTATACTAATTATTTTTAAAGTAAGCCAATAAATAAAGTCAGTCCAGAGAATTGAGACTCTTTATAGTCATTTAAAAGTGTCCGAGTATTGTATATTAAAGCCCGTTTGACACTTGACATATACAAATGCTTCACACCGAGCTACACTTTAAAAATAAGACATGAATGAATTTTAACATTAATATTACACTTTAAAACCATCCCGGAAGCGACTCAGAAATACTGACTTGGAGGAGGCATTCCCTTGCTTTTCACTATAAAGCAGGTGACCTAAGGGAACACCCACCCCCCCATCCCCCCCCCCCCCCTTCCCCTTGCCCTGGGTCAAATAGCCCAGAGCAAAGAGGGCAGCCGGACGGAGTCACTGCCGGAACAGAAAGCCTGCATAACTATAGTTGCAACTGTTTAGTGGACGACATTCTGAGCAACAGATAACGGACCTAAACAATGCAGGTCTCCAGAAATGGACTCAATATTTCTGAGATAAAAATTCGTGAATGTGGATGGCTGAGACCAATAAGCAGCCTTCATTAAATCTGTAATAGCAACACTATTAGCATAAGCCCAAGAAGTAGCAAGAGCTCTTACTTCATGAGCGGAAATCTTAAGCACAGACTGCTGAGAAGAAGATAAACTCTCATAAGCAGTACGGATAGTTAATTGAATCCATCTAGCAATAGAATGGACCGAAATGTCCTTTCTATTAGGCATCAAAGACAGAAAGAAACGCTTTCGTCCCTTTCTGATAAACTGAGATCTCTGTTTATAGATACGTAACGCTCTAACAGGACAGAGTAAAGGCCTACGCCCGTCTGAAGATGGAAGAGCCTTAATAACAATAGGTTCCGGATATTTATTAGGAGCCTGATTCTTAGCTAAAAAACCCACATTAGTAGTGAAGGTGATAGTGTTCCCGACACTACGATAGAGAGAATCATCCACCGACAGTGCATGAAGCTCACTGACTCTTCTAGCAGAAGAGAAAGCTAAGAGAAAAGCTGTCTTATAAGATAAGAATTTGAAATCTACTGTCCCAAGAGGTTCAAATGGCTTTTCCTTCAATTTAAGAAGAACCCAAGCTAAATTCCATTTAGGAATTAATCTAAGAGTTCTGGGTCTATTTATCGAGAAGTTTCTAACTAACTTAGATAAAGAGACATTAGATCCAATTTGTAAACTATCATGATGTGCATAGGTATCAGATAACATAGACCTATAACCCTTAATAGTAACAGGCTGCAGTTTGATTTCGTCAAACAAGTATACTAGAAAGTTTGCAATGTCTGGTATAGAGGGATCGAATACATCTACAGAATGATCCCTACACCAACGACGAAAAACCTTCCACTTAGCCGCATAGTTTAGCGAAGAGGAGGTCCTCCTACAGTTAGAAATCGCGTCCACTGCTCGTCCTGTAAAGTGCTTGCCATGCAAGAAGGACCGCACAACGGAAAAACGTGAAGGTTGAGACCTTGCGGGTTGTGATGGAGTTGGCGCGATTTCCCCTGCGAAAGAAGATCCTCCCGCGGAGGAAGCTTTCGCGGTAGGTCCCACAACAGACACCTGAGTAGATTTATCCACGGTCTCTGTGGCGACAGAGATGCTACCAACAGAATCTTGCATTGAGATTGTTTTATCTTTAGCAATACTTGTTGAATTAACGGCGCTGGAGGATACGCATATCCTATCATTCCGTCCCAGGGGATCGACAGAGCGTCTACTGCAAATGCTCTTGGATCCGGACACGGAGACACATACGTCTGCAACTGATTGTTGAGATGTGTCGCAAATAAATCTATCATTGGCCGTTCCCATTGGTAGCAAATCTGATTGAATACTTGTTTGTTGAGAGTCCACTCCGACGGCAACAAGCGACCCTTTCGTGAAAGGGAGTCTGCTAGCACATTCAGACGACCCGGTATGTGACGAACCGAAAGAAGAACGTGATGTTCTAGCGCAAACAGAAGGATTCTTTCCGTTAGATTGAACAACGGAACTGAATGAGTGCCTCCCTGATTCCGTATATACGCCACTACTGTCGTATTGTCGGATAGGATTTGGACATGAGCATTGTGAATAATGTCCATCCAATGACGTAACGCAAGCCAAATTGACATCATTTCCTATGCGTTTATGTGCTTGCACAGGAATTGCGGATCCCAAAGACCCTGGCATCTCGAATCCGTTGGGATTAATGATGCACCCCAACCTGTTTGACTGGCATCCGTCATAATGGTAAAACTCGGATCCGGCAACTGCAGCGGAACTCCCTGAGTTAACCACTGAATGTTTGCCCAAGTCTGAATCTCTTGTTTCACTTGATCTGACAAGAGAACGTCTACGTCGAGCGAATGAATTTTCACACTCCAATTCTGAGTCAAGAAAATTTGGAGAGGACGTGTGCGTAACCGCCCCATCGGAATGAGATCCGCACAGACCTATCAGTCTCATAAATTCTCTCGCTGTGACTTTGTCTGCGTGCAGACAATAGCGAGCGTAACAACTGACTAATTTCGCTCTGGTTAACGGCAGACGAACGAGATTGTTGTGCGTCTCGAAGCTCATTCCCAGATGAGTGAATGACTTGGACGGCACCAGATCCGACTTCTCCTCGTTTACTATAAAACCAAGACGTCGGAGAAATAGAAGTAGATTCTGAACATCGTTCTGAAGCGTTAACTCGTTGCCGTACCTCTGAAGAATGTCGTCCAGGTAGGCCGACGTTACCGCAGACGAATGAGCTCGGAAATAGATCATTACCGAGTTCATTACCCGAGTGAAAGCCCAGGGTGCTAGATTCAATCCGAAGCACATCGCCCGGAATTGATACACCACTCCTAGGACTGCGAAGCGTAGATACTTTCGGAATGTCGGATGTACCATGACGTGAAAGTACGCATCTTTGAGATCTATGCTTGATGCATAATCGTTCACCCGAATACTCGCTCTGACCGACCGAATTGTCTCCATATAAAATTTCGGAGCGACGATCAGCTTGTTTATCCAGCTCAAATCTATGACTGGACGGAACGAGCCGTCTGGTTTCGGAACCAGAAACAGATGGCTGTAGAATCCCGGAGTTTACTGGTTTTCTACGACCTCTACCGTGTTCTTCATTAAAAGAGACTGCACCTCTGATAACAGAGCGTCTCTTTTCTGCGGATTTGACGGAAGTTGAGTCCACTTTGGACTTCGAGTTAATGGAGGCTTTCGTTTGAAGGATATCTTTAGACCTTCCGAAGTCACTCCTCTCACCCAAGGGTCGTCCGTAATCGACGCCCATTCTTGTGAAAAGCACGACAACCTTCCGCCAACCGGTACGCGATAGAGGTTTAAGCCATCACCTCCTGGACCTGCGAGGCCTGCGGTAGTAGAAACCACGTCCTCCACGACCAGCACCTCGCCCCGTCGACCTCGGGGCGTCCTACCGGTTGTCCAGGCCTGAAGGACGTCCCGAACGAGAGTCGCTACCGTGACGGTCTCTCGAATAAGACCAAGAGGACGCACCGGAACCTCTATAGGAACCTCTCTTGGGCGCATTAGACCCAGAAGTGCCTGTCTTATTCTTGTCTGCTGTATCCGACTTCTTAGAAGCAGATTTGAACAACAGAGAATCCGAAGCTTTCTTTGTAATTTTATCATAAATAGCAGAAAGCTTGCCGTCAAAGAGAAGTTCTCCGGAGACCGAAGCGACTCTAAGAGAGTTCTTCACCTTAGTATCCACCAGTGTGGATGTAGCTAGGGCTGCGTCACGTCTAACCAACTCCAGGTTTGCCACTGAAAGGGCGGAGTTACACGTGGAATAAGCTACTGCCCTTGAAAGAAATCTTAAAGAGGATTGTATATCCTGAAACTCTTTCCCTTGAAGGCGCAGTGATAACGCCTTAGTAAGGTGATCTGCGTAAGATAAGGCATCTAAATTGGCTCTGTTAGACGCAATAGCTGTTTCCAACACCGCGGTTGGAATAGAAGCCGACGACGGTAATGATAGCTCTAAGTCTTCCGCCTCGTCGTCCATATGCAGAGGAACTCTTGGAACACCCTGTCCTGCCGTGTCGAATTTATTCCTTGCATTAATGAAAGGCAGGTTGAGAGTATTAGCGGACAAGAAACCTGCTTTCCCCGTCTTGGAAGCAAGTTTAAATATAGCGTCATTCAATAATTCAAATGTTCTTGCAACATTATTGGACTGCGACGGAAACTCGGGAGCGATGTCCCTGAACCGCTTAAAAAATTCAGAGTCCAATGACGCTATAATCCTCTTGTCCGGAACCGCAGCAGTCTGGCCCGACGGAACAACTTGAGGGAGAAAGTGCCGGATGAAGTTCACGGCAGCTTTATGTTGTTCCGAAAGGGATAGCTCCAAATCATCCGTATCCCTTTCACCATCCGGTCGGACCTCATGATGTTCCCGGTCGTCCGCCCCCGATGCTTCGGCGGAGCGTACCGACCCAGCGCCGTCGGATAATTCTCGATCCGACACCGTTTCTGACGGCTGCTGGGATGCTGCAATAAGCTGTGCTATCTGCACAAGAATGTCCGGCGTCGAGACCTGCAGAGGCGCAGTCTTTCGCTGCTTCGCCGAGGGCAGCTCCGCATCAGATGGCTCCCGCATACTTTTTCTATGCGAACGTCCGGAGTCCATCGGTCTCGAATCCCTGGCTGCCGGATGGTGTGACCTGGTCGCCGAAGAATCTTTGATCGGCGAAGCTGGTAAGATATCGGCGGTCACGCAGCCAAGGTGCGGTCGTGTGCGCTGACGAGAAGAAGAAGCCTTAGCAGTCTCCACGGACTGCCTATACAACGGAGCGTCCCGAACGATATTCACATATAGGACAGGGATTAGTGCGAGAACACTGACTACAATTAATACAATGATCATGAAAGTCAGAGGAAGATTTCTTCCCATTACAATTTGAACAATGTCCCTTCATTGTGAAAAGTCAACAACAAGTCCTAGTTACTCTCACAAACCCCTGACACAAAGATACATAATAACATGATCCATTAATAAATGAAAAAACAATTGCAAATCAAAATAATTTTGAAAAAATATTTTTTCAGCGAAGCCCAAGTTGCTGAAAAGTAACGTTGAGCCCCAATGGATCCGATGGCAAAGTGTGGTCAAAAATTTTAAATATATATTAAATAATTAATGAGACACTTACGGATAATATAAATGTATCTTATAGTGAGATAAACTACACCAAAGGCAAACAGCCCCCCTCAAAAAAGGCTGTTGCCAATGTAAACAAACAGTGTAAAATACCAGAAAACATGACTCCAGGCACTGCAAAAACTGGCCCGAAATCAGTCATCAAAATAACACTCTATCTGATGCAAGACAGAGACTCCCAGGGGAGAATCTGCAGAACATCAGATGGAAGATGCAGAACACAACGTTTATACACCCATGGGTGAAAACGTAACTATGGGGAAAATAACAGAAAACATTCTGTATCCAAGCAACTCTCCCAGGGAAATTTTAGAAATGAACTTTCTCAAAAATATGCCAAAAGCATGGGAGAATTGCAAGGGGGGACTTTAGAAGGCTAGGGGAGAGGAAACACTGAATAAGCAGTGCAACATTTAGCAAGAATGACAACAAGAGGCCCATGCCTCGAAAATAGGCAACTTAACATAATTTCATCAAAAAATTACAGCCCTGATTATTTTTTGTCACTTCTTTTTCCTCTCCTCCTTCTATATCCTCCTTAGAATCACCATTTCTCCAAAAATTACGTGTCTGGCATCCTTTAAACTGAGATTTACAAGCACAAAGATCAGTGAGATGTTGACTGATGAAGGGCCAAACAGAGAATGATAATTGGCGCCAATTTCGGGACGTCTGCGTCACTGCGCATGCGCAGTGGAGGCGTAGTATGGAGGTCCTTTAGGACATGATTTCTTTTTGTTTTGGATGCAAATTTTGGGGATTGGGGGGCAAAATTTGTGTTTGGCCCTGGTTTTGTTAGAGTTAGCACCAGCTAAGTCTGGGTCATTGGTACAGTATAAAAATTTATAAATTTAAAGTAATTTGCATATTTTTTATACTTACTTATGGTCCAGACTTAGCTGGTGCAAACTCAATATTATCAAGGGCCAAACACAAATTTTGAAATCCCCTAATCCCCAAAATTTGCATACAATACCGAAAATTAAAAGTCCTATCTGGCCCTCCATACTTTTACTATCTGCACATGCGCAGTACTCATGAAGAGACCAGAATTGGTGCCAACACAATTCTTTGTAGATGAGCCTACTAACATAATAACTCACCGGGGAGGTATGAGTGCCCACTCATGGGAGGGCCATCCCCATCTGGGCCATTGGTAAGTATAAAAAATATACAAATTACTTTAAATTTATCATATTTTTATACCAATAACCAATGGCCCAGACTTAGCTGAATCGTAAAAAAGGCAGAGGGCCTAAGAATTAACAGACCACATACAGCTCCTAAGCCTGTATTCCAAGGTGAAAAGGAGATTAAATTTAAAAGGAATTACATGTATGTCTTTCTATTCAATAATAGAGAAGACATATCATAAATAAGGAGCATATCCAAGTAATTCCGTAATCTTAGCATGAATGATTATGCTAATTGGGTGTAATGAGCCCCCAATTTTAAGGCTAGTCCGGACTAAGCCACTTAAATTAGGATGGCGTATTCGAGAATGAGAGACTAACCCCCACAAACACATGCCATATATAAATAATAAACAAGCTGTATCTAGGATCAGTAATAATCTACAGACAAAACAGCTTCAATCATACTTACACACTTATCAAGCTGGAAGAGATGAAGAAAAATCCCCCCCACCCTTTTTTTGAAGGAATATTCTTCAAAACAAAGAGGGAAGTGCTCTGGAATCAGTGAAAAGCGGTACCAAATAATCAATATATATTCGCCCAACCGGCACCCAGGAACAATTCCTATCGAAGCCCCCTCACCCTCATTACTTGAATCGCTCTTGTGTTAGTTATCAAACAGTATAGGAACTGCAGGGGTCCCTCACATCTGACCGACTTCATAATGCCACTAAGGATGGAAAGGGAGGTGATGAACAAATAATACACCATATAGACATAATATCCAGTCTCTAAGGTGGAAATATAATCCACAGCAATAGATTGGATAAAAATGAAAAGGGAGATGAAAACAATGTTCCGACACCCGATCATAAAAACATAGATGAACTCCTTACGTTCGATCTGATATCAGGAAATATATTCCTGAGGAGTTAGTATAGGCATTTGAAGAAACGCTCATTAATCACACAAGGTAAATAAGGCGTCATCAATAGGGCTTATCGCCTCATATACAATGTAACTAATACCAGACCATACTGGTAGGAAGAGAATAACCTCCTCTAACATAACGGTATAATGTCCGATGGGACAATGAACTCAGCCTCGCTGAAGCAGCTAAAGGTCTTCCTATTCGAGAAGACAATAAGAAGGCTGATAACTGCAGCCTTAGAAGCTCACTAAGGAGACTTACGCCAGCTGTAGCTTATAAGTCTTCATCTCCATGAAGACGGATATATCGGTGTAAGTTGCGACCTTGAAAGCTCACTGAACGAAGACTTACAACTATTCTCACGCAAGGTAGGGAATGAAGAGCCGCTATTTTAACAGCCCTAAATTCCAAAAGAGACAGTAGTCTCAAGAGATAATTATTTCAGTTATGTTATTGCATAATTACTGAAAAACACCGCTCATGATTCTAGCTAGGCTACTATGGTGCAAACAATAAGACTCAAGTCTATGACACCTAGAAAAACAAACCGAAAAGCACTATTCCTTTAGCGGTTTTATTCCCAAAAGACAGTGGTCAGAGCCTAGCTAACGTAGCTTAGAAGTCTTCATCTCCATGAAGACAGATATCTCAGCGTAACTTGTGACCTTGAAAGCTCATTAAACGGGAGACTTACAACCATCATCGCGCAAGGTAGGGAATGACAAGCTGCTATTCTAACAGCCGTAATTCCCAAAGAGACAGTAGTCTCAAGGTAGCTACGCAGTTATGAGTCTTCATCCGCATGAAGACATACCTGTGTCACTTGCGGCCTTTGAAAGCTCACTAAATGGAGACTTACAACACTAGCCACAAATGTATAAGAAAAGACCACTGTAACAGTACATGAGGCTACTATGGTGTCCACAATGGCATTCAACGTCTTGATGCCAAGGAAGACAACACCGAGAGGGAGAAGACGTACTTATTCATTCTAACGGCTCTATTACAAACAAGACAGCTGTCTCAGCCTGTCTATGCACTATCCGTCTGGCTTCAGGACAAGAAACAGGTGACTTGAAAAAACCAGGAGAATATTTTGATGACCTCTATTGCCTTTCTTCAATAGGAGAGCCTGTACCTCCTCAAGGAGAGACTCTCTTGGAAGAATTTGCCGGAAGATTTGTCTAACACATACGTCTTGTAAGTATGATAGCCGCAGGACAGCCGAGACTACATTCTCATCCACTGATCTTCCGTAATTTTCATCTGCTTTTTGCGAGGTTGATAACCTTCTGCTAAGTGGAAAGCAACAGAAGTCTTTTTCTCAAAGACCTCTATTGCTTCCTTTAATAAGAGAGCCTGTACCCCCACTAGGGGAGACTCTCTTTTGAAAGGATCAGCCGGAAGATTTGTCCAATGCGGACATTTTGTAAGTAGGGGTTTTTGCTTGGAATGATAGCCGTAAGCCTTCCGAGACTACACTTCTCACCCACTGATCTTCCGTGTCTATCTAGTTTCTTGCGAAGTTTGATAACCATCCGCAAACTGGCAAGCAATAGAGATCTTGTCTATCATCTGTATGACTTACGAGGCTTACGGAAGGAGAAAGTACGTCCTCCCCGTAAAGAACTTCCTCCCGTCAGCTTAGGGGCGTCTGACCTATAGTCTGGATCAGACCTGCTTCCCTTTCCCGAGTCGCTATACTGACGACCTCCAGAGTAAGTATAAGAGGGTTTCTTGTACCCTCGCAAGGAGTTCCTTTTAGCTGATTTGAAGTGGAACGGCCTCGCTTATCCCAGTCTGCTGAAGCGTGTTGTTGCGACGCAGACTTCAGTAGCAGTGCACTGGAAGCTTTCTTTGTAGCCTGTTCATAGACTAACGAAAGCTCGTCATCAAATAGAGTGTATCCGGAGACCAGAGCAACTCGGAGAGAGCTTTTCACCTTGTCATCTATAAGTGATGATGACTTAAGGGTAGTATCACGTCTGATCAACTCCAAATTTGCCACTGTCAGGGCGGAGTTGTATGTGGCATACATGTCTGCTCTGGAAAGAACTCTAAGCGAGGAACAAACGTCCTCCAATTCCTTCCCATTAAGACATTGCGCCACAGCTCTGGTGAGGTGATCTGCGTAGGAAATCGCACCCAGAGTCGCTCTATTGGATGAAATAGCACATTCCATCACTTCCGAGCGTATATTGAATGATGCAGGTAGGGACATATTTTCATTCCCGGTCTGCTCATCTAAATGCAGAGGAGCTCTCTGGAATCTTCTCCAGCCATTTTAAATGAACATGGCCCAAGGAACAGTATATTTATTGAAGATGTCGATAAGAAACCGCCTTCCTCTTAGCACTAGAGAGGTTGAATATGGCATCATTAACATGGCCAAAGGCTTTCGACACCTGTCAAGACTGTTTCTGGAAGGAAAGAACATCCTCTTTCCTCCGCATGAAATATGTGTTCAGAGACGCCAGCGGTTTCTCTCTAGTAGTCGCAGCTTGCTGATCAGGTGGAACAAAGTCAGGATAGTATTGATGAATAAAATTCATCGCTACCATATGCTGTTCCAAAAGGGAGGGTAATCCTCTTCCTTGTCCCTTTCACCATCGACTGATTCAGCTGTGACTTTCGGTCCATTGCATCTGCGTGTGCAGATGACTGGACCAACCCAGCACCGTCCAACAGCTCACCACCGGAGTCTGCAGAAGGCTGCTCTTGCACTTGCTGGGATGCTGCGATTAGCTGCGCAATCTGCGACAGCAAGTCTGTTACCGAGGCTTGAGAAGCAACGGTCTTCCATATTTACTCCGCTTGCTGCTCCTGGGACGAAGATCTCTACTTCGATTGTCCCAATGATTGAAGCCTCGGATCACTAGCTATCGGATGGGTCAACTTCACGGGTGAAGACTGGATACTTCTTCTAGCAGCTGCTTGGATATACGAAGTCTGGTACCAATTATGCGGTCATGTGTGCTATATCTGCCTGAGGAAGAAGCCGTAACTGTAGCCGATGCCGGCTACAGGTTAGAAGGAGCGGCAAGTGTGGACGTTAGCTCCTACACAGACAAGTTTATCAAATATTTGGCCCCAAATGTTGTGGGTTAGAGAGAGGGCTCTCCCACTTGCGGTCTTATTAGACATTGCTGAGCCTCCCTAAGAAAAACTTGCAGGCTTCCTCCCTATTTCCATCGTCGCTGGGTCTGCTTTAGTTTTTGAGGTGCTCGCTCTACCCAAATCTACACTTCCCTCGACCGCAACAGACTTACACGGTGTCACGGCTCCCACGAATGGAGTAACCACTTTACCGGTCGAGCTAGCTGCTTGAAAAGGATTAAGAACACTAACTAGAGGCCTTATCCCTTGCTTAATATTCCTGAGCACCTTGCAGCTAGCTCGGTTTGCTCATCAGAGCGCGATGACGGTAGCACACTTGGATGGGTGTCACAATGCCATCACCATGTTCTTGTTCCTCTGAAAAAGAAACTGAAAAACTTGAATTATTTTGTGGTGAGAGCTCCAGCATTGGAACCTCACCGCCAACAACGTATCGTGACACCCATTTCCAACATCTGACATCCCAATGTACACAAGGAGAACAAGAATCCGCAGGTGTGCACTGACTACAGGCAAGGCAACAAGCATGTAAATCCAAGGAAAACTTCCTCGCCTTGCATTTAGAGCAGTAAGCTTTGATAATTACAATCGAAAGACAAAGTCAATAGCACTCCTACAAACTCCACAGAAAAATATATGATAAAGATACATGAATAATAGCAATCAAAATTAATTCGAAAAAATTATAAAAAAAATTTCGAAAAGTTAAAAAATTTATAGTAATTTATATATTTTTTATACTTACCAATGACCCAGACATAGCTGGTGCTAACTCTTAAAATATAGGGCCAAACACAAATTTTGCCCCCCAATCCCCAAAATTTGCATCTAAAACTAAAGAAAACATGTCCTGAAAGGCCCTCCACACTTCGCCCCCACTGCGCATGCGCAGTGTCAAGGACGTTCCGAAATTGGCGCCATTAATCATTCTAATAACCAGTGCCTGGTAAGCGCTATGTACTCAGCGGGGAGGCAAGAGTTCCCAACTCCTGGGAGGGCCATCCCCGTCTGTGTCATTGGTAAGTATAAAAAATATATAAATTACTATAAATTTTTTAACATTTTTATACTGTACCAATGACCCAGACATAGCTGAATAGTAAAAAGGCTGGAGGGCCATGGACATAGAGCAAAATGGAATACGCTCAATAAAATAAAATAGAGTCATCCCCTGTAGGGAAAAAGAAGTAATAGGCCTTACATGTATCTTTCTTATTTATGATAAATTAGAAAGATACAACACCTTCCAAAATTGAGCTTCATACATCCATGTACTCTATTAATATCCAATATAATCCTTATACTAATAATTTTTAAAGTAAGCCAATAAATAAGTAAGTCTAGAGAATAGAGACTCTTATACTCCTAAAAGTGTCTGAGGATTGCATAATCATGTCCGTTGACATATGCAATATTCAAAAGCTATACTTTAAAAACTAAGACTTGAATGAATTTTAAAAACCTAAACTTCTCAGTAAACAACCATCCCAATAACAGCTCAGAATTACTAACTCTGGAGGAGGTATCCCCTTGTTTTCATAGTAAAACAGGTGACCCAAGGGAACACCCTCCCCCCCCCCCTTTTTCTTGCCCTGGGTCAAATAGCCCAGAGCGAAGAGGGCAGCCGAACGGAGACACTGCCGAAACAGACAGCCTACCTAGCTATAGTAGCAACTGTTAAGTGAATGACATTCTGAGCAGTAGATAATAGACCTAACAATAGAGGCCTCCAGAAATGGACTCGATATTTCTGAGATAAAATTCATGAATGTGGATGGCTGAGCGCAATGAGCGGCCTTCAAAAATCTATAATAGCGACACTATTAATGTAAGCCCAAGAAGTAGAAGAACTCTTACTTCATGAGCCGAAATCTTAAGCACAACTGCTAAGTCAATGACATACTATAAGCAGTACCGATAGTTAATAAAATCCATTAACAAAAAAATGGAGCGTAACGTCCTTCTACTAGACATCAAAGACAGAAGAAGCTTACGCCCATAGTAATAAACAGAAATCTGTTTATAAATACATAAACTGTACCCGGAAAGAGTAAAGGCCTATGCCCATACGAAGACGGAAGGACCTTAAAATAATAGGTTCCGGATAATAGGAGCCTAACTCTTATGCAACAATCCAACCTAAATAGTAACGGAAGTATTGATTCCGAAACTATGAAAGTGAAAATCATCCATCGATAGTGCATGAAACTCACTGACTCTACAGTAAAAGAGAAACGAACAGAATTACTGTCTAAAAGGTCAGAATTTGAAAACTACTGTTTCCAGAGGCTCAAATGATTACTTAGCTAAATAAGAACCGAAGTTAAAATCCGTATAGGAATTTAATCTAAAGATTCTAAGTCTATTTATCAAAAAGTTACTAACTGACTTAGATAAAGAGACAAAAGACTCAATTGTAAACTATCGTAGAGTGCATAGGTATGTATAGGTATGAGGTAACATAAACCTATAACCTAAATAATAACAGGCTGCAGTAGGTCTTGTGAAACAAGCATACTAAAAAATAGCAATGAGTAGTATGGAGGGATCAACAATATGAACATAATGATCCCTACACCACGACGGAAGAGCCTCCACTTTAGCCGCATAGAATAGCGAAGAAGAGGATCTCCTATAGTAAGAAATCGCGTCCAAAGCTCGTCCAGTACAGTGCTTACAATGCAATACGGACCACACAACGGAATACATGAAGGTTGCGACCTTGCAGGTTGTGATAAAGATGACACGATTTACCCAGTGAAAAAGATCCTCACATAGAGGAAGATTTCACGTTAAGACCCACAGTAGACAAGAGAGAAAATTACTCATGATCTCTGTGAAGATAGAGATGCTATCAACAGAAATGTATTGTGGTTGTTTATCTTAGCAATACCTGTTAAAACAACAGCGCCGGAGGATACGCGTATCCTATCATTCCGTCCTATAGATCAATAGAGCGTTAAGAATATTAGCTCAGAGATCTGGACAAGCCAACACATACGTCTGCAATTGATTAGCAAGCTGTGTCATAAATAAATCATCATTGGGCGCTCCCATAGATAGCAAATCTGATTGAATACTTGTTTGTTGAGAGTCCATTCTGACAGCAACAAGCGACCCGTAAGAGAACGGGAGTCCGATAAAACAATCAGACGACCCGGAATATGACGGACCAAAACTGAACTTGGTGTACTATAACCAACAGACGGATTCTTTCCATTAAATTGAATAACGGAAACGAAAGAGTGCCTCCCTGGTTCCGGAGATACGCCACTACTGTCGAATTAAAGGACAGGAATTTGGGCATGCGTTTCTGAATAATGTTCATGCTATGACATAAAGCAAGCCTAAAAAACATTATTCCGCGGAAGAAAACTGATTGCTAAAAGACTGCGGAACCCAAAGACCCTGGCACTTCGAATCCGTAGGGATCAGTATTATATCCCAATCTGTTTTGACTGGCAACCGTCATAACAGCCACACTCGGGTCCGGCAACTGCGGCGGCACTCTCTGAGTCAACCACCGAATGTTTGCCCCAGTCTGAATCTCTTGTAACACTAGATAGACAAGAGAACGTGTAAATCGAGCAATTCATGGATTGCCGAAAAGTTGCCGTCGAAGAGAAGCTCCTCCGAGAACGAAGCGACTCTGAGAGAGTTCTTAACCTTACTATCCACGCGAGTGGATGTAGCTAGGGCTGCGTCACGTCTAACTAACTCCAATCAGCCACTGAAGGGCGGAGTTATACGTGAACAAACTACTGCCCTCAAAAGAAATTACATTGAGAATAATATCACGTAAATCTTTTCTTGAAGACGTAATGATAACGCCTCAGTAAGGCGGATTACGTATAATAAAGCGTCTAAGTTAAGTCTACTATACATAATGTCGTTCCCAACATTGAAATTGGAAAAGACATAAACGGCGAAAAAGAATATACGCAGTTTTTAATCACACCGTCAAGACGCATATGAACTCTCGGTATGCCCTGCTCTGCCAAAATAAACTATTTGTATAAATGATAAAATGGCAGAAATGAGCAACGCGGACAAGAAACTAAACTATCATGCTTAGTAGCAGGCTTGTATATATATATATAGCGTCGAAAAATAAAACACATGTTGTAATGACAATATTGGACTGCGTCGGTAAGTCAGGGACAATGTTCCCGAACCGATCGAAAAATCCGAGTCCAATGACGCTATAAGATCGCAGCAATGAAGTCCGAAATAATAATCACTGGAAGATAATGCCAGAAGATATGAAAGGCATCTTCCGATACTACTAAAGGGAAAACTCAAAATCTTTCGAATCCCTTTCACCATCCTGTCGGACCCTATAAAGCGTTCGGTCATCCGTACCTGATGCAACCGCGGACCGCACCGACCCAGCGCCGTCGGATAATTCCTGATTCGACCGAGAAACTATCAATTGCTGAGATGCTGCGAAACAACTGTGCTAACTCGGATAGCACGTCCGTCACTGAGGCCTGAGGAGAAGCGGTCTTACGATGCATTGCCGCTGGAAGCTCCGTGATCGTTACCCCGTGCATACTACCAATATGCGAGCGAACGGAGTGTATAGGCCTCGTGTCCCTTGGCTACCGGATGGCGCGACCTATTCGCCGTGGAATCACTGAATGCCGAAACTGATCGGATACTCGAGGTCACGTAGCCAATGTGCGGTCGTGTGCCCTGCGTGAGGATGAGGAAGCATTAAAGACAGTCTCTCGGACTGTCAATATAACGGAGCGTCCCGACCAACGGACATATGCTCCGAATGTAAAATATCTGAACCACAACATGCAGTCCCCTATGTTGTCGGGCGAGAGAGGGACCTCTCTCGCTCACAGCCCGGACGGACCTGGACCAGCCAGGAACCGGACTAACAGGCTTCCTCCGATCTGTCCTCAATCTGCCGTCACTGGGTGAGTACTAAAGTAATTAAAGTGCTCGCATCACCCAAATCTCCTTCCTAGACCGCAACGGACGAACCCGGCAGCCGAACCATTCGATGAATGTACGCTACACCGGGTGAGCTAGCGAATGTCACTCCGTAGGCGATAGACATATTCCATGAGCACTTATTGCCGCTAACTCTTCATTAACTATGACGACAGAGGCACACTTTTGAAAGACATCTCCATAACTCTTCGAACAAGAAACCAGAAATGCTTGGTTAGCAAGCATAAAGTAATAATATATATAGCGTCGTTCAATAATTCAAAAGTTTGTGGGACATTATTGGACTATGTCGGAACTGAGGGACGATGTCCCTGAACCGAACCAAAAATTTCTAAGTCCACCGACGCTATCAGTTTCTTATCCGGCATCGCAGCATTCTGGTCCGACGAAAGAAGCTGTAGAAGACCAAGTCAGATGACATACACAACAGCATATGTTGTTCCGAAAGGGAAAGCTCGAAATCCTCCGAATCCCTTTCGGTATCCCGTCGGACCGGATGAAACTTTCGGACGTCCGTACCCGCTTCCGCGGAGCGTCCCGACCCAGCATCGTCGGATCAAATATATGCGACAAATTCAGTTGATGCTGGGATGCTGCGATAAACTGTGCTATTAAGGAAAGCACGTCCGTTCCCGAGGCCTGTGCAGTAGCGGTCTTACGATGCATTGCCGCCGGAAGCTCCGTGTACGTTGACTCCCGCACACTTCCTATGCGAACGTCCGGAGTCTGCAGGCCTCGTGTCCCTGGCTACCGGATGGTGTGACCTGGTCGCCGAAGAATCCTTGATCGGCGAAGCTGGTAATATATCGGCGGTCACGCAGCCAAGGTGCGGTCGTGTGCGCTGACGAGAAGAGGAAGCCTTAGCAGTCTCAGCGGACTGCCTATACAACGGAGCGTCCCGAGCGACGGACGTATGCTCCGCTTACGACACATTTTGTACCACAACATCTGGGGCCAGATGTTGCTGAACGAGAGAGGGGCCTCTCTCGCTTGCCGTCCGGATGGACCGGAACGAGCTATGAACCGGACTAAAAGGCTTCCTGCGTTCACCTCCGATCCGCCGTCACTGGGTGTGCATTAGGTTAGTTTATAGTGCTCGCATCACCCCAAAAATCCTTCTAGACCGCAACGGACGAACCCGGCTGCCGAACCATTCGGTGAATGGACGCTACACCGGGCGAGCTAGCGGACGTCAAAGGCCGTCGAACCTAATAGGGTCCTCTTAGGCAATTGGCGTATTTACATGAGCACTTTTCCGCTAGCCCTTCATTAATTGTGACGACGGAGGCACACTGTTGGAAGACATCACAGATACATCACCCTAATCTTGATCCTCTGAAATAGAAATTGATAAAGTAGAGTGACCCTGCAGGGAAAGGACCGGAGTGTCCAAATCCCCAACAACCTACCGTGACATACGCTTCCCATATTGTCATCGAAATCATACGATACAGAACAGGAGTTAATGCGAGTACACTGACCACATATAGAATGATAATAAAGTCAGAGGAAGACTTCCTCTTAAAACAATTGATCAATATCCTTTCAATGTGAAAAGAAAACAAGTCCTGGTACTCGCACTAACCCCTGGCAATCAAAATACATAATAATAATATGATCCATTGATATAGAAAAAATAACTGAAATCAAAATATTTTGAAAAAATATTTTTTCAGAACAGCCCAAGTTTCTGAAAAGTAACGTTGAGCCCCAATGGATCCCAAGCCTAAGTGTGGACAAAAATTTTAAAAATATTTTAAACAATTTATTCAACACTTACGAACAATAATAATGTATCTAGTTATGATTAAAATAACATCAAGATATTATTTTTTAGAAATCCCCCCCTCACACAGAGGGCTGTTGTAAATGTAAACAATGAGTGTAAAAACACTAAAATAAGACTCCAGGCACCCAGGCCCGAAATCAGTTACCAAAAATACACCATCTGATGCAAAACAGAGACTTCCAGGGAAGAAACTGCAGAACATCAGATGGTAGATGCAGAACACAACGCCTAACCACCCCTAGGTGAAGACGTAAACATGGGGAAAGAACAGAATTCATTCTGTTATTCAGCTAAAACTCCCAAGAAAATTTAGTAATAATAATTACAGAAACTATGCCAAAAGCATGGGATAATAGCAAGGGGGAACTTAAAGGACAGGGAGAGAGGAAAACACTTAAAAAAACAGTGTAACTAAATAATCAGAATGACAACAAAATGGCTGCTGCCTTGAAAATAGGTAACTTAACATAATTTCATTAAAAAATTTTAAGTTACAGCCCTGATAATATTCTGTCACACATTCTTTTCCTCTCCTCCTTCTCTATCCTCCTTAGAATCACCATTTCACTAATATTTATGTGTCTGGCATCATTTCAACTGAGATTTATAAGCACAAAGATCAATCAGATGTTAACTGATGAAGGGCCAAACTTAGAATGATTAATGGCGCCAATTTCGGAACGTCCTTGACACTGCGCATGCGCAGTGGGGGCGAAGTGTGGAGGGCCTTTCAGGACATGTTTTCTTTAGTTTTAGATGCAAATTTGGGGGATTGGGGGGCAAAATTTGTGTTTGGCCCTATATTTTAAGAGTTAGCACCGGCTATGTCTGGGTCATTGGTACAGTATAAAAATAAAGCATTCCGATAGAGCCTAAATGTGGACAAAATCCAAATTTTATGAGCTACACTTCTGGAATAATAATCAATGTATCCTACAGTAATTCTCCAGTAATATAATATAAAATACTACATATATTTGAGGACGTTGCCAATGTAAACAACGCCAAAGGACATCAGGCACACAAAAAGGCCCAAAATCAGTTACTGATTTAAATGCTACCAGATGCAAAGCTAGTAGATCTTCATACCAAGAAAAAACGATACATTGGATAGAAGATGCAAGACCAAAACGACCTAACACCCCTAGGGTGAGGACGTAACCATGGGGATAAACAGAATAAACATTCTGTAATACACATTAAACTCTCAAGAAATTTATTAAAAAATTTCAATAAACAAAAAGCTTAGGAGTTTAACAGGAGGGGTTAATGGAAGGATAGGGAAGGAACACTTAACAAACAGTGGATTAATCATTAGCAAAAATGATGACATCAGGCATATGTCCAGAAAATGGGAAACATGAAATAATTTTTATAATTATTATAAAGTTACAGCCCTGAATGTTTGAAACCACCGTTGTTCACTTCCATCAGCCATTTACAGCCTTGGATCCACCAATTCTTGCATTGTTTTGTGTCTGGCATCCTCAAAAAAGGAGATTTTAAAGCACAGATGTCAGATCATTGTTACTGACTTTAGGGCCAAACAAAGAATGATGTCGCCAATTCCGGTCTCTTCCTGAATGCTGCACATGTGCAGATGGTAAAAGTATGGAGGGCCAGATAGGATTTTTAATTTTCGGTATTGTATGCGAATTTTGGGGATTGGGGGGTTCAAAATTTGTGTTTGCCCCTTGATAATATCAAGTTTGCACCAGCTAAGTCTGGGTCATTGGTTATTAGTATAAAAATACAGGTGATATCAATATGCACAACCTTAAACTTGTCCAACTGAATCCCAATGGAAAGTTAACTGATAGAACTTATAAGCTGCTGAGCCAAAAAACAAGCAACCACGTTCAGGTGTACAATTAATTCCAATAATGAACCTCCGAATTGTAACCGTGCAGATATATGAGAATAGGAATATGCCTTGTGTACCGCTTCTGGTTGAAAACTGGATTCAGAACATGGAACGGGATACGACTAAAAAACCTGTCACGGACCGTCCCCAAATAAATCAGTGTTCCCTAGGTCCGGTAAAACCAATGACTATTCGGAGAAAGAATATACCACTCCAAATAATGAAGCCAAAAATAGAGAATGTATGCATAGACGCTTGTTGGAAACTCCATAACTGATCCAACTAGCCCCCAAATTCTCTAAGCTCTATATTAATGCAGAGACAGAATTTAAGAGAATCTATTCCGTAATAAGTCGGCCTAATAATATATACATATTAAGCATGCAATCAACAGAATCCCACCTGTACCCACATCTGAATACAGCCTGTATCAAAGGCGTGACCGAGCGATACAAAAACTAACCAGGAAACTTGAAGGAATAAAACAACGTTAATGAATAAACTCATACGTCATAAGAAAAGCAGACAACTCTGAGCGTAACTTCTCAGAGTGGACTAATTTCCACGGTTGGAGAATGTCGCCCAGATAACCAACATGCCTGCCACACAGGAACACAAAAGCTAGCAATATCAACCGAATGCATTCATGATAGAATTTGGAATCCAAAAACAGTTACTGTTCAGGAATCAAATGCTCATATACATCTTATGAATGATCAAACACTGGAAGCAAACCAACTCGAGTGGATGCGCCCCTGATGTCGCCATTAGACCACAACCCACCCACCAATCGAAGAGCAATGAAAGACATACATATAATTGAATGCATATGAGGCTTACAGGAAGGGCACTATGCCTCTTAACATATTGGCTGGGGGAAGGGGGAGGGGGAAGGTTTGACAAATAAATCATATCGAACGCCCCTCACCCGCATTACCTGAATAGCTAAATAAGTAAGGCCGGCGCAGTAATATAAAAGCTTGAAACAGTGACAAATTCCTTTTTCACCATATGAAAAAGAAACTTCACGCTGCATTCCCAAGCTATACTGCTGCAGCTATTCTCAATAAAGAGTAATACAGCTAAAAAGCTGTATAGTTAGCCAAAGCAAGCATGACACTAACCCAGTGTGACTCATAATGTTAGTGTTAGTTATCTAAAATAGTATAGAAACCATAGGGATCACTCATGTCTGACCGACTCCATAATGCCACTAAGGACGGAGGGGGATGTGATGAACATGGCACTATTGCAAGGAATATACCTGCTGAAACAGCGTTGACATATCCCATGAAATCAAGACAGCACATCATGTTGTCAAATAATACACCACATATACATAACATCCAATCCATCGAGTGGAAATATAATCCACAACAATAGATCTGATAAAAATGAAGCGGGAGACGAAAGTTAAAAAATTTATAGTAATTTATATATTTTTTATACTTACCAGCTAGTGCTAACTCTTAAAAATATAGGGCCAAACACAAATTTTGCCCCCCAATCCCCCAAATTTGCATCTAAAACCAAAGAAAACATGTCCTGAATGGCCCTCCACACTTCACCTCTACTGCGCATGCGCAGTGTCAAGGACGTCCCGAAATTGGCGCCATTAATCATTCTTGTAACCAGTGCCTGGTAAGCGCTATGTACTCAGCGGGGAGGTATGAGTTCCCAACTCCTGGGAGGGCCATCCCCGTCTGGGTCATTGGTAAGTATAAAAAATATATAAATTACTATAAATTTTTTAACATTTTTATACTGTACCAATGACTCAGACTTAGCTGAATAGTAAAAAGGCTGGAGGGCCTAGGACATAGAGCAAGTTGAAATACGCTCAATTATATAAAATAGAGTCATCCCCTCTAGGGGAAAAGGAGTATTAGGCCTTACATGTATCTTTCTTATTTATGATAAATTAGAAAGACACAACACCTTTCATAATTGAGCATCATAACAACCATGTACTCTATTAATATCCAGTATAAACCTTATACTAATAATTTTTAAAGTAAGCCAATAAATAAAGTCTAGAGAATAGAGACTCTTTATACTCCTTAACAGTGTCTGAGGATTGTATAATAACGCCCGTTTGACACGTGATATATTCAAAAGCTATACTTTAAAAACTATGACCTGAATGAATTTTTACAACATAAACTTCTCACTTAAAAGCCATCCCAGTAACAGCTCAGAATTACTAACTCCGGAGGAGGTATCCCCTTGTTTTCATAATAAAACAGGTGACCCAAGGGAACACCCTCCCACCCCCCCCCCCCCCTTCAGGACGGAGTCACTGCCGGAACAGAAAGCCTACCTAGCTATAGTAGCAACTGTTAAGTGAATGACATTCTGAGCAGTAGATAATAGACCTAACAATGGAGGCCTCCAAAAATGGACTCGATATTCTGAGATAAAAATTCATGAAAGTGGATGGCTGAGCGCAATGAGCAGCCTTCAAAAATCTATAATAGCGACACTATTAGTGTAAGCCCAAGATGTAGAAAGAGCTCTTACTTCATGAGCCGAAATCTCAAGCATAAACTGCTGAGTCAATGATATACCATAAGCAGTACCGATAGTTAATTGAATCCATTAGCAATAGAATGGAGCGAAATGTCCTTCTATTAGGCATCAAAGACAGAAGAAGCTTACGTCCGTACTAATAAACTGATATCTGTCTAAAAATGCGAAAACTCTAACCGGACAGAGTAAAGGCCTATGCCCGTACGAAGACGGAAGGACCTTAATAACAATAGGTTCCGGATATTATTAGGAGCCTGACTCTTAACCAAAAATCCAACCTAAGTAGTAAAGGAAGTAGTGTTTCCGTCACTACAAAAGTGAGAATCGTCCACTGATAGTGCATCAAGCTCACTGACTCCTCAGTAAAAGAGAAGACTAACAGAATTACTGTTTTAAAAGGTCAGAATTTGAAAACTACTGTTTCCAGAGGCTCAAATGATTACTTAGCTAAATAAGAACCGAAGCTAAATTCCGTATAGGAATTTAATCTAATGATTCTAGGTCTATTTATCGAAAAGTTTCTAACTGACTTAGATAAAGAGACATAAGACTCAATTGTAAACTATCATAGAGTGCATAGGTATGAGATAACATAGACCTATAACCCTAATAGTAACAGGCTGCAGTAGATCTTGTCAAACAAGTATACTAGAAAGTTGCAATGTCTAGTATGGAGGGATCAAAAATATCAACATAATGATCCCTACACCAACGACGGAAGAGCCTCCACTTTAGCCGCATAGTATAGCGAAGAAGAGGTTCTCCTACAGTAAGAAATTGCGTCCAAAGCTCGTCCTGTACAATGCTTGCCATGCAAGAAGGACCACACAACGGAATACGTGAAGGTTGAGACCTTGCGGGTTGTGATGAAGTTGACACGATTTCCCCAGCGAAAGAAGATCCTCTCATGGAGGAAGTTTTCGCGGTAAGTCCCACAGTAGACACCTGAGGAAATTTACCCACGGTCTCTTTGAAGACAGAGATGCTATCAACAGAATTGTATTATGGATGTTTATCTTAGCAATACTTGCTGAATCAACAGCGCTGGAGGATACGCATATCCTATCATTCCATCCTATTAGATCAATAGAGCGTTAACAACATAAGCTCAGGGATATTTTATATATACATACGTCTGCAAATGAATAGTGAGTTGTGTCGCAAATAAATTATCATTGGGCGTTCCCACTGATAGCAAATCTGATTGAATACTTGTTTGTTGAGAGTCCATTCTGATGGCAACAAGCGACCCTTACGTGAAAGGGAGTCTGCTAATACAATCAGACGACCCGGAATATGACGGACCGAAGCAGAACTTGGTGTACTATAACAAACAGAAGGATTCTTTCCGTTAAATTGAATAACGGAATCGAATGAGTGCCTCCCTGGTTCCGGAGAAACGCAACTACTGTCGTATTATCGGACAGGATTTGGACATGCGTTTCTGAATAATGTTCATCCAATGACATAGTGCAAGCCTAAAGAACATTATTCCCTGGAAGATAAGTGCTTGCCTAGAAACTGTGGAACCCAAAGACCCTGGCACTTCGAATCCATTGGGATCAATATTGTACCCCAACCTGTTTGACTGGCATCCGTCATAATCATAAAACTCGGATCCGGCAACTGCAGTGGCACTCTCTGAGTCAACCACCGAATGTTGCCCCAGTCTGAATCTCTTGCTACACTTGATAGACAAGAGAACGTGTATATCGAGCAATTCATAGATTGCTGAAGAGTTGCCGTCGAAGAGAAGCTTCTCCAAGACCGAAGCGACTCTGAGAGAGTTCTTCACCTTACTATCCACGCGCGTGGATGTAGCTAGGGCTGCGTCATGTCTAACCAACTCCAGGTTGCCACTGAAGGGCGGAGTTATTCGTGGAAAAACTATTGCCCTTGAAAGAAATCACATTGAGGATCATATCCTGGAATTCTTTCTCTTGAAGACGTAATGATAACGCCTCAGTAAGGTGATCTACGTATGATAAAGCGTCTAAGTTAAGTCTATTAGACATCATTGTCGTTTCCAACATCGTGGTTGGAATTGACATAGACGGCGAAAGAGATAATTCCCAGTCTTCAACCCCGCCGTCTAGACGCATATGAACTCTCGGTATGCCCTGTTCTGCCAAAATAAATTATTTCCTAGAATTGAAAAAAGGCAGAAGAGCATTGCGGACAAGAAACTAGACTATCATGCTTGGTAGCAAGCTATATATATAGCGTCGTTAAATAATTCGAATGTTCTAATGACATTATTGGACTGTGTCGGTAAGTCAGGGACAATGTCCCTGAACCGATCCAAAACTCTGTGTCCAATGACGCTATTAGTCTCTTATCCAGCATCGCAGCAATGTAGTCCGACGGAACAACCTCTGGAAGATAATGCCGGAGATATGTATGTCAGCTTCCGTTGTTCCGAAAGGGAAAGCTCAAAATCATCCGAATCCCTTTCGCCATCCTGTCGGACCCTATCAAGTGTTCGGTCATCCGAACCTGATGCAACAGCGGAGCGCACCGACCCAGCGTCGTTGGATAATTCCTGATCCGACCGAGAATCTGTCAATTGCTGGGATGCTGCGATAAACTGTGCTAACTTGGATAGCACATCCGTCACTGAGGCCTGTGAAGAAGCGGTCTTACGATGCATTGCCGCTGGAAGCTCCATGTTCGTTACCCCGTGCATACTTCTATTATGCGAACGAACGGAGTGTATAGGCCTCGTGTCCCTTGGCTACCGGATGGCGTGACCTGTTCGCCGTGGAATCACTGAATGACGAAGCTGGCCGGATACTTGAGGTCATGTAGCCAATGTGCGGTCGTGTGCGCTGCTGTTAGGAAGAGGAAGCATTATCGACAGTCTCTCAGACTGTCAATATAACGGAGCGTCCCAAGCGGCGGACATATGCTCCGAATGCGAAATATCTGTACCACAACATCCGGTCCCGTATGTTGTTGTACGAGAGAGGGACTTCTCTCGCTCGCAGCCCAGACGGACCTGGACGAGCTAGGAACCGGACTAACAGGCTTCCTCCGATCTGTCCTCTAATCCGTCGTCACTGGGTGTGTACTAAAGTTTATTATAGTGCTCGCATCACCCAAATCTCCTTCCTAGACCGCAACGGACGAACCCGGCTGCCGAACCATTCGATGAATGGACGCTACACCGGGTGAGCTAGCGAATGTCAACTCCGTCGATCCCACTAGGGACCTCTTAGGCGATTGACATATTCCATGAGCACTTATTGCCGCTAGCTCTTCATTAACTATGACGACAGAGGCACACTTTTGAAAGACATCTCCATAACTTTGCGAACAAGAAACCAGACATGCTTGTTAATAGCAAGCAAATAATAATATATATAGCGTCGTTCAATAATTCAAAAGTTGTGTGACATTATTGGACTATGTCGGAACTGAGGGACGATGTCCCTGAACTGAACCAAAACTTTCTGTGTCCACCGACGCTATCAGTTTCTTATCCGGCATCGCAGCATTCTGGTCCGACGAAAGAACCTCTAGAAGATAAAGTCAGATGACATAAACAACAGCTTATGTTGTTCCGAAAGGGAAAGCTCGAAATCCTCCGAATCCCTTTCGGCATCCCGTCGGACTAGATGAAATTACCTGCTTCCGCGGAGCGTCCCGACCCAGCGTCGTCGGATAATACATGATGCGACAGATTCTGTCATTGCTGGGATGCTGCGATAAGCTGTGTTATTTGGGATAGCACGCCCGTCACCGAGGCCTGTGCAGTAGCGGTCTTACGATGCATTGCCGCCGGAAGCTCCGTGTACGTTGACTCCCGCACACTTTCTTATGCGAACGTCTCGGAGTCTGCAGGCCTCGTGTCCCTGGCTACCGGATGGTGTGACCTGGTCGCCGATGACTCTCTGATTGGCGAAGCTGACTGGATATCCGAGGTCATGTAGCCAAGAGCGGTCGTGTGCGCTACCATGAGAATGAGGAAGCCTTATTGACAGTCTCTCCGGACTGACTATATATCGGAGCGTCCCGATCGGCGGACGTATGCTCCGAATGCGAAACATTTTGTACCACAACATCTGGGGCCAGATGTTGTTGTACGAGAGAGGGGCCAGATGTTGCTGTACGAGAGAGGGGCCTCTCTCGCTCGCAGTCCGGATGGACCTGGACGAGCTAGGAACCGGACTGAAAGGCTTCCTCCGTTCTCCCTCTAATCCGCCGTCACTGGGTGTGCATTTGGTTGATTTATAGTGCTCGCATCACCCCAAAACTCCTTCTAGACCGCAACGGACAAACCCGGCTGCCGAACCATTCGATGAATGGACGCTACACCGGGCGAGCTAGCGGACGTCAACGGCCATCGAACCTACTAGGGTCCTCTTAGGCAATTGACGTATTTACATGAGCACTTTTCCGCTAGCTCTTCATTAATTGTGACGACGGAGGCACACTTTTGGAAGACATCACGGATACATCACCCTATTCTTGATCGTCTGAAATAGATATTGATAAAGTAGAGTGACCCTGCGGGAAAGGACCGGAATGGCCAATTCCCCACTAACATAACGTGACATACGCTTCCCATTTTGTCATCGAAATTAACACATACAGAACAGGAGTTAGTGCGAGTACACTGACTACATATACAATGATTATGAAAGTCAGAGGAAGATTTCCTCTTATTACAATTGAACAATATCCTTTCATAGTGAAAAGAAAACAAAGTCCTAGTACTCGCACCAACCCCTGACAATCAAAATACATAATAATATGATCCATTAATATAGAAAAAATAATTGCAATCAAAAAATTTTGAAAAAATATTTTTTCAGAACAGCCCAAGTTTCTGAAAAGTAACGTTGAGCCCCAATGGATCCCAAGCCTAAGTGTGGACAAAAATTCTAAAAATATTTTAAACAATTTATGCAACACTTACGAACAATAATAATGTATCTAGTTATGATTAAATTAACATCCAGATATTATTTTCAAGAAATCCCCCTCACACAGAGGGCTGTAGTAAATGTAAACAATAAGTGTAAAAACACTAGAACAAGACTCCAGGCACCCTGGCCCGAAATCAGTCACCAATAATACACTATCTGATGCAAAACAGACACTTCCAGGGAAGAAACTGCAGAACATCAGATGGTAGATGCAGAACACTACGCCTAACCACCCATAGGTGAAGACGTAAACATGGGGAAAAGAACTGAATTCATTCTGTTATCCAGCTAAAACTCCCAAGAAATTTTAGTAATAAAATTACAGAAAATATGCCAAAAGCATGGGAGAATAGCAAGAGGGGACTTAAAGGAAAGGGAGAGAGGAAAACACTGAACAAGCAGTGTAATTTGATTAACAAGAATGACCACAACAGGCTGTTGCCTCGAAAATAGGTAACTTAACATAATTTCATTAAAAAATTTTAAGTTACAGCCCTGATTATTTTCTGTCACTCATTTTTCCTCTCCTCCTTCTATATCCTCCTTAGAATCACCATTTCTCTAATATTTATGTGTCTGGCATCATTTAAACTGAGATTTACAAGCACAAAGATCAGTCAGATGTTAACTGATGAAGGGCCAAACAAAGAATGATTAATGGCACCAATTTCGGGACGTCCTTGACACTGCGCATGCGCAGTAGAGGTGAAGTGTGGAGGGCCATTCAGGACATGTTTTCTTTGGTTTTAGATGCAAATTTTGGGGATTGGGGGGCAAAATTTGTGTTTGGCCCTATATTTTTAAGAGTTAGCACCAGCTAAGTCTGGGTCATTGGTACAGTATAAAAATACTATGTTCCAGTACCCGATCATAAAAACCTAGATGTACCGATTATAGCAGGAATATAATCCTGAAAAGGAGTTAACTATAGGCATTCAAAAAAACGCTCATTAATCACATTAGGTTAATATGGCGTTATCAATAGGGCTAAAGGCCTCAGACAACAAACACAAAAACAATACAACTTAGGAGAGAACAAACTCTTCTCATGTAACAGTACCTTGTCCGATAGGACAGTGGTCTCAGCCTGGCTTAAAGCAGCTAAAGGTCTTTCTATTCGTGAAGACAATTAAATGGCTGATAACTGTGGCCTGTGAAGCTCTCTAAAAGAGACTTACAATGCTAGCCGCTAATGACAGGAATAAAACACTGCTCATACTTCTAGCTAGGCTACTAAGGTGTCAACAATAAGACTAAAGTCTATGACACTTAAGAAAACAACACCGAGAAGGAAAAAAGCACTCTTTCCTTTAGCGGTTCTATTCCCAAAAGACAGCGGTCTCAGCCTAGCTAATGAAGCTTAGAAGACTTCATCTCCATGAAGACAGATATCTTGGTGTAATTCTTGCGACTTTAGACAGCTCACTAGATGGAGACTTACAAGGTTGGTCGCTCAAGTTAAGGGAAAAAAGAGCCACATTTGATTCTTATAAGGCGTCAACAAAAGGACTAAAAGCCCCAGATGCCTAAGAATACAACATCAAGAAGGAAACAACGTACTCTTTCCTTTCAATGGCCCTAATTCCAAAGAGACAGCAGTCTCCTATTAGTTAGCATAGCTAATAAGTCTTCATCCCGTGAAGACAGATATCTCGGTGAAACTGCAACCTTGAAAGCTCACTAACCGGAGACTTACAACATTAGTCGCTCAAGATTTGGAATAAGGACCGCTCTAATGACCGAAATTCCAAAGAGACAGTAGTCTCAGCTAGCTAACCCAGTTTATTAGTCTTCATCTCCATGAAGACAAATATCTGTGTCACCTGCGGCCTTGGAAAGCTCACTAAACGGAGACTTACAATGTTAGCCACAATGTATAAGAAAAAGACTGCTGTAAAAATATATAAGGCCACTATGACGTTAGACGCTAATGATATATAGACAAAGACCGCCCTTAATTCACATAAGCCAAACTTATGACAACAATAGGACTAATTGCCTGTGGCACCTAGGAATACTACACCGAGAAGGAAAACGTAGTCTTTCCTTCTAACAGCCTTATTTCAAAAAGCTAGCAGTCTCAGCTAACACAGCCTAGAAGTCATATATCGGTGAAGAGATATCTGTGTGTTACCCAGTGACCTTAGACAGCTCACTAAACGGAGACTTACAATGTTAGCCGCTAATGTATAAGAAAAGACTGCTCTAACTGTACATAAGGCTATTATGGCGTCCACAATAGCACCAAATACCTCTGACGCCTAGGAATACAACACAGAGAAGGAAAAGATGTACTTATTCCTTCAAACAGCTCTATTCCCAACAAGACAGCTGTCTCTATCTATGAGCTATCAATCTTCTATTCGTAAAAAGTTAAAAAAATTTATAGTAATTTATATATCTGACCCAGACTTAGCTGGTGCTAACTCCTTAAATTCTAGGGCCAAACCCAAAATTTGCATCAAAATCCGAAATTTCAATATCCTATGTGGTCGTCCATACTTTTTATCCACTGCGCATGCGCAGTGTCAAGGAGGTCTCGAAACTGGCACCAATTGTCATTCTTACAACCAGTGCCTGGTAAGCATTATGTAATCAGCGGGGAGGTATGAGTTCCCCACTCATGGGAGGGCCATCCCCGTCTGGGTTATTGGTAAGTATAAAAAATATAAAATATATAAATTACTATAAATTTTTTAACTTTTTTATTCTGTACCAATGACCCAGACTTAGCTGAATAGAAAAAAGACTGGAGGGCCTAGGACATAAATGAAAATCCAATAGGCTCAATTACATGTAAACAGAATTATCTCCTCAAGGAGAAGAGGAGAACAGGTTTTACATGTATCTTTCTTGTTTGTATCAAAAAAGAAAGACACAATACCATTCTGTAATTGAGCACAATAACATCAATGATCTCTATTAACATCCAGTATAACCTGTTATACTAATTTTTTAAAAGGAAAGCCAATAAATAAAGGAAGTCCAGAGAAGGAGACTCTTTATACTCATTAAAAGTGTCCGAGGATTGTATATTAACGCTCGTATGACACGTGACAAAAACAAATGCTTCACACCGAGCTACACTTTAAAACTATTACATGAATGAGTTAAACATTAGCTTTACACTTTAAAACCATCCCGGTACCGACTCGGAATTTCTGACTCCAGAGGAGGTATTCCCTTGCTTTTCACTATAAAGTAGGTGACCTAAGAGAACACCATCCCCCCCTTCCCCTTGCCCTGGGTCAAATACCCCAGAGCGAAGAGGGTAGCAGGACAGAGTCACTGCCGGATCAGAAAGCCTGCATAACTATACTTGCAACTGTTTAGTGGACAACATTTTGAGCAACAGATAACGGACCTAAACAAAGCAGGTCGACAGAAATGGACTCAATATTTCTAAGATAGAAATTTGTGAATGTGGAAGGCTGAGACCAATATGCAGCCTTCATCAAATCGGTAATAGCAACACTATTAGCATAAGCCCAAGATGTAGACAGCGCTCTTACTTCATGTGCCGAAATCTTAAGAACAGACTGCTGAGTTGAAGATAATTTTTCATAAGCATTACAGATAGTTAATTGAATTCACATTGCAATAGAATGGACCGTAATGTCCCTTCTATTGGGCTGCAGAGACAGAAAGAAACGTTTACATCCCTATCTGATAAACTCATATCTATGTTTGTAAATATGTATAGCTCTAACAGGTCAGAGTAAAGGCCTACGCCCATCTGAAGACGGAAGAGCCTTAATAACAATAGGTTGCGGATACTTATAGGAGCCTGATTCTTAGCCAAAAATCCAACATTAGTAGTCAAGGTAAGAGTATTACCTACACTACGATAGTGAGAATCATCAACAGATAGTGCATGAAGCTCACTAACTCTTCTAGCTGAAGAGAAGGCTAAGAGAAAAGCTGTCTTATAAGATAAGAATCTGAAGTCCACCATGTCAAGAGGCTCAAATGGCGCTTCTTTTATCTTAACTGGTAGAGTGCTAGAAGCCCATATTTGGGCTTTATTCTGAAGTGCAGGTACTGCAACTTAAAGGCTTCAAATTCAGTGGCTGTGCTTCATATTATCTTTGAAGTGATATTATTTACTCTGTCAGGTTTTACCTTGTTACAATTTATAGGAGAGTGCCCAGAGGCACTCTCCTATAAATTGTAATACGGCAAAGACATGGGAACAAATATTGGTGGCCCAAAATAATTTAGCACTCTACCAGTTAAGAAGAACCCAAGCTAAATTCCACTTAGGAATTAATCTAAGGGTTCTAGGTCTATTTATCAAAAAGTTTTTCACTAACTTAGATAAAGACACATTAGATCCAATCTGTAAACTATCATGATGTGCATAGGTATCAGATAGCATAGACCTATAACCCTTAATGGTAACAGGCTGCAGTTTGATCTCATCAAACAGGTAGACTAGAAAATTAGCAATGTCTGGAATGGAGGGATCATAAATATCAATAGAATGATCCCTACACCACCGATAAAAAACCTTCCACTTAGCAGCATAATTTAGCGAAGAGGAGGTGCTCCTACAGTTAGAAATTGCATCCACTGCTCATCCTGTAAATTACTTGCTGTGCAAGAAGGACCGCACAACGGAAATATTTAAAGGTTGAGACCTTGCGGGTTGTGATGCAGTGTGCACGATTTCCCCTGCGAAAGAAGATCCTCCCGAGGAGGAAGCTTCCGCGACATGTCCCACAACAGACACCTGAGTAGATTTATCCATGGTCTCTGGGGTGACAGAGATGCTACCAACAGAATTTTGCAGTGAGATTGCTTTATCTTGAGCGATATCTGCTGAATCAATGGCGCTGGAGGATACGCGTATCCTATCATTCCGTACCAAGAGATCGAGAGAGCGTCTACTGCAAACGCTCGAGGATCTGGACATGGTGACACATACATCTGCAACTGATTGTTGAGATGCGTCGCAAATAAGTCTATCATTGGACATTCCCATTGGTAGCAAATCTGATTGAATATTCGTTTGTTGAGAGTCCATTCTGACGGCAACATGCGACCCCTCTGAGAAAGGGAGTCTGCCAAAACGTTCAGACGACGCGGAATATGACGGACCGATAGGAGAACTTGATGCTCCAGGACAAACAGAAGGATTCTTTCCGTTAAGTTGAATAACGGAATGGAATGAGTGCCTCCCTGGTTCCGAATATACGCAACAACTGTCAAATTGTCGGACAGAATTTGCACATGTGAATTCTGAATTATGTTCATCCAATGACGTAGCGCAAGCCAAATTGACATCATTTCTTTGATGTTTATGTGCTTGTTTAGGAAATGTGGATCCCAAAGACCCTGGCACTTTGAATCTGTTGGGCTCAAAGTTGCGCCCCAACCTATTTGACTGGCATCCGTCATAATCGTAACACTCGGATCCGGCGATTGCAGTGGAACTCCCTGAGTTAACCACTGAATATCTGGCCAAGTCTGAACTCTCATCTGACTTGATTTGACAAGACAATGTTCGTAATGAGCGAATGAATCTTCACACTCCAATTCTGAGTCAGAAAGATTTGGAGTGGCCGAGTACGTAGCCACCCCATCGGAATAAGATCCGCGGCGGCTCCACACAAACCTATCAGTCGCATGAATTCTCTCACTGTAACTATGTCGGAGTGAAGACAAAAAGCGAGCGTAACAACTGATTAATTTCGCTCTGGTTAACGGCAGACAAACAAGATTGTTGTGCGTCTCGAAACTCATTCCCAGGTGGGTGAATGACTTGGACGGCACCAGATCCAACTTTTTCTCATTTACTATAAAACCGAGACGTCGGAGCAATTGAAGCAGATTCTGAACATCGTTCTGAAGCGTTAACTCGCTGCCATACCTCTGAAGAATGTTGTCCAGGTAGGCCGACGTTACCGCAGATGAATGAGCTCGGAAATGAGTCATTACCGAGTTCATTATTCGAGTGAAAGCCCAAGGCGCTAGATTCAGACCGAAGCACATTGCTCGGAACTGATAAACGACTCCTAGGACAGCGAAGCGAAGATACTTTCTGAACGCCAGATGTACCATGACGTGAAAGTACGCATCCTTGAGATCTATGCTCGCAGTATAGTCGTTCACTCGAATGCTCGCTCTGACCGATCGAATGGTCTCCATATAAAATTTTGGCGCCACGATCAGCTTGTTTATCCAGCTCAGATCTATGACTGGACGAAACGAGCCGTCTGGTTTCGGAACCAGAAACAGATGGCTATAGAAACCTGGAGATTCCTGGTTTTCTACGACCTCTATCGCGTTCTTCGCCAGAAGAGATTGGACTTCTAATAGAAGTGAACCTCTCTTCTGTTGATTTAATGGAAGCTGAGTCCATCTTGGACTTCGAGTTAACAGAGGTTTTCTTTGAAGGACAGTTTTAGCCCTTCTGAAATCACCCCTCGTACCCAAGGGTCGTCCGTAATTGACAACCAATTGGTTAAGAAACTCGATAGCCTTCCGCACACTGGAACACGATAGAGGTTTGCACCATCACCACCTGGACCTGCGAGGCTTGCGGGAGGAGAAACCACGTCCTCCACGACCCGCAGCACCTCGCCCCGTCGACCTAGGGGTGTCTGACCGGTTGTCTCGGCCAGTATTACGGCCCCTACCTGAGTTGCTACCTTGACGGTCTCTGGAGTAAGACCTAGAGGACTTATAAGAACCTCTATAGGAACTTCTCTTGGACGCGTACTCGCCCCAGAATTGCCTGTCTTACTCTTCTCCGCTGAATCCGACTTTTCAGAAGTGGACTTGAACAGCAGAGAGTCTGAAGCTTTCTTAGTAATCTGATCATAGGTTAAGGAAAGCTTGCCGTCGAAGAGAAGCTCTCCGGAGACCGGAGCGACTCGAAGGGAGTTTTTCACCTTATGATCCACCCGAGTAGATGCAGCCAGGGCAGCAGCATCACGTTTAACTAACTCCAGATTTGCCACTGAAAGGGCGGAGTTATACGTAGAGTATGCTATGGCCCTCGAAAAAACTCTTAAGGAAGTCTGAACATCCTGAAATTCTTTTCCTTCGAGATGTAATAATAATGCTCTGGTAAGGTGATCTGCATACGATAATGCGTCTAAGCTGATCCTGTTAGATGAGATTGTCGTTTCCAACTTAGTGGCTGGAATAGACATAGACGACGGCAAAGACAATTCTAGGTCTTCAGCCTGGTCATCCAAACACAGAGGTACTCTCGGAATGCCCTGTCCTGCCGTTGCAAATTTATTCCTTGAATTGATGAAAGGCAGCTGTAGAGCATTGGCCACTAAGAAACCGGACTTGCCCGTTTTGGAGGCAAGTTTGAATTTTGCGTCATTCAAAAGTTCAAATGTCCGTGAAACATTTCTGGACTGGGTCGGAAATTCAGGGACGGTGTCCCTATTTCGGCCGAAAAAGTCTGTGTCCAGTGACGCTATCAGTCTCTTATCTGGCAATGCAGCATTCTGGTCTGGGGGAACAACATCAGGAAGGTATTGCAGGATGAAATCTACGGCTACCTTATGTTGCTCAGAAAGGGAAAATTCCAGCTCCTCTGAATCCCTTTCGCCATCCGGCTGGACCACTTGATAATCTCGGTCGTCCCTTGCTGACTCTGCAGTGGAACGAGCCGACCCAGCTTCCTCAGACAATTCCTGATCCGAAAAAGTTTCTGACGTCTGCTGGGATGCTGCGATGAGATGAGCTATCTGCGATAGCAAGTCTGTTACGGAGGCCTGTGGAGCCGCGGTCTTACATGATTTAGCCGCTGGAAGCTCCTGGGATGTTGAATCCTGCATACTTCTTTTATGCGAACATCCCGACTGTAAAGGCCTCGTATCCCTGGCTACCGGATGGTCGACAGGGAATCCCTGGTCATCGAAGCTGGCTGGATATCAGCGGTCATGTAACCAAGGTGCGGTCATGTGTGCTGCCGTGAGGATGAGGAAGCCAATAGACTAGTCTCTCCGGACTGTCTATGCAACGGAGCATCCCGAGCAGGTGGAGTGGACGTATGCTCCGACTGACGAACGTTACGTACAACAACATCTGGGCCCAGATGTTGCTGTAAGAGAGAGGGGCCTCTCTCGCTCGCGGTCCAGGTAGACCTGGACGAGCTAGCTACCGGACTGACAGGCTTCCTCCGTACTATCCTCGGATCCGTCGTGGCTGGGTGTGCACGTTCAATGTTTATAGTGCTCGCATCACCCAAACTGCTTCCCTGGACCGCAACGGACAAACCTGACTGCCAATCCATTCGATGAATGGTCGCTACACCGGGTGAGCTAGCTTGGGACCTCTTAGGCAATTGTCGTATTTCCATGAGCACATTAGCCGCTAGCTCTTCGTTAGCTGCATGGACCCCTCACCGCTAACAATATACCGTGACACACGTCTCCAACGTTTGTCATTCCAATTGACACACACTGAGAAAGAATTAGTGCAAGTACATTGACTACAAGAAACACAATGAACATGAGAATCAGAGGAAGACTTCCTCGCATTACAATTTGAACAATATTCTTTCATCATGAAAAAATATAAACAGTCATAGTACTCACACTAACCTTTGAAAACAAAGATACATAATATAATATAATCCAATTTTCGAAAAAATTTCAGAAGAGCCGAAGTTTCCAATGGGAACAATGAGCCCAAATGGATCCCAAAAAAGCCTAAGTGTGGACAAAAATTTTAAAACATATTTAAAAATTAATGTAACACTTACGGACAATATTAATGTATCTGGCTATGAGCAGAACTACACAGAAGACAAGTAATCACTATCAGAAGTAACTGTTGTCAACGTAAACAAAAGTGTACAAAAACCAGAAACATGACTCCAGGCACTGTAAACATGGCCCAAAATCAGTTACCAATTTAAACACTATCCGATGTAAAACAGAGACTTCCAGAGAAGAAACTGCAGTACATCGGATGGTAGATGCAGACCACAATGCCAAACCACCCAAGGGCGAGGACGTAAGCATGGGGAAAAACAGAATAATTATTCTGTTACCAAGCCAAAACTCCCAAGAAATTTTAGTAAAAAAAATTACAAAAAATATAGAACCTTAGTGCTCACGCTCACATACCCCACTCACCCCGATATTTAAAGCTCTAATCATTTTTTAAGATAAACATAGATTCTAGGAATACTGCAGAAAACAGTGTTCTGTAGTTTCAATGGTATTGTTCTGTAGACCACCATGTTAGACTAACATACCAAAAATCAGCTCAATATCTGGAAGCGTGTAGGAAAAAAGTCCGCAAAACTGTAATTTTGATGAACTTTTCAAAGTTCAAGGGCCGTAAATTTCGTAAAAATCAGTGGAACGGAACAAAATGCAAACTTGATCTGTAGGCCACCATGTCAGACTAACATACCAAAAATCAGCTCAATATCTGGAAGCGTGTAAAAAAAAAAGTCCGGAAAACTGTAATTTTGATGAATTTTCCAGAGTCCAAGGGCCGTAATTTGGGTAAAAATCAGTGGAGCGGAACAAAATGCAAACTTGATCTGTAGGCCACCATGTTAGACTCACGTACCAAAAATCAGCTCAATATCTGGAAGCGTGTAGAAAAAAAGTCCGGAAAACAAGTAGGGCTGACTGACAAACTGACAGACTGACGGACTGACGGACGGACCAGTCAAAACCATTATACCCCTGCAACTTCGTTGCGTGGGGTATAATTATGCCAAAAGCATGGGAGAATAGCAAGGGGGGAATAAAGGAAAGGGAGAGAGGAAACACTGAACAAACAATGGTAAATTCATAGCAAGAATGACAACATCAGGCCCATGCCCCGAAATTAGGGAACATGAAATAATTTCGTAAAAAAATTATAAGTTACAGTCCTGAACACATCCTGCCACTTTTTCTTCCTCTCATCCTTTTATTCTCTCCTTAGATCCACCATTTCTTTCATATTTATGTGTCTGGCATCATTTAAACGGAGATTTACAAGCACAAATATCAGTGAGATGTTATTGAATTTAGGGCCAAACAAAGAATGACAATTGGTGCCAATTTCGAGACCTCCTTGACACTGCGCATGCGCAGTGGATAAAAAGTATGGAGGACCACATAGGACATTGAAATTTCAGATTTTGATGCAAATTTGGGGGATTGGGGGGCAAAATTTGTGTTTGGCCCTAGAATTTAAGGAGTTAGCACCAGCTAAGTCTGGGTCATTGGTACAGTATAAAAATATAGATCATTGCCTTTTTTATACTATTGCTAAGCCAAGGGAGGCATCGTTAATCGGACCAAAAGCCTTGAACGCCTGAGCCGAAATATCCAGGAAGGAAAGATCTTCGTCTTTCCTTCACCCTGTACCTTAAGCTGTTTTTTGCCCAGCAAACGCAGACTTTTGTTCAGATGGAACAAGATTCGAAGAGTTTATGAATAAAAATTCATACTCTTAATGTGCCGTTCTGTGAGGGATGGAGAATCAACCTCCATAGCCCTCTCACCATCTGAACCTGCGACTGTAGAGCAGTGACTTGCAGAGCAGTGGTTATCCGCTTCTTCACCATATGCTGCTCACGGGATGGAGATCTGTCCCTAGATCTTTCGATGCATGTCCTGTATAAAAATGCCTCGAACGACTAGCTACAGGTTAATCCGACTTCCGTGGTGAAGACTGGGAACATCTCCGTGGAACAGCATGAACATGCTAAGTCAGATAGCTGGTCTGCAGTCTAACGTGCTTCATCGATGAAGTAGAGGAAGAAGCCATAGCTGCAACCAGCCCCAGCTGCAGTGTGGAAGTAGCGTCACGAACCGCAACCGTGAATGGGCGTCCCAACTCACTAAAGTTTTTTGAAGCGAAAACAGTCGGCCCCAACTGCTGTCAGAACGGAAAGGGATCTCCAGCTCGCGGTCTGGCTCCAGACCTCGCTGAGCATTCCGTTTAGAAACTTGTAGGCTTCTACCCCTTAGCGTGCTTTTTCATGGAAGTAGAGGAAGCCGTAACAAGTCAACCCCGGCTGAAGTGTGGAAGGAGCATTGCTCTGACTCCTTGAAGTTTTTCACAATGGGCAAACAGTTGACCCCGACTGCTAATGGGACGGATAATGCTCTCCAACTCGCGATCTGGCCCCAGATCTCGTCAAGTATCCCGCTGAGAAACTTGTAGGCTAATCCCCTTTTCTTGCGCTTCCATGTAAGCAGAAGCCATAACCGCAACCAACGTTGGCTACATTATGGAAGGAACATCCCGATGCATGTTCCGACTCATTATAGTTTCTTGCAAGGGGCACAGTAGACCCTGATAGATAACAGGATGGAGATGGTTCTCCAACTCGTGATCTGACCCCAGATCTCGCCGAGCATCCCATATAGAAACTTTAAGGCTTCTTCTCCTTATTGCCATCGTCGCTGGGTGAGCTATATATTATGAGGTGCTCGATCTACCCACATTATACTACTAGACCACAACGGACCTACCAAGCGTCTCGGCTCCCTAAAAAGGGACCACCTCTGCATCAGTCGAGCTAGCTGCATGCAGAGAATTAAGCTACTATGGCTTTAATACTATGCAAATATTATGAGCACCTTGGCAGCTAGCTCTATTTTGCTCATCACAGCGGGGCTTATCGGAGTGCGACGACAGCAGCACGTAACGGACAGGTGTCAAAGTACCATCACCATGTTCTTGTTCCTCTGAAAAAGAGACAGAAAGAGTAGTATTATCCAGCGGAGAAGGCTCCCATCAGAACTTCACCGCCCACCACACAGGTCGACACCCCTTTCTAACTTTCGCATCCCATAGTACAAGTATTGAAGGGGTGCCGCAACTATCAGCAAACAACAAGCCTTATTCCGAGGTTTTCTGGACTTACACTAAGTACCAATTATTATAATGGCAACAATAATAATGAAACCAAAAACATAAGTCCGCTGCACTGCCAAAAATGAAAGTGTCAATGACACTGTAGCTTAACTTGTGTGTTGTGTTTGATGAAAAGGATAATGTTCAATGTTTATGAAAGGATTATGAAATAAGACAAGAATTGTGATAATTGGGAATATGTTCATTTCTGTTCCCTGTATGCTATGTTTATGATAAAAATAATATGAGGTGTACACTGTACTAAAGATCTGAGGGGTGGGTTAATATGACCTCACAGTTAATATATGTGGCCCTCACAGTTAACATATATCAACAAAATTACAATGAAATTATTCCAAAATGAGTCATCCTATCAAGTTTCATTAAAATCCCTTCATAAATATGGCCTGTAGACTGTGCTAAAGGTTTTCGGGCTTCGGGCCCCTGTAGCCGTCAGTTTCCCAATTGTGTCCAAAGGGGACGTTCTCATCTAGACATTATATGAAGTCAACCTACCAAGTTACAATGAAATCCCTCCATAAATACGACCTGTAGACTGTGCTAAAGGTTTTCGGGCTTCAGGCACCTGTAGACATCACAGTTGACCAACCACGACCAAAAGGGGATGTCATCATCTAGGCATTATATGGAGTCAACCTAACAAGTTACAATGAAATCCTTCCATAAATACGACCTACAGACATGCTAAAGGTTTTTGGGCTCGGGCAGCCATCAAGGCTGAATGATCGTGACCAAAAGGGGACGTTCTCATCTGGACACTATTTGGAGTCATCCTACCAAGCTACAATAAAATCCCTTCATAATTATGACCTGTAGACTGTTCTAAAGGTTTTCGGGCTTTGGGCCCCTGAAGCCGTCACAGTTGCCCACTCGTGTCCAAAAGGGGACGTTCTCATCTAGACATTATATGAAGTCAACCTAACAAGTTACAATGAAATCCCTTCATAAATATGACCTTAGACTGTGCTAAAGGTTTTCGGGCTTCGGGCTCGGGCAGCCATCATGGTTGAATGATCGCAACCAAAGGGGACAATCTCATCTGGGCATCATCTGGAGTGATCCTGCGAAGTTACAATGAAATCCCTTCATAAATATGACCTGTAGACTGTGTTCAAGGTTTTCGGGCTTCGGGCACCTGTAGCCATCACAGTTGACCAATCACGACCAAAAGGGGATGTCATCATCTAGGCATTATATGGAGTCAACCTAACAATGTTACAATGAAATCCTTCTATAAATATAAACTTTTGCCTATGCTAAAGGTTTTTGGGCTCGGGCACCCATCAAGGCTGAATGATCACGGACAAAATGGGACGTTCTCATCTTGACCTTATTTGGAGTCAACCTACCAAGTTACAATGAAATCCCTTCATAAATATGACCTGTAGACAGTGCTAAAGGTTTTTGGGCTTCGGGCACCTTTAGCCGTCAAAGTTGCCCAAACATGTCCAAAAGGGGACGTTCTCATCTAGGCATTATATGAAGTCAACCTACCAAGTTACAATGAAATCCCTTCACAAATATGACTTGTAGACTGTGCTTAAGGTTTTCGGGCTTCGGGTTCGGGCAGCCATCATGGTTGAATAATCGCAACCAAAGGGGACAATCTCATCTGGGCATCATCTGGAATGATCCTTTGAAGTTACAATGAAATCCCTTCATAAATATGGCCTGTAGACTGTGCTCAAGGTTTATGGGCTCCGGGCACTTGTAGCCAACACAGCTGACCAATTACGACCAAAAGGGGATGTCATCATCTAGGCATTATATGGAGTCAACCTAATAGGTTACAATGAAATCCTTCCATAAATATGACCTTTTACCTATGCTAAAGGTTTTTGGGCTCGGGCACCCATCAAGGCTGAATGATCGCGATCAAAAGGGGATGTTCTCATCTAGACATTATTTGGAGTCATCCTACCAAGTTACAATGAAATCCCCTCATAAATATGACCTGTAGACTGTGCTAAAGGTTTTCGGGCTTCTGGCACCTTTAGGCGTCACAGTTGCCCAATCATGTCCAAAAGGGGACGTTCTCATCTAGACATTATATGAAGTTAACCTACCAAGTTACAATGAAATCCCTTCATAAATATGACCTGTAGACTGTGCTAAAGGTTTTCGGGCTTCTGGCACCTTTAGGCGTCACAGTTGCCCAATCATGTCCAAAAGGGGACGTTCTCATCTAGACATTATATGAAGTTAACCTACCAAGTTACAATGAAATCCCTTCATAAATATGACCTGTAGACTGTGCTAAAGGTTTTCGGGCTTCAGGCTCGGGCAGCCATCATGGGTGAATGATCGCACGTTCTCATCTAGACATTATATGAAGTTAACCTACCAAGTTACAATGAAATCCCTTCATAAATATGACCTGCAGACTGTGCTAAAGGTTTTCAGGCTTCGGTAGCCATCATGGGTGAATGATCGCAACCATAGGGGACAATCTCATCTGAGCATCATCTGGAGTGATCCTAAGAAGTTACTATGAAATCCCTTCATAAATATGACCTGTAGACTGTGCTCAAGGTTTTCGGGCTTCGGGCACTTGTAGCCATCACAACTGACCAATCACGACCGAAAGGGGATGTCATCATCTAGGCATTATATGGAGTCAACCTAACAGGTTACAATGAAATCCTTCCATAAATATGACCTTTTGCCTATGCTAAAGGTTTTTGGGCTCGGGCACCCATCAAAGCTGCATGATCGCGATCAAAATGGGACGTTCTCATCTAGACATTATTTGGAGTCATCCTGCCAAGTTACAATGAAATCATTTCATAAATATGACCTCTAGACTGTGCTAAAGGTTTTCGGGCTTCGGGCTCCTGTAGCCGTCACAGTTGCCCACTTACGTCCAAAGGGGGACTTTCTCATCTAGACATTGTATGAAGTCAACCCACCAAGTTACAATGAAATTCCTCGATAAATATGACCTGTAGACTGTGCTAAAGGTTTTCGGGTTTTGGGCTCGGGCAGATCATGCCCAAATGGGGAAATTCGCATCTAGACATCATAAGGAGTCATCCTACCAAGTTACAATGAAATCCCTCCACATTAAACATGACCTGCAGACTGTGCTAAAAGTTTTTGGGTTTCGGGCTTGGGCAGCCATCATGGTTGATAGATCATGCCCAAAAGGGGACGTTCTTGTTTAGGCACTATACAGAGGCATCCTACCAAGTTACAATGAAATCCCTTCATAAATACGACCTGTAGACTGTGCTAATGGTTTTCGGGTTTTGGGCTCGGGCAGCCATACCGGTTGCCCGATCGCGACCAAAAGGGGACGTTCTCATCTAGACATGACCCCAAACCTGCATATGAAATTTCGTGACGATCAGACAAGAACTGCGGGGTGTAGCCCGTGCTAAAGGAAATGTGAACAGACGTCACAGACTAACAGACTCACAGACTTCCGCATGCGTGATGGCAATAGCTTATCTTGACTATGTCAAGTTAAGCTAATAAACAACACAAGAATACATACAGTACAGCCGCCGTGGACTGGACACTTTCCACGAGGGGGTAATATTTCCATGGACGCAATAATATTAGACTCCGAACACAATTGTATAAATAATCATAAAAAAATGAATTTACGAAGCACCGGGTACAACCAACTTCATTAATTAAAATTTTGCTGATGATGATATTTTTAAAGGTAAAAGCATGCGTGGGCATCACTGCCCACATGTGGATTACGACCAATCCACGGCGACTGTACTGTAACATAGACAATAACCCAAATTTTTGAAAAAAAATTTTGAATGAAGCCTAAGTGCCCCAAGGGAACCTCATGAGCCCAAGGGCGTCCTGATAGAGCCTAAGTGCAGACAACCACTAACTTATTAAAGCTAAACTACCGGAAAAAGATATAATATGTATCCTAATAGAAAAACAGTAACTGTTTTTAAACTAAACATTGAATTAATACGAATCCAAAACGTTCTTGAACAGACAACAACGTCAAGAGGAAAAACTGGAAACTAACCAACAACAGGCACAACAAAGGCCCAGAGTCAGTAACCGATCAACAACCACCTGATGCAAAGCTAGATCTTAATATGAAGAAAAAACAATGCATCTGGTAGAAGATGCAAGAATACAAAAACGTCCTGAAGAGAAAAAGACAGGATGTAAACATAGGGGATAAACAGAATACCTATTCTGTTTACAAGTTAAACTCCCAAGAATTTAATAAAACATTCTTCGATAAAAAACCCGAAAGAGCTTGGCAGTATAACGGGAGGGGTCAGGAGAGGGAAGGGAAGTAATACTAACAAAACAACAGTGGAGTCATATTATAATGATGACGTTCAGAAGCCTATCTTGATATTGGGGAACATGAATAATTTTACCTAAAAATTATAAAGTTACAGCCCTGAACATCCAAAACCACCATTATTCACTTCCAGCATCCTGTTACACTGTTGATTCCATGAAAACCATCATTGATTTGTGTCTGGCATCTTCAATGAAAGTGTCAATGACACTGTAGCTCAACTTGTGTAAGACATGTACATGCATAGCGTATAACAGCAATGACACATATCTAGGTAAAGACCTGATAACAAAGGTACATGTAAAGTATTGTAAAGGTCTGTACATAAATACAGACCGTAGCCTGGAACAAATGTACAGGTAAATTATTGTAAAGGTGGGTGTCAGTTAGATACCTCTAGCCAGAGCCGTGTTGAAATGTGCACTTACTGTGTATAAGTAGCACTGAATAAATCAAAGTTTGCCTAATTGGCCACCGGTGGCCATCTTGAAATTTTGGACTGCACCCAAAAACACTCGTTCTCATCCCAAGGTGATAACAAAGGTACCCAAGAACAGGCCTGAAAGTTAAAAAATTTATAGTAATTTCTATATTTTTTATACTTACCAATGACCCAGACATAGCTGGTGCTAACTCCTAAAATATAGGGCCAAACACAAATTTTGCCCCCCAATCCCCAAAATTTGCATCTAAAACCAAAGAAAACATGTCCTGAATGGCCCTCCACACTTCACCTCTACTGCGCATGCGCAGTGTCAAGGACGTTCCGAAATTGAAGCCATTAATCATTCTAATAACCAGTGCCTGGTAAGTGCTATGTACTCAGCAGGGAGGCAAGAGTTCCCAACTCCTGGGAGGGCCATCCCCGTCTGGGTCATTGGTAAGTATAAAAAATATAGAAATTACTATAAATTTTTTAACATTTTTATACTGTACCAATGACCCAGACATAGCTGAATAGTAAAAACGCTGGAGGGCCAAGGACATAAAGCAAGATGGAATACGCTCAATAATATAAAATAGAGTCATCCCCTCTAGGGAAAAAGAAGTAATAGGCCTTACATGTATCTTTCTTATTTATGATAAATTAGAAAGATACAACACCTTCCAAAATTGAGCATCATACATCCATGTACTCTATTAATATCCAATATAATCCTTATACTAATAATTTTTAAAGTAAGCCAATAAATAAAGTAAGTCTAGAGAATAGAGACACTTATACTCCTTAAAAGTGTCTGAGGATTGCATAATCATGTCCGTTGACACATGCAATATTCAAAAGCTATACTTTAAAAACTAAGACTTGAATGAATTTTTAAAACATAAACTTCTCACTAAACAACCATCCCAATAACAGCTCAGAATTACTAACTCCGGAGGAGGTATCCCCTTGTTTTCATAGTAAAACAGGTGACCCAAGGGAACACCCTCCCCCCCCCCCTTTTTCTTGCCCTGGGTCAAATAGCCCAGAGCGAAGAGGGCAGCAGAACGGAGTCACTGCCGAAACAGACAGCCTACCTAGCTATAGTAGCAACTGTAAAGTGAATGACATTCTGAGCAGTAGATAATAGACCTAACAATAGAGGCCTCCAGAAATGGACTCGATATTTCTGAGATAAAAATTCATGAATGTGGATGGCTGAGCGCAATGAGCAGCCATCAAAAATCTATAATAGCGACACTATTAATGTAAGCCCAAGATGTAGAAGAACTCTTACTTCATGAGCCGAAATCTTAAGCACAACTGCTGAGTCAATGATATACCATTAGCAGTACCGAAAGTTAATAGAATCCATTAGCAATAGAATGGAGCGTAACGTCCTTCTACTAGGCATCAAAGACAGAAGAAGCTTACGCCCGAAGTAATAAACAGATATCTGTTTATAAATACATAAACTCTAACCGGAGAGAGTAAAGGCCTATGCCCGTACGAAGACGGAAGGACCTTAATAACAATAGGTTCCGGATATTAGGAGCCTAACTCTTATGCAAAAATCCAACCTAAATAGTAAAGGAAGTAGTGATTCCGAAACTACGAAAGTGAAAATCATCCATCGATAGTGCATGAAATTCACTGACTCTTCAGTAAAAGAGAAACCAACAGAATTACTGTCTAAAAGGTCAGAATTTGAAAACTACTGTTTCCAGAGGCTCAAATGATTACTTAGCTAAATAAGAACCAAAGTTAAATTCCATATAGGAATTTAATCTAAAGATTCTAAGTCTGTTTATCAAAAAGTTACTAAGTGACTTAGATAAAGAGACATAAGACTCAATTGTAAACTATCCTAGAGTGCATAGGTATGAGGTAACATAAACCTATAACCTTAATAATAACAGGCTGCAGTAGATCTTGTCAAACAAGTATACTAAAAAGTTGCAATGAGTAGTATGGAGAGATCAACAATATGAACATAATGATCCCTACACCAACGACGGAAGAGCCTCCACTTTAGCCGCATAGAATAGCGAAGAAGAGGATCTCCTATAGTAAGAAATCGCGTCCAAAGCTCGTCCAGTACAATGCTTACAATGCAATACGGACCACACAACGGAATACATGAAGGTTGCGACCTTGCGGGTTGTGATAAAGATGACACGATTTACCCAGCGAAAAAAGATCCTCTCATTGAGGAAGATTTCGCGTTAAGTGCCACAGTAGACAACAGAGTAAATTACCCATGGTCTCTGTGAAGATAGAGATGCTATCAACAGAAATGTATTGTGGTTGTTTATCTTAGCAATACCTGCTGAAACAACAGCGCCGGAGGATACGCGTATCCTATCATTCCGTCCTATAGATCAATAGAGCGTTAACAACATTAGCTCAGAGATCCGGACAAGCTAACACATACGTCTGCAATTGATTAGCAAGCTGTGTCGTAAATAAATCATCATTGGGCGCTCCCATAGATAGCAAATCTGATTGAATACTTGTTTGTTGAGAGTCCATTCTGACAGCAACAAGCGACCCCTAAGTGAACGGGAGTCCGGTAAAACAATCAGACGACCCGGAATATGACAGACCGAAACAGAACTTGGTGTACTATAACCAACAGACGGATTCTTTCTATTAAATTGAATAACGGAAACGAATGAGTGCCTCCCTGGTTCCGGAGATACGCCACTACTGTCGAATTAACGGACAGGATTTGGGCATGCGTTTCTGAATAATGTTCATGCAATGACATAAAGCAAGCCTAAAAAACATTATTCCGCGGAAGATAATTGGTTGCTAAGGGACTGCGGAACCCAAAGACCCTGGCACTTCGAATCCGTTGGGATCAATATTAAATCCCAATCTGTTTGACTGGCAACCGTCATAACTGCAACACTCGGGTCCGGCAACTGCAGTGGCACTCTCTGAGTCAACCATCGAATGTTTGCCCCAGTCTGAATCTCTTGTAACACTAGATAGACAAGAGAACGTGTAAATCGAGCAATTCATGGATTGCTGAAAAGTTGCCGTCAAAGAGAAGCTTCTCCGAGAACGAAGCGACTCTGAGAGAGTTCTTAACCTTACTATCCACGAGCGTGGATGTAGCTAGGGCTGCGTCACGTCTAACCAACTCCAATCAGCCACTGAAGGGCGGAGTTATACGTGAACAAACTTCTGCCCTCAAAAGAAATCACATTGAGAATAATATCCCGTAAATCTTTTCTTGAAGACGTAATGATAACGCCTCAGTAAGGTGGATTACGTATGATAAAGCGTCTAAGTTAAGTCTACTAGACATCATTGTCGTTTCCAACATTGAGGTTGGAAAAGACATAGACGGCGAAAAAGAATATTTCCAGTCTTAACCACACCGTCTAGACGCATATGAACTCTCGGTATGCCCTGCTCTGCCAAAATAAACTATTCATATAAATGATAAAACGGCAGAAATGAGCAACGCGGACAAGAAACTAAACTATCATGCTTGGTAGCAGGCTTGTATGCATATATAGCGTCGAAAAATAAAACACATATTGTAATGAAATTATTGGACTGCGTCGGTAAGTCAGGGACAATGTCCCTGAACCGATCCAAAATTCCGAGTCCAATGACGCTATAAGTCTCTTATCCAACATCGCAGCAATGTAGTCCGAAATAACAATCACTGGAAGATAATGCCAGAAGGTATGAATGGCAGCTTCCGATACTACGAAAGGGAAAACTCGAAATCTTTCGAATCCCTTTCGCCATCCTGTCGGACCCTATAAAGCGTTCGGTCATCCGTACCTGATGCAACCGCGGACCGCACCGACCCAGCGCCGTCGGATAATTCCTGATTCGACCAAGAAACTGTTGATTGCTGGGATGCTGCGAAACAACTGTGCTAACTCGGATAGCACATCCGTCACTGAGGCCTGAAGAGAAGCGGACCTACAATGCATTGCCGCTGGAAGCTCCGTGATCGTTACCCCGTGCATACTACCAATATGCGAGCGAACGGAGTGTATAGGCCTCGTGTTCCTTGGCTACCGGATGGCGTGACCTATTCGCCGTGGAATCACTGAATGACGAAAACTGATCGGATACTCAAGGTCACGTAGCCAATGTGCAGTCGTGTGCCCTGCTGTGAGGATGAGGAAGCATTGTGGACAGTCTCTCGGACTGTCAATATAGCGGAGCGTCCCGACCGACAGACATATGCTCCGAATGTAAAATATCTGAACCACAACATGCGGTCCCCTATGTTGTTGGACGAGAGAGGGACCTCTCTCGCTCACAGCCCGGACGGACCTGGACAAGCCAGGAACCGGACTAACAGGCTTCCTCCGATCTGTCCTCAATCTGCCGTCACTGGGTGAGTACTAAAGTAATTAAAGTGCTCGCATCACCCAAATCTCCTTCCTAGACCGCAACGGACGAACCCGGCAGCCGAACCATTCGATGAATGCATGCTACACCGGGTGAGCTAGCGAATGTCACTCCCTACAAGGGATCTCTTAGGCGATAGACATATTCCATGAGCACTTATTGCCGCTAGCTCTTCATTAACTATGACGACAGAGGCACACTTTTGAAAGACATCTCCGTAACTTTGCGAACAAGAAACCAGAAATGCTTGGTTATAGCAAGCATATAATAATAATATATATAGCGTCGTTCAATAATTCGAAAGTTTGTGTGACATTATTGGACTATGTCGGAACTGAGGGACGATGTCCCTGAACCGAACCAAAAAAAAAAAAAAAGTCCACCGACGCTATCAGTTTCTTATCCGGCATCGCAGCATTCTGGTCCGACGAAAGAAGCTGTAGAAGACCAAGTCAGATGACATACACAACAGCATATGTTGTTCCGAAAGGGAAAGCACGAAATCCTCCAAATCCCTTTCGGTATCCCGTCGGACCGGATGAAATTTTCGGACGTCCGTACCCGCTTCCGCGGTGCGTCCCGACCCAGCATCGTCGGATAAAAAATATGCGACAGATTCAGTTGATGCTGGGATAAACTGTGCTATTTAGGAAAGCACATCCGTTCCCGAGGCCTGTGCAGTAGCGGTCTTACGGTGCATTGCCGCCGGAAGCTCCGTGTACGTTGACTCCCGCACATTTCCTATGCGAACGTCCGGAGTCTGCAGGCCTCGTGTCCCTGGCTACCGGATGGTGTGACCTGGTCGCCGATGATTCTCTGACTGGCGAAGCTGACTGGATATCCGAGGTCACGTAGCCAAGAGCGGTCGTGTGCGCTACCATGAGAATGAGGAAGCTTTATTGACAGTCTACTCCGGACTGACTATATGTCGGAGCGTCCCGAGCGACGGACGTATGCTCCGAATGCGAAACATTTTGTACCACAACATCTGGGGCCAGATGTTTTTGTACGAGAGAGGGGCCTCTCTCGCTCGCCGTCCGGATGGACCAGAACGAGCTATGAACCGGACTAAAAGGCTTCCTCCGTTCTCCCTCTGATCCGCCATCACTGGGTGTGCATTTGGTTGATTTATAGTGCTTGCATCACCCCAAAATTCCTTCTAGACCGCAACGGACGAACCCGGCTGCCGAACCATTCGGTGAATGGACGCTACACCAGGCGAGCTAGCGGACGTCAAAGGCCGTCGAACCTACTAGGGTCCTCTTAGGCAATTGGCGTATTTACATGAGCACTTTTCTGCTAGCCCTTCATTAATTGTGACGACGGAGGCACACTGTTGGAAGACATCACAGATACATCACCCTAATCTTGATCGTCTGAAATAGAAATTGATAAAGTAGAGTGACCCTACGGGGAAAGGACCGGAGTGTCCAAATCCCCAATAACATACCGTGACATACGCTTCCCATATTGTCATCGAAATCATACGATACAGAACAGGAGTTAATGCGAGTACACTGACCACATATAGAATGATTATAAAAGTCAGAGGAAGACTTCCTCTTATTACAATTGATCAATATCCTTTCAATGTGAAAAGAAAACAAGTCCTGGTACTCGCACTAACCCCTGGCAATCAAAATACATAATAATAATATGATCCATTAATATAGAAAAAATAATTGAAATCAAAATATTTTGAAAAAATATTTTTTCAGAACAGCCCAAGTTTCTGAAAAGTAACGTTGAGCCCCAATGGATCCCAAGTCTAAGTGTGGACAAAAATTTTAAAAATATTTTAAACAATTTATTCAACACTTACGAACAATAATAATGTATCTAGTTATGATTAAAATAACATCAAGATATTATTTTCCAGAAATCCCCCCCTCACACAGAGGGCTGTTGTAAATGTAAACAATGAATGTAAAAACACTAAAATAAGACTCCAGGCACCCAGGCCCGGAATCAGTTACCAAAAATACACTATCTGATGCAAAACAGAGACTTCCAGGGAAGAAACTGCAGAACATCAGATGGTAGATGCAGAACACAACGCCTAACCACCCGTAGGTGAAGACGTAAACATGGGGAAAAGAACAGAATTCATTCTGTTATTCAGCTAAAACTCCCAAGAAAATTTAGTAATAATAATTACAAAAACTATGCCAAAAGCATGGGAGAATAGCAAGGGGGGACTTAAAGGACAGGGAGAGAGGAAAACACTGAAAAATCAGTGTAACTAAATAATCAGAATGACAACAAAATGGCTAGTGCCACGAAAATAGGTAACTTAACATAATTTCATTAAAAAATTTTAAGTTACAGCCCTGATAATATTCTGTCACACATTTTTCCTCTCCTCCTTCTCTATCCTCCTTAGAATCACCATTTCACTAATATTTATGTGTCTGGCATCATTTTAAACTGAGATTTACAAGCACAAAGATCAGTCAGATAACTGATGAAGGGCCAAACTAAGAATAATTAATGGCGCCAATTTCGGAACGTCCTTGACACTGCGCATGCGCAGTAGAGGTGAAGTGTGGAGGGCCATTCAGGACATGTTTTCTTTGGTTTTAGATGCAAATTTTGGGGATTGGGGGGCAAAATTTGTGTTTGGCCCTATATTTTAGGAGTTAGCACCAGCTATGTCTGGGTCATTGGTACAGTATAAAAATATAAGCAGTCTGACATTTGCAGAATGGGGTTCACAGAGGGTGAATTTGATGATGCTATCCCATACAGTGGGCCAATTAATCCCTGGGTACTTCTTTCTGTTTACTTTTGAGACCCTGATTCAGATTGAGGTTCATAGAGGGTAAATTTAGTGATGCTACCCTACTGTGCAGGGTAGCATCACTAAATTCACCCTGTGGGGACCTCATTTTGCAGATGACAGTCTGCTTATTTTCTGGCTTGCCCAAGACGTTTAGTGAAGATCGGTTCATAAATACAGCCCCTAGACCGAGCCGTATTGACATGTGCACTTTCTGTGTATAAGTAGCACTGTATAAATCAAAGTTCATCTAATTTGCATAATTTCAGCACGAGAGAAAAACCCGTATTATATGTGATGTATTTATTCCATGTTACTAAACATTCACACAAAAATTTGTTCAAATCAGAACTCTCATACAGAAGTTCTGTACAAAAAAACGATTGCACTAATTTCGGTACAAAATGGCTTCTGGCAGCCATCTTGAATTTCGGACAGCACCCCAAAACACTCGTTCTCGTCACACGATGATAACAAAGGTATCCAAGAAGTTTCGTAAAGATCGGTTCATAAATATGGCCTCTAGCCCGAGTCGTATTGGCATTTGCAGTTACAGTGCTGAAAGTAACACTAAATATCAAAGCTAGTCTAACTGGCATAATTTACGCACAAGAAAAAAACCTGTATTATATGTGATGTATCCCATGGTACTAAACATTCATACAAATGAAAGTGTCAATGACACTGTATCTCAACTTGTTAAGACACAGACATGTTAACCTCCCAAAATTTTTTTCAGGGAGACTGAAGAAAATTTTCAGGGAGATGACATGATTTTCAGGGAGATTTTTTTTTGCGCGTAGAAACCATGTGTGGATCGATCAATTTTAAATATAAATTAATACCAAATACCCCCTTCCCCCCCACACACACACACATAACAGGAAACAGCCCAACAACAATACATCAAAGGAACATACGTCAACGTTCTACTAACTGGTGGTGAGTGACCCAGACCTGTTAACCTCTGGAGGTGACTGTCAGTGAGATTTTGATGAGCTCCCAGTGAGACTCGGATGCTTGTCAGTGAGATTTTTGCACGTGGGCAGCACATCAATAATTTCCATGTTATCCCCCCCTCACACACACATACATTAAACATTCCACCCTAATGTGTTTTATTTGAACAATTTGTCCTTTCAAAAGCCAAACCATAGAAATATAGAGAAAAACAGAAATCAGAAATATGGATGTGGTCATGTGCCAATATCTGAGCTTGTTCCAATGACATCCATATTTCAATGGTTTTATGTACAAAATGTTTGGAGATATTTTCGACCTTTTCAGCACTATATCAGTTATGGTGCTGTGTTGAAAGTTTTGGATCCATTTGGGTAATTATGGGTACTTGCGGCGACCTGCGGTAACCTGCGACGATCGGTGGTGTTTAGGCACACCCCAGAGCCCGGTTGTTGTGGTAATTCGATCTTCCAAAGCACAGCGCCCCACCTAACCACACCGGTTACTCACTGGAAGTAGTTTGGAATGGGGTGATCATTCAGTGAAACGTGAAAATTATGCCACAGCCAGCCCAGGACGAAACATCTCGGGGATATTTTGTTGTCCATTTATCACTACGAATGAAAAAACGTGCAAGAGATTTTTTTCACCAAAAACATAACTTTTCACAGCCTGCTTTATAAAATTGCGAATCGGAAATTTTTCCCAATATATTGAAAATTACAGCAACTCATATGTTTGAGCTGTTTGTCTCCAAAATTGGCTATAATTATCTGAAAGTGAAATCCAAAATGCACAATAAATTTGTGCGTATTTTTGCACATTTTTTGATTGGACAAGATTTTATACGTATGGAATTTATTTTTTGATTTGACTGCTACCTGTATACAAGCAAAGGTGTGCCTTTAATATATAATCAATTTCAGCAATTATCCTGCATCTCAAATTCATTTAATCCGCCTGTCAAACGTGTTGCAATAATCACAACACGGCCATTGACAGAAATGAGAATTGGTCATCAGTTCTTACGTAAGTGGTGACGTTTCACAAAAACTTAATGACCTTGCCATTGAGAGTAGAGCACATGCTTTTGTATTTGTAAACAAAAGCTGGTGGATTCAGTTTTTGTCTGGTATGTCGACTTTCCGGGAGATTTTTGGTCCAAATTGACTCCCGGGCGGGAGGGCGGGAGGGGATAGCTAATTCCAGGAGAATCCTGGGCATTCCGGGAGAGTTAACATGTCTGTTAAGACATGTACATGTATAGTATGTGACACAGCAATGACAAACATCTAGGTAATGACCTGATAACAAAGGTACATATAAAGTATTGTAACGGTCTGTACATAAATACTGACCATAGCCTGTAACAAATGTATAGGTAAAGTATTGTAAAGGTGGGTGTCAATCTGATGCTAAACTAGAAAAGAAATCTTTGAGTCCCAGAGTGGGTCTGACTGAACCCCAAAATATTTGTTCTCATAGCACAGTGATAACAAAGGCACCCCAAAACACACTCGTTCCTGTCCCAAGGTGAAAACAAAGGTACCCAAGAAGTTTCGTGAAGATCAGTTCATAAAAACGAGCTGTATAGAAGTTGTGACAAAAAACTGATTGGACCTAATTTCGGTACAAAATGGCCACTGGTAGCCATCTTGAATTTTGGACCTCACCCAGAAACACTTGTTCTCGTCCCAAGATGATAACAAAGGTACCCAAGCAGTTTCATGAAGATCGGTTCATAAATACAGCGTATAGCCCGAGCTGTATTGACATGTGCACTTACAGTGTATAAGTAGCACTGAATAAATCAAAGTTCATCTAATTTGCATAATTTCTGCACGAGAAAAAAACCTGTACTATATGTGATGTATTCCATGTTACTAAACATTCATACAAAAATTTATTCAAAACAGAACTTTCATACAGAAGTTCTGTACAAAAGACTGATTGCACTAATTTTGGTACAAAATGGCTGCTGGTGGCCATCTTGAATTTTGGACCACACCCAAAAACACTTGTTCTCATCCCACGGTGATAACAAAGGTACCCAAAAAGTTTCATAAAGATCGGTTCATAAATACAGACTCTATTGACATGTGTACTTACTGTGTGTAAGTAGCACTGCAAAAAACAAAGTTCATCTATTTTGCATAATTTCTGCACGAGAAAAAAACCTGTATTATATGTGATGTATCCCATGGTACTAAACATTCACACAAAAAATTATTCAAATCAGCGCTTTCATATGGAAGTTCTGTGCAAAAATCTGAATGCACCTAATTTTGTACAAAATGGCTGCCAACGGCCATCTTGAATTTTGGGCCGGACCCCAAAACACTCGTTCTCGTCCCACGGTGATACCAAAGGTACCCAAGAAGTTTCGTAAAGATGGGTTCATAAATACGGCCTCTAGCCCGAGCCGTATTGGCATTTGCATTCACAGTGCTGAAAGTAACACTAAATGCATCAAAGTTAGTCTAATTTGCATAATTTACACACAAGAAAAAAACCTCTATTATATGTGATGTATCCCATGGTACTAAACATTCATAAAAAATTATTCAAATCAGCGCTTTCATATGGAAGTTCTGCGTAAAAATCTGATTGCACCTAATTTTGTACAAAATGGCTGCCAGCAGCCAGCTTGAATTTCGGATCGGACCCCAAAACACTCATTCTCGTCCCATGGTCATAACAAAGGTATCCAAGAAATTTCGTAAAGATCGGTTCATAAATACGGCCTCTAGCCCGAGCCGTATTGAATTGTTGACAGACGGACTGGCCATGGCATAAGCTCAAATTTGGCTTCGCCAAAGTTGAGCTAAAAATTATTCAAATCAGCGCTTTCATAAGGAAGTTCTGCACAAAAATCTGATTGCACCTAATTTTGTACAAAATGGCTGCCAGAGGCCATCTTGAATTTCAGACTGGACCCAAAAACACTCGTTCTCGTCCCACGGTCATAACAAAGGTACCCAAGAAGTTTTGTAAAGATCGGTTCATAAATACGGCCCCTAGCCCGAGCCCTGTTGATGGTGCGACAATTGAACAGACGGACGGATGACGGGCCATGACAATATCTCAAATTTGGCTTCGCCAAAGTTGAGCTAAAAATGAGTATTTAAAGCACAGATGTCAGTTCAGTTGTTACTGACTTTGGGCCAAACAGAAGAATGTTGTTTGCGCCAATTCTGGTAACTTCCTGGGTACTGTGCATGTGCCAGTACTAAAGTATGGAGGGCCAGATATGACTTTTAATTTCTGGTATTGTATGCAAATTCTGGGAATTGGGGGGTTCAAAATTTGTGTTTGGCCCTTAATAATATTGAGGTTGCACCAGCCAGCTATGTCTGGTCCATTGGTTTTAGTATAAAAATATTTGAAAATTCAGACGGTTTCGGTATTCAACTATAGGTTCAGTTCGGTTTTTTGGTATCCCCATGATATTGGTATTGGTTCGGCTTTTCAGTATATTGCCCATCTCTTGTTGTAAGATAACATACCTATCCAAAATGCTCTTATCTCTCTCCTCATACCAACCATCAGGTGGTGCTTCTAGCCATGAATGATAGTACCTCACAATACCAATATGGTCAAGTTTGGCAAGTGCTCGAACCTCTCTCATAACTTTATCCTTTGCTGATTCTCTGAAATAACATATATAGATGATTTTTTAACTGGTTGAGTTCTAAATTATTTTTCAAAGGTGATTTGAAACATTGGGATTTTTTCAAAGATACCATGCTACCAGCATGTGTTATCTAAGTTTAGCAAGATGTTGTTCATAAATAATTGTTTTGTGACAATTTACTGGGACAGTGCCATTGGGCACTCTCCGTTAAATAGTATCCAAACAATTTGATGTAAAATAATTTTTCTTCTACTGCTGAGAAGACATCAAGCTAATGCATACAATGTAAAGCCACTATAGTGGCTTCCAGCACATTGAGGAATGGCTGGGTGAGGGAATGGTTGGATGGGTGAGTGGGTGGATGAATTGAATGCCTGAAATGAAAGTGCCGATAAACCCCAACAAACATTTGTGCATTGTGCAAAATTTATATTAACAAGTATTTTAAAACTGAATGTCAGAAATGAAAGTGCTGATAACAAAAATTCGTACATTGTTCGAAATGTAAATTGACAAGTTTTTAGAACTACCCTTATCGTCTTACTGATACATCCATTTGGTCACTCGTCCATCCCTTCATTTATTCACTCACTCGCTCACTCAATTGATGAATGGATTGGGAGATGGATGGGTGGATGGTTGGATGGGTGGACGAGTGGGTGAATGAATGATCTCAGTGTTATAAATGGATGAGTGTGTCTTAATCTGACCTGACAATCTTGGTGTTAAAAGTGCTGAAAGTTGTGTTTACTCACTCTTTCACTCACTTGTTTACTTATTCATTCATCGATTCATTTTCTGACCGTGGTTGTTGATTTCAAGTTCTGAGAATACTTAATAACATTACTTAAAATTTATGTTCATACGTAGGTAAAACTACATGTATGTATGTTGACTTCTACATGAGATAAAGATGATAACACTGACCGCAACGATCAATTATCAAATTTTAATCAAATCTATTAAAACATCTGTTTATTCACTCTTCTGCTCATTTGTTCATGTATTCTTCCATTCATTGATTTATTCATTCATTTCATGACCTTACTTGTCGAAAGTGCCAATAAACACCTAATATAATTTACTCATTGCATAAATGTATGTTCACAAATATTTGGAATCAGTCTGTCGTCTTATTGATTCGTCCATTTGTTCACTCATCCATCCGTCCATTCATTCATTCATTCGTCCATTCATTCATTCGCCCATTCTTCCATCAATTGGCGAATGGGTGGGTGAATGGAATGGGTGGATGGTTGGTTGGTTGGGGGAGTGAATGGGCGAATTGAAAATTATAGGTGAAAGTGTCGATAAACCCCAATCATATTTATTCACTGTATAAAATTTTTGTTCAAAAGTATTTAAAAATACCCTTGTCGTATTGCTGATTCATCCGTTCGTTCGTCCTTTCATTCGTCGATTGGTGAAGGGCTGGACAAAGGAATGGGTGGATGGTTGGTTGGGTGAGTGAGTGAGTGAGTGGACGGATTGAATGTTGTGGGTGAGAGTGCAGATAAACCCCAATAAAGATTTACTCATCGTATAAATTTTTTGTTCACAAGTATTTAAAACCACACTTGTCATTCATTCATTCATTCATTCATTCGTTTGTTCATTCATTCATTCATTCATTCATTCATTCATTCATTCATTCATTCATTTATTCATTCATTCATTCATTCATTCGGTGAATGCGTGGACGACTGAATGGGAGGATTGTGGGGTGGGGGCTTCAATCGATGAATGAATATCATAAATGTTAAAAAATTTATAGTAATTTATATATTTTTTATACTTACCAATGATCCAGACATAGCTGGTGCTAACTCTTAAAAATCTAGGGCCAAACACAAATTTTGCCCCCCAATCCCCAAAATTTGCATCTAAAACCAAAAGAAATCATGTCCTGAAGGACCTCCATACTTTGCCCTTACTGCGCATGCGCAGTGTCAAGGACGTTCCGAAATTGGCGCCAATTATCATTCTTACAGGCAGTGCCTGGTCAGCGCTATGTACTCAGCGGGGAGGTATGAGTTCCCAACTCCTGGGAGGGCCATCCCCGTCTGGGTCATTGGTAAGTATAAAAAATATATAAATTACTATAAATTTTTTAACATTTTTATACTGTACCAATGACCCAGACATAGCTGAATAGTAAAAAGGCTGGAGGGCCTAGGACATAGAGGAAAATCCAATAAGCTCAACTATATAATATAGAGTCAACCCCTCAAGGAGAAAAGGAGTATTAGGCTTTACATGTATCTTTCTTATTTTATGATAAATTAGAAAGATACAATACCCTTCATAATTGAGCACAATAACATTCATGTTCTCTATTAACATCCAGTATAACCCTTTATACTAATTATTTTTAAAGTAAGCCAATAAATAAAGTTAGTCCAGAGAATTGAGACTCTTTATATTCTTTAAAAGTGTCCGAGGATTGTATATTAACGCCCGTTTGACACTTGATATATACAAATGCTTCACACCGAGTTACACTTTAAAAATATGACATGAATGAATTTTTAACATTAATATTACACTTTAAAACCATCCCGGAAACGACTCAGAATTACTGACTCCGGAGGAGGAATTCCCTTGCTTTTCGCTATAAAGCAGGTGACCTAAGGGAACACCCTCCCCCCCCCCTTCCCCTTGCCCTGGGTCAAATAGCCCAGAGCGAAGAGGGCAGCAGGATGGAGTCACTGCCGGAACAGAAAGCCTGCATAACTATAGTTGCAACTGTTTAGTGGACGACATTCTGAGCAACAGATAACGGACCTAAACAATGCAGGTCTCCAGAAATGGACTCAATATTTCTGAGATAAAAATTTGTGAATGTGGATGGCTGAGACCAATAAGCAGCCTTCATTAAATCTGTAATAGCCACACTATTTGCGTAAGCCCAAGATGTAGAAAGAGCTCTTACTTCATGAGCCGAAATCTTAAGCACAGACTGCTGAGAAGAAGATAAATTTTCATAAGCAGTACGGATAGTTAATTGAATCCATCTAGCAATAGAATGGACCGAAATGTCCTTTCTATTAGGTATCAGAGACAGAAAGAAACGTTTTCGTCCCTTTCTGATAAACTGAGATCTCTGTTTATAAATACGTAAAGCTCTAACAGGACAGAGTAAAGGCCTATGCCCGTCTGAAGACGGCAGCGCCTTAATAACAATAGGTTCCGGATATTTATTAGGAGCCTGATTCTTAGCTAAAAATCCAACATTAGTAGTGAAGGTGATAGTGTTCCCGACACTACGATAGTGAGAATCGTCCACCGATAATGCATGAAGCTCACTGACTCTTCTAGCAGAAGAGAATGCTAAGAGAAAAGCTGTCTTATAAGACAAGAATTTGACATCTACTGTCCCAAGAGGCTCAAATGGCTTTTCCTTTAGTTTAAGAAGAACCCAAGCGAAATTCCACTTAGGAATTAATCTAAGAGTTCTGGGTCTATTTATCGAGAAGTTTCTAACTAACTTAGATAAAGAGACATTAGATCCAATTTGTAAACTATCGTCCTGTGCATAGGTATCAGATAACATAGACCTATAACCCTTAATAGTAACAGGCTGCAGTTTGATCTCGTCAAACAAGTATACTAGAAAGTTTGCAATGTCTGGTATGGAGGGATCAAAAATATCAACAGAATGATCCCTACACCAACGACGATAAACCTTCCACTTAGCCGCATAGTTTAGCGAAGAGGAGGTCCTCCTACAGTTAGAAATCGCGTCCACTGCTCGTCCTGTAAAGTGCTTGGCATGCAAGAAGGACCGCACAACGGAAAAACGTGAAGGTTGAGACCTTGCGGGTTGTGATGAAGTTGACAGGGTTTCCCCTGCGAAAGAAGATCCTCCTGTGGAGGACGCTTTCGCGGTAGGTCCCACAACAGACACCTGAGTAGATTTATCCACGGTCTCTGTGGAGACAGAGATGCTACCAACAGAATCTTGCATTGAGATTGTTTTATTTTTAGCAATACTTGCTGAATCAACGGCGCTGGAGGATACGCATATCCTATCATTCCGTCCCATGAGATCGATAGAGCGTCTACTGCAAATGCTCTTGGATCCGGGCACGGTGACACATACGTCTGCAACTGATTGTTGAGATGTGTCGCAAATAAGTCTATCATTGGCCGTTCCCATTGGTAGCAAATCTGATTGAATACTTGTTTGTTTAAAGTCCACTCCGACGGCAACAAGCGACCCTTCCGTGAAAGGGAGTCTGCTAGTACATTCAGACGACCCGGTATATGACGGACTGAAAGTAGAACTTGATGTTCTAGAGCAAACAGAAGGATTCTTTCCGTTAAATTGAATAACGGAACGGAATGAGTGCCTCCCTGGTTCCGTATATACGCCACTTCTGTCGTATTGTCGGACAGGATTTGGACATGAGCTTTGTGAATAATGTCCATCCAATGACGTAACGCAAGCCAAATTGACATCATTTCCTTGATGTTTATGTGCTTGCTTAGGAACTGTGGATCCCAAAGACCCTGGCATCTCGAATCCGTTGGGATCAATGATGCACCCCAACCTGTTTGACTGGCATCCGTCATAAGCGTAAAACTCGGATCCGGCAACTGCAGCGGAACTCCCTGAGTTAACCACTGAATGTTTGCCCAAGTCTGAATCTTTTGTTTCACTTGATCTGACAAGAGAACGTCTATGTCAAGCGAATTAATCTTCACACTCCAATTCTGCGTCAAGAAAATTTGGAGAGGACAAGTGCGTAACCGCCCCATCGGAATGAGATCCGCAGCGGCTCCGCACAGACCTATCAGTCTCATGAACTCCCTCGCTGTGACTTTGTCTGCATGAAGACAATAGCGAGCGTAACAACTGACTAATTTCGCTCTGGTTAACGGCAGACGAACGAGATTGTTGTGCATCTCGAAGCTCATTCCCAGATGAATGAATGACTTGGACGGCACCAGATCCGACTTCTCCTCGTTTATAACAAAACCAAGACGTCGGAGCAATAGAAGCAGATTCTGCACATCGTTCTGAAGCGTTAACTCGTTGCCGTACCTCTGAAGAATGTCGTCCAGGTAGGCTGACGTTACCGCAGACGAATGAGCTCGGAAATACATCATTACCGAGTTCATTACCCGAGTGAAAGCCCAGGGTGCTAGGTCTGCCACAGAATACTCGCTCTGACCGATCGAATCGTCTCCATATAGAACTTCACAGTGATGATCAGCTTGTTTATCCAGCTCAAATCTATGACTGGACGGAACGAGCCGTCTGGTTTCGGAACCAGAAACAGATGGCTGTAGAATCCCGGTGTTTCCTGGTCTTCTACGACCTCTACCGCGTTCTTCATTAAAAGAGACTGCACCTCCGATAACAGAGCGTCTCTTTTCTGCGGATTTGACGGAAGTTGAGTCCATTTTGCACTTTGAGTTAATGGAGGCTTTCGTTTGAAGGATATTCTTAGACCTTCTGAAATCACCCCTCTCACCCAAGGGTCGTCCATAATCGACGCCCACTCTTCTGAAAAACTTGACAACCTTCCGCCAACCAGAACACGATAGAGGTTGAAGCCATCACCTCCTGGACCTGCGAGGCCTGCGGGAGGAGAAACCACGTCCTCCACGACCCGCACCTCGTCCCGTCGACCTCGGGGCATCCGACCGATTGTCCCGGCCTGAAGGACGTCCCGCACGTGAGTTGCTGCCTTGACAGTCTCTTGAATAAGACCAAGAGGACGCACCGGAACCTCTATAGGAACCTCTCTTGGGCGCATTAGTCCCAGAAGAGCCTGTCTTACTCTTATCTGCCGTATCCGACTTTTTGGAAGCGGATTTAAACAGCAGAGAATCCGAAGCTTTCTTAGTAATTTTATCGTAGATTGCAGAAAGCTTGCTGTCGAAGAGAAGTTCTCCGGAGACCGAAGCGACTCTGAGAGAGTTCTTCACCTTACTATCCACGCGTGTGGATGTAGCAAGGGCTGCGTCACGTCTAACCAACTCCAGGTTTGCCACTGAGAGGGCGGAGTTATACGTGGAATAAGCTACTGCCCTTGAAAAAGCCTTAAAGAGGATTGTATATCCTGGAATTCTTTCCCTTGAAGACGCAGTGATAACGCCTTTGTAAGGTGGTCTGCGAAAGATAAAGCGTCTAAACTGGCCCTGTTAGACGTAACTGTCGTATCCAACACCGTGGTTGTAATGGACGTAGACGACGGTAATGACAATTCTAAGTCTTCCGCCTCGTCGTCAAGACGCAGAGGAACTCTCGGAATACCCTGTCCTGCCGTATCGAATTTATTCCTTGCATTAATGAAAGGCAGATTAAGAGCATTAGAGGACAAGAAACCAGCTTTGCCTGTTTTAGAAGCAAGCTTGAAGATAGCGTCGTTCAATAATTCAAATGTTCTTGTGACATTATTGGACTGAGATGGAAACTCAGGGACGATGTCTCTGAACCGCTCGAAGAATTCAGTGTCCAATGACGCTATCAGTCTCTTGTCCGGTACCGCAGCAGTCTGGCCCGACGGAACAACCTGAGGAAGGAAGTGCCGGATGAAATCCACGGCAGCTTTATGTTGTTCCGAAAGGGATAGCTCCAAGTCATCCGTATCCCTTTCGCCATCCGGGCAGACCTCATGATGCTCCCGGTCGTCCGCACCCGATGCTTCGGCGGAGCGTACCGACCCAGCGCCGTCGGATAATTCCCGATCCAACACCGATTCTGTCGATTGCTGGGATGCTGCGATAATTTGTGCTATCTGAGCTAGCACGTCCGTCATCGAGGCCTGCGGAGTAGCGGTCTTTCGCTGCTTAGCCGCGGGAAGCTCCGCATCAACTGACTCCTGCATACTCTTCCTATGCGAACGTCCGGAGTCTACCGGCCTCGTGTCCCTGGCTACCGGATGGCGTGACCTGGTCGCCGAAGAATCCCTGATCGGCGAAGCTGGTAGAATATTGAATATTTTCTGTCACTCCTTTTTCCTCTCCTCCTTCTCTATCCTCCTTAGAATCACCATTTCTCCAATATTTATGTGTCTGGCATCATTTAAACTGAGATTTACAAGCACAAAGATCAGTGAGATGTTAACTGATGAAGGGCCAAACAAAGAATGATAATTGGCGCCAATTTCGGAACGTCCTTGACACTTCGCATGCGCAGTAAGGGCAAAGTATGGAGGGCCTTCAGGACATGATTTCTTTTGGTTTTAGATGCAAATTTTGGGGATTGGGGGGCAAAATTTGTGTTTGGCCCTAGATTTTTAAGAGTTAGCACCAGCTATGTCTGGGTCATTGGTACAGTATAAAAATATTAGAATTCAAAACCTGTCTGGCCTTAATCTGACCTGATGATCTGTCTTAGAAAATGTTGAAAGCTGTACTCATTCACTCCTTCAATCGTTCGTTTATCTATTCATTCGTCGATTCATTCATTGACTACGAGTGTTGACTTCAAGTGCTGATAGAACCCAAATTTTTTTTTTTTTTTTTTTAATGCATAAAATTTATGTTCACGAGTGCCTAAAACTAGTCTGTCGCCTTAATGATTCGTCCATTCACTCACTCTTACATATATTCAGCTATTCCGTTCCGTTCCAATAAAATTGTATTCACAATACAAAATTTACATTCACAAGTACTTAATGCTACCCTTGTCGTCTTACGCTTTCACCCATCTGTCCACATCTCCTCGTCCTACTCTTGGCCCACGCCCCCCTTCCCAATTCCAGAATAGAAAGAAACCTCATATATAGTGAATTATGGTTCTCCTCCGAAGCTTTTATAACATAGATATTTATTCTAAAATGAAATATGTATATACGTTTTTGTTTACATTTTTGTATTTTAACTGGTTAATACTTTTATCCATTCCAACACTGCATATGACCTTGTGTGGACTATTTAGAATCTTACCCAAGTTTGCTTATACACTGCAATGGGTCCTCCCTAATCGAGTTGAACATTATTGTAGTTTTGCCATTGACATCCTTCAGTTGCATGTAATCACACTCCAACCTGAATATAAGTTTCTGCCAGCATTCCCGGGTGGCCACGTCATGTCAACCAATGGTGGGCGGGTAACACAACAATGGACGAGATCCAGAGTAAGAAAGAATATGATTTTAGATATATCTGTAATCAGAGACAATTCGATCTAAACACACATGAAGACCCAGTTACTCCTGTAGAACGACTTCAAAATGAATGCCACTACTATTCACCAAACGAAATCCCATCAAATTTCAGTATTCAAAATGGAGGATTTTCGCTATTCCATCTCAATTGCCAGAGTCTCAAAGCGCATTGGGATCCTTTTAAAGAGCTGCTATGTGAAATACAAGCTTCTCACAATCAGTTTGACATTATAGGTCTTACTGAAATATTTCAAATTCCGCCAAATATGTCATACCCGTTAAACGGTTACCACAGTCTCATTAAAAACACAAGGCCTGATGGAGATGATGGGCGCGGTGGTGTTGGAATTTATATCAAATAGGATATATCTTTCAAAATATGCCATGAGCTTTCCTTCTTCATCCCACACGTTTTTGAATCTCTTTTCATTCAAATCAAAGTTAATAAATGTATTAAAACAGTCGGGGTTATATATAGACCTAATACTCAACCTAAAGCAGATATAGATCTCTTTCTGTCCAAACTAAATGAATTAGTAGATAAACTAAATAAGGAGAACAAAAAAACGTATATTATAGGTGATTTTAACATCGACCTCTTGAAAGCAGGAACTCACAGCAATACCACAAACTATGTTGATATTATGATGAGCCAGGACTTTCTTCCACACATCACAAAACCAACGCGAGTAACAAGCCACTCGGCCACTCTAATTGATCATATGTTTTCAAATAACATATGTTCATCTCTTTCTGGCATAATCATAACGGATGTATCGGATCACTTTGCCACTTTTCATGCAGAAACAAATCAAAAACCTACTGATATCCAAATGAGTACGTTGAAGCGCAAGATAGATAAAGATAGTATAGCAAACTTTAACACACTTTTATCTCAAACTAACTTTTCATCAGTCTATGAGGCTAATTGTCCAAATTTAGCATATGATAAATTCTCTAACATACTTTCATCAGCTTACGAAAACGCATTCCCACAGAGACGCACGCCATTAAGTAAACAGTTCATAAAACAAAATCCGTGGATGTCCAAAGGGCTTCTAACCTCATCACGTAATAAATTAAATTTTTACAATAAAAGACTAAAAGCCCCAACAGAACAGAATATTAATAACTACAAAAACTACTATAGGATATTCAACAAGATAAAAAAACAAAGAAAAGCGATGTACTACAAAGAAATACTCATGGAAAACAAAAACAATTTACATAAAACATGGCAAATTTTAAATGAAACTATAAACAGAACTAAATGCGTGTCCTCTTTGCCATCCTTCTTTGTAAAAGAAGAAAATAAGGAAATAAACAATCCCAATGAAATTGCCCAAGAATTCAACAATTACTTTTCAAATATAGGAAAAAGTACGAGTGAGAAAATAGCCACCCCCCCCAAAAACATTTTTTAGATTACATGGAAAATAATTCCCCACATAATTTTTTCATAACCCCCACAACGCCACTTGAAATAATAAATGTTACCAACTCAATTAAATCTAAATATAGTGAGGATTGTGAAGGTATGACCACTTACCTCCTTAAACATACAATTGATAAGATCGTAGAACCTCTGACCCACATTTTTAACAACTCGTTTACTTATGGCATAGTTCCGAACAAAATGAAGATAGGTAAAGTAATCCCTATTTTCAAAGCAGGCGACGAACATAAATTCAACAATTACAGGCTGATCAGTATTTTACCAGCCTTCTCTAAACTACTAGAAAAACTTATGTCCAACAGAATAACAAAATTCTTAGATTCATTCAACATTCTTTACCATCATCAATATGGATTCAGAAAGTTCCACTCAACCATCCGTTGATGCAACTTCTTAAGCATATAGGATCAGAAAACAACAAAGATATCAAAAATAATACCTTAGCAGTATTTCTAGATCTCTCCAAGGCCTTTGACACTATAAATCACAACATTCTGTTGTGTAAACTAGAGAAATATGGATTTAGAGGAATAAGTAGCAAATGGTTTAGGAGCTACTTATCTAATAGGTACCAATACGTCCAATATGGGGACAAAAAATCTGATTTAGCCGAAATAACGTGTGGCGTTCCACAAGGATCTGTACCTGGTCCAATATCATTCCTGTTATACATTAACGATATCAGTACCGCAACATCAATAAATCTTCTTTCATTTGCTGATGATACGTCTATGTTCGAATCGTCCTCGAACGTCGAGCTTCTGGCGACACACACTAATGATGAACTCAACAAAGTGTTTGAGTGGTGTTCGGCCAACCAGTTAGTCTTAAATGCGAATAAAACAAAGTATATGTTGATAAATCCAACGCCTAATAATAGGAAGACTGAAATGCCTGAAATTTTTATAAACAGTAAGAAAATCCATAGAGTAGGTACCCATGAGGAGGAAGATACCTTGAAATTTCTGGGAATAAACATTGACGAAAACTTATCTTACCAAGCCCATATATCTAAAATCAGCTCTAAAATAAGATGGGCAAATTACACACTAAACAAAGTAAAAAAGATATTACCACACGAAGCTCTAAAAACGTTATATTATACATTAGTTCACTGTCATTTGGTGTATGGTATCCATATATGGGGCACCTCAAAAGCAGTCAGAAAACTTGTTACAATACAGAAACGTTCACTTCGAATCATAAATAACAAAAATTATAATTCGCACACATATCCTCTGTTCTTAAAAGATAAGATTCTTAAAGTGAATGACGTGTTTATATTACAGGCCTGCCTTTTCATGTTTGACTGGAAACAAGATGTACTTCCCAAGTCCCTGAATAATTACTTCAGCATCCTACACAACCCATCATATATGAACACTAGGCAAACGGGGCAAATACGGATAAACAAAACACGGACAAGATCGCTGGATAAGTTACCCATGTTCGCGTATCCAAGGTTATGGAATGATTTGAGCGACAAATTTCATAACCTCTCTAACCGTAAAGAATTCAAAAGAAAACTCAAACTCAAACTTTTAGCACCATATGCTGCAAATGTCCAATGTAACAATCCATATTGTCCCGACTGTAATGCATAATACTCCTTGCATAAACACCATCATTATCTTTCCCAGGGTTAAATAGACAGTCCTTAAATTGTTGCGTCCTCCATCAGGTCAACCGTCATACACATCTTTCTCCGAGTTTGAAGTACCTCTGAGTATCTCGTCCCGTTGCCTTTTACAGTGAGCCACTGGGTGTAAAGAAAAGATTTTAAAAATAGTACTGACTTATGGATGCCAGGGTAGACCTACAAATTTAATAGTTAATTATATTAGTTCCTAGTCGATTTGCAGTGTTGAGGATAACATACTTATTACAAGGGGGTGACAGGTAGACAGCCAATGTGGCTATGTCACTTCCATGCGGTGTATACATCTGATTTATGTTATGTAACAATAACTCTGTAATGAATTCTGTAAAACATGTATAATTATACCGCAAAATAAAAAATCTGAATCTGAAAAAAATCTGAAATTAAGTCTTGGGGATAAAGAATTTCAAGGAAAAATTATTCTGAATTGCACCCAATAATTATAAATCACAATCTTATTCTAAAGTCCAATAGGAAAATCTCTTCTAAACTTATGTATTAGCTAGATTGCAATTCAACAGAATATATTGGGGTGATTGATTTCAATATGTTTAATAGAAAATGTCAACAAAAAATTCTGACACCTGACCAAAATAATAACTATGAGAAAAGAAATGATTACACCCCAAAGGTACAGCTATTTTAGCATAAAGTTAAGTCTTTCACAGGATCAGTGCCATATGCCTCCATCATGATTTTTCTGAAAAGTGCTGAAACCCATATAAGGATATCTGTGCTATTTTAGTGAATATTGGAAATTATCTTATGAGTGTGGACCTGAAAGTTTTATTTTTCACGAGCACTTGCACAAGTGATAAAATTTTTTAGATCCACATGAATGAGATAATTCCCAACATTCAGTAAAATCACACGGGACATTTTACTGTGCAATATTCAACCCAATTTGACTGCAAACCCATATGTTTCAAAACAATAACAAACATCAGCTGATCGTTCTTTCAAGCGTGTGTACTAGCCAAATCACTCAAACATAAAAATTCCCACAATAAACTAACCAACTAATTGTTCAACCCACAGATGAAATTTAATAATTATAATACTACAACTGAGAATATTCTCATATTTTCCATTATTGTTAATTTTTAGAACATTTTAAACAGCAATTTACAACTAGAGGCTCTAAAGAGTCTGCAATCGCTCACCTGGAACTACATATGAAAACGTGATTTCCCATAGGCTCTCCATGGTAACTAAGAGCTGCAATTGTGGCCATGTTTGCAACATTACATCAACATTACATGAGGATCATTGGTTGAAGGTGTCACAGTCCTCAATCATGTGAAATTTCAAAACATTTGACTTTGTAGTTTCAGAGGGGAAGATTTTTGCAAAATCCATCAGTCAGAATCAGAGAATGTCTCTGGTGGCCATATTTTCCAACCAATGAGAACAAAAAGAGGATTGTTTGTAGAGGGCCTCCTAGAGACCATTCCTGCAAAGTTTGGTGCATGTCGGCTCAGTAGTTCCAGAGAAAAAGATGAAAATGTGATTTCCCATAGAATTTCTATGGTAACTATAAGCCACAATTGTGGCCATGGTTGCAACACGATCAACATTAAATGAGGATCATTGGTAGAGGGTGTCCCAGTCATCAACCATGCAAAGTTTCAAAACATTTGGACCTGTGGTTTCAGAGAAGAAGATTTTTCAAAATTCACCAATTGGAATCAAAAAATGCTTCTGGCAGCCATGTTTTTCAATGCATGGTAACAAAAATGAGGAGCATTTGTAAAAGACCTCCCATAGACTATCCCTGCCAGGTTTGTTTTCATGTCGGCTCAGCAGTTCCAGATAAGATGAAAATGTGATTTCCCATAGGGTTTCTATAGTAACTATAAGCTGCAATTGTGGCCATGGTTGCAATGCGATCAACATTGAATGAGGATCATTGGTAGAGGGGGTTCCAATCATCAACCATGCAAAGTTTTAAAACATTTGGCCCTGTGGTTTCAGAGAAGATTTTTCAAAATCCACCAATCAGAATCAAAGAATGCCTCGGGAGCCATGTTTTCAAATGCATGGGAACAAAATGAGGATCGTTTGTAGAGGAGCTCCCATAGACTATCCCTGCCAGGTTTGTTTTTATGTCAGCTCAGTAGTTCCCAAGAAGAAGATGAAAATGTGATTTCCCATAGGGTTTCTATAGTAACTATAAGCTGCAATTGTGGCCATGTTTACAACCTGATTAACATTAAATGAGGATCGTTGGTAGATGGGGTACCAGTCATCTTTTATGTTAAGTATCAAAACATTTGACCTGGCAGTTTTAGAGGAGATTTTTGAAAATCCACCAATCTGAATCAAAGAATGCCTCTGGCAGCCATATTTTTCAACCCACGGGAACAAAATGAGGATTGTTTGTAGAGGACCTCCCATAGACTATCCCTGCTAGGTTTGTTTTCACGTCACCTCAGTTTTTCCAGAGAAGAAGAGGATGAATGTGATTTCCCATAGGGTTTCTATAATAACTATAAGCCGCAATTGTGGCCATCTTTACAACCCGATCAACATTAAATGAGGATCGTTGGTAGAGGGGGTCCCAGTCATCATTTATGTGAAGTATCAAAACATTTGGTCTGGCAGTTTCAGAGGAGAAGATTTTTGAAAATCCACCAATCAGAATCAAAGAATGCCTCTGGCGGCCATATTTTTCAACCCACGGGAACAAAATGAGGATTGTTTGTAGAGGACCTCTCATAGACCATCCCTGCCAAGTTTGGTTCATGTTGGCTCAGTAGTTCCAGAGAAGAAGATGAAAATATGATTTCCCATAGGGTTTCTATAGTAACTGTAAGCTACAATTGCGGCCAAGTTTGCAACCTGATCAACATTAAATGAGGATCGTTGGTAGAGGGGGTCCCTGTCATCATTTATTTGAAGTTTCAAAACATTTGGCCAAGCAGCTTCAGAGGAGAAGATTTTTGAAAATCCACCAACCAGAATCAAAGAATGCCTCTGGAAGCCATGTTTTTCATCCGACGGGAACAAAATGAGGATCGTTTGTAAAGGACCTCCCATAGCCCATTCCTGCTAAGTTTGGTACACACAGGCTCAGCGGTTACAGAGAAGATGAAAATGTGAAAAGTTTACGGATGCCAGACGACGGACACCAAGTGATGAGAAAAGCTCACATGGCCTTTTAGGGCAGGTGAGCTAACAAGGAATTTGGAATTGTGTGTGTCGGCTCATCCAATAACACTTCTTGGATGAATCAAGAAGGCTCAATATCACTCTCTGAGTCACTTCCTATACATCTAATTATTTTACCTTACCAAACGACAGTTATGGATTTTATAGAAAAGTTCAAAGATCATATAAAAAAGCACTTGAGTGAAGCCTATTTGATCTTTGACAGATATGTGGATTTCAGCACCAAGTCTGTAACAAGGGCTGACAGAAGTTCTTCTAGTTGTAGTGTGTTCAGACCAGACGTCAAAGCTATTATCCCACCACAAAACAAGTTTTGATGGTTGCTGCAAATAAGGTGCAGTTAATAGACATGATATGTGAGCAGTTTGTCACTGACAAGTTGTCAGAGCTAATCTGAGTATCATCCCAGATTTAAGTACTACTCATGCAATTTTGGGCTTCACCACTATTGGTAGGCGGTTGCAAGGTAACCACATCAGTGACTGATGTACGTATTGAAGCATGGTTTTAAAAAAAACGGGAATCCCAAGGCAACTAATACACCAAAACTTTGTTCTCTGCCTCCTACCTTAGAAGCCTGCAGGGAAAATTAAAATTTTTTAGTAAATTTTGTTTCTTACCACATACCTACCACAATTGTTTACAATTGGCTGTAACGTAAGTGCAAGCCCTACTTTGAAACTAACTCAAGATTTTAAGAAACTTTTCCAAACAAGATGGAAAAGTAATAGAGTGCAAAAGCACGAAAAAGATCAAAAAAGGGTCGAGCGAGACTGGCGCTCAAAATTACAGGTACTCTCTCCGCACACCTCTTGCGTTTACCGGGCGCATGCGCAACAACGGTGACATCAATTCCGTATTTCTGCCAACGAGAAGTTTGTGATTTAGCAGGAAGGGATCGATATCAAAGATATCTCCAAGGAGGGTGGGCCTCCGGTAAACAATTGTGGTAGGTATGTTTTAAATTTAATTTCTTTTCAACCTACTCACAATTGCTTACAATTGGCTAAATAAACAATAGAAGGAGGTGACTCACATAACCAATACCAACAAGAGCAGCAGAAAGAAAAGCAAGAAGGGCAGAGAACAATAGCGAAACCTGTAATGAAGATAGAGAGAAGGCACCTCAAAAGAACAAGGATGAGCGAAAGCACAAACCCAATAAAAACAAATTTAACGAGGGTGCACAACAGCCTGAGCAGCAATGAGAGGGCTTAAAGAATAAAGGTCCTCAGATTGCTGCTGTAGGTGGCGGAGATAAAAGGAGGAGAAGGTAGAAGCATTCCTCCAGTAAGCCGCATTCATAACATCCCAGAGCGAAACAGAATTGGCAAATGCCCAGGATGTAGGAATGGCACGAACCTCATGAGCATTAAACCGGTTTGAAACAGGATCCGAAGCAGACAAGCAGGAATATGCCAGCTTGACTGCAAGACAGATCCACCTGGAAATAGAATGGGAAGAGATAGATTGCCTCTTAGGAATGAGAGACAAAAAGAATCTCTTCCAACCCCTCCTAATGAACTGAGTGTGAATAATGTAAGTCTTGATCACACGAACAGGACAAAGAAGAGGTCTCCGGCCATCAACAGCAGGGAGAGTCCGAATGCAGATGGGAGGAGGTACCGAATCAGGAAGTTGATTCTTAGCCAGAAAAGAGCAATCAGTAGTGAAGGTGACACTGTTAGCCTCATTTCTGAAGAAAGCAGAATCAACAGATAGCGCATGAAGCTCACAGACTCGTAGAGGAGAAGCAAACGCTAGAAGGAAAGCCGTCTTATAGGTGAGAAAATGCATATCGGTCTCAGATAAAGGCTTGAATGGCATCTCCTCCAAACAGTGCAACACCCATGCCAAGTTCCACTTGGGTGTAAGACGCAAAACTCGAAGCCTCTTCAAAGCAAAGTGCCAAATGAGTTTGGAGAGAAAAAGATTACGACAGCTTCCATGGAACCATGGAACAACTGAGGTCCAACCAAAGAGGCAGACCTCAGAACAGCACGCTGCTCAGAAGGAAAGGATGGAGAAGAATCCAACACCGCATCCCAGCGTGCCAGCTCCAAATTAGCCGTGTTACAGGCGTGAGCGTGTGTCAAGCTCATAAGAGCCTGTGACAAAATGTGAAAAGGTGCCTGAGCATCATCAAACTCCCCTGGTGGAAAATATTCAGCCAGGGCAGCGACGACATGGTCTGCGAGAGATAACATACCCAGCATCTCTCGGGACAGGCCCACCATAGACTCAACTACCGACATCGGGAGAACTGCTGACTTAGGCTAAGTTAACCTGAGGGAAGAAGAATCATCATTCACATCCCTTGGAAGACTGGTGGACAGACGGAATCGTAAACACGAAACCGCGATGGAGGCAGAAAGGCATCAGCTCCAGAAAAGAAAGAACCCTTGAGGGTCTTAGAACGCATTTTGGCATCCAAGCCCTGGAAGGACTCAACGACCTGAGCCAATTGCAGAGGATACAAAGCCCCAGAGCTAGAAGGCTCAACAGGGTTACGGCGCTCCATAGAGGACCGAGATGGATGGTCTGAAGGTTGAATGTCCGGCAATAAGCCAAAGACAAAATCCAAAGCCTGCCCCAAGACTGACGAGGGGGGGGCCCATCACCTTCAAGAAAATCGTCATCCTCTGTTGCAGAAGAGACGTAGCCTAACTCGGGCTGACCAGCAGAAACCTCCTGTGAATACTGTGTAGCATCCAAAGGGCCAGGCAAGACATCTCGGCGACCGACCAAAGGAGGTTGTGCCTCAGGAGGCACAGGGAGACCAACTTGAGGGTTGCTAGAAAGCAACCGGTTGAGTGCCAAAACGGCCTGACGCAGGTCACCGGGAGAATCCGTCGTAGCAGCATTGCCCGACGGAGTGTCCTCCCAATGGACCCTTCTGGAAGAAGAACCCAAATCCTCAGAAGGGACTGACGACGAACGTCGATCGGCAAACAGAATAGGGAGACGGTGAGAAGACACCGGAGGATAGTCCCGATTGTGACGCCCAGGGGCAATCACTGACCTCTGCGAAACAGAAGGCCCTGTCTGCAAATCCTCTAAAGAGACAGACGGCGTACGTCGATCGGTAGCTGGACCTGGGACACGGTGAGAAGACACAGGAGGATTGTCCCAAGAATGACAGGAACCTGCCATTGGCCTCTGCGTGGCAGAAGGCCTCAACTGCCCATCCTCTGAGCCCGACGGCAAGCATCGATCGACATCCAGACTCGGAACACAGTGAGGAATCACCAGAGGAAGGTTCCGAGAGTGACAGCTAACCGGGGCTGTCACTGACCTCTGCCGAACAGCAGGCCCTGGACGCCAATGTCCCAACCCCATCCTGCTAGTCGGCACACTAGCAAGGGATGGAGGAACAATAAACGATTCGCTCGAGGGACGAGGAATCGCTGCCAAAGCGACCGAACAGCCCAACCGACTAGGAGCAAACCTAGCCAGATGAGACTGAGCAGACAGCAAACTCACACAGCTTCGTCACGAATCCAGGGGAGACTGAGAGCTCATAGACACACCAGCAGATACAGTCTCGGACCCCCCAAGACTGTATACCATCCCCAGAGGAGATGGAAGAGCCACCATCATACAGAATAGGATCTGTAGTAACAACTTCCTCAGCAACTGTCGACGGCGTAGGAGGCAAATTGGAGAGTGTCACCGTGCTGACCTCGGAGAAGCTCTCCACGAAAACAGACGCCTCAAAAGTGACATCAGAAGACAAAGAGACCACGGTCTCCATGTCAGGTATCACCGCACTAGCACCGTCAACAGTTGCAGAGGAACTCGCCACAGAAAAAGACAGATCAGCATCCTGTGTGACAGAGTCACTACGTGCACTCACAGAAATATCTGATAAGGCACGGCTACCCTTACCCCGGGAACGAGGGGTTCTAGCTCTAGACAGTACGACTTTGTTAACAGAAGCCCAGAATTTTGAGAACCAAACCCCACAAATACCTGACTACAATTGTTGCAAGTGACACATGTAGAATGAGAGTTGTCCACATGTTTCACCTGCAAGCATGAGGTACAAGCATGAGGTACAAGGAATAGTCAAAGGCATAATATATATGAAATCAAGCTTCCCGCCGATGGAAAACAGAACAAAGGTTGTGTTCACACGTGGGGGAAAAACAAGACTATGTGTGAAAAAGCAAGCAAAAATTATCAAAAATATCATCAATTAGTAAATAATTTAGAAGCTTGAAAAGGATACAATCCACTTGCACATAATCAGATTAAGAAACCACATACAAATAAGTTGTTCATGAAGATAACAGCTAAAAAATAGCACAAGTCACAAAAATTTCCGTCCAGTACAATGGCGGAAATAAAAGGAATTGACGTCACAGTTGTTGCGCATGCACTCAGTAAACGCAAGAGGTGTGCAGAGAGATTACCTGTAATTTCGAGCGCCTATCTCCTTAGACTCTTTTTTGATGTGCACTCTAATACTTTTCCATCTTGTTTGGAAAAGTTTCTTAAAAGCTTGAGTTAGTTCCGAAGTAGGGCTTGCACTTACGTTACAGCCAATTGTAAACAATTGTGAGTAGGTTGAAAAGAAATAGGAGAGTGTACATTCAGACGTGAAAGAACACCCTTCAACCGAGTCTCCAAACTTAGACTGTATCAAATATGGCTTCGAGAAGGAACTAGAGACTAAGTCGCTCCAAGACTAAGTTGCTCCAGCCCATAACAGTTCCATGTGATGTTACTCTGTTCCCAGATGAAGTACTGAAGTTAATAAAATGTTCTTGCTCAAGCCAGATGCCATGTAGTACAAACAGGTGCAAATGTAATGCTGCTAAAATGGCATGCACATTTTTCTGCTCTTGCAATGCCAAATCCCCCCCTTCCCCCCCGAAATATTCCTTAAAAATGTATATAGGCTCAGTTACAACCTCTGGTATGTGCCTGGAATGTTGTATTAGATGCAATCAAACACAGCAGTCTGCGAAATGATGATGTCACCTCAAATGTGGATACTTCAAATTGCTCAAGGCTGCCAGACGTCCTATAAACTTTTTCGTAGCCAGGAGATGTTAATCTTACACATTCCATCGAAAAAAAAACTTTGGACACCACTATGAGGTTCAGTGCTCTTGGCAGCCAGACTATTACCATCTTAAGTAAACAGGTTAATTCACAATTATGACTGGACATTTCTACAAGTGAAAAATCGATTCACCCAATTGTTGGGAGTTAAGGCTGCATTTGTCAATATAATTCAGGAACTTTGAGTTAAATGGGTTAATACCTGGATTAAATTCCTTTCTAACATTGTTAAGCCTGGTCTATATAAACAAGAGGCCCAAAGGGGCCTTAATCACTCACCTGGCAAAGTGGTTCAAAGAAGTATTTGGGGTCACATTCAGTTAGATGTGGTTCATCAACACTACAAAGGAATGAAGTCATGAAAGACAAATTTTATGGAAAAACACTAAGGAATGTTTTTGAACAAACTTGAACCTAACCTGCCTCCTCCAACTCCCCCCCCCCCCCCACCCCACCCGATTAGGGAGCCCATATATTAAGCAGGGACTCAAATTGAACAAACTTGAATCGTTGAGATGCTACATACCAAATATGAAAGGATTCTGACCGGTGGATCTGAAGAAGAAGATTTTTAAAGAAATTTCCTCATATTGCATTAAGTTAAACTTTGGGCTTTAATAGAGAGCCTAAATATTAACCCAGGGACCTGATTTGAACAAATTTGAATCTGAACCTCACAGAGAAGTTGTATACCAAACATGAATGCATTCTGACTGGTGGATCTGAAGAAGATTTTTAAAGAAATTTCATCATATTGCACAAAGTTAAAACCCCATAGGGAGCCCAAATAATAACCCAGGGACTCAATTTGAAAAAAACTTAAATCTGACCCTCCTTCGAGATGTTGTATACCAAATATCAAACAATTCTGACTGATGGTTCTGGAGAGGAAGGTTTTTTTTAATTTTTGTTGAACAATTTATGGGTGCTGCCCCTTGTGATGCCCCCTGTGGGCGTGGCATCTTTATTTGAACAAGCTAGAATTGAAATATGATAAGGAACATGCAAATCAAATTTGGCTCAATTCAGCCCAGTGGTTTATGAGAAGTCGTTAATGTAAAGTTCATGAGACAGACAGACAGACAGACAGACAGATGGATGGACAGACAAATGACGGACAGCAAGTGATTACTTGAGCTCCCCGACTTTCCATCAAGTGAGATAAAAACTAATACTTACGTGTTAACAAGAGATATTCTTTTGACTGCATAATAGCACTCATCCATTTTGTTCATTGCTTTGAAAACAACTCCAAATCCTCCTTTACCAAGGGACTCAACATGTTCAAATTCTGTGTAATACCTGAAATTGACATTGTTAGTAACTTTACACTTGTACAAACACTTGATTTTGAGTAGACCATTAGTATTGGATAGAGTACACACTGGAGCATTCAGAATCATTGAATGGAGCACACCCTCTAACTGCCTCCTGGTGATGTCATCAAGAGAGACTTCCTGTCTGTGTGTGTGTTTGAAATCCTGTGATTATGGTGGTTGAAGTTTATACTGAGAGAATAAGAAATTAAGTAAGTCTCTGCTTATTTAACATTTGGTAGCAGAGCATCATCTCTTCAATATTGTGATTACATTCTGCAGTGGAAGAAGTTTTCTTACAGTAGAAAATTCTGATTTGATCTTGTGCAAAATGTCAATGAAAGTGAATCCACCAAATATGAGAGGTGCAAATAATTATGAGCGTTACAAGACAGAGTTAATTGCATGGAGAGAAATAACAGATCTTGCAAAGAAGAAACAAGCTATTGCTGTAGCATTAACCTTACCTGAGGCAGATGAATCTAGAATTAGAGAAAAAGTCTTTGATGAAATTACTGTTGAAAAGTTGAGTCAAGAAAATGGACTTGATGTTCTCATTTCATTTCTTGACAAACATCTTGGAAAGGATGAATTAGAGGATAGCTGGGAGAAATTTGAACTGTTTGAAGACTACGTGAGAGGTGAAAATGAATCTGTTAATGACTATATTTCAAATTTTGATCAAAAATACAGGAAAATTCTCAAAAACAGACTTGAGTTACTTTCAGAAATTTTGGCATTTAAACTTTTGAAACGGGCTAATATCAGCAAAGATGAAAAAATGTTAGTGATGACGGGCATGAATTATAGTGAAAAAGAAACTCTCTATTAACAGACTAAGAAATCTTTAAAAAAATTCAAAGGAGAGTCCGTTGGACAAGGAGCATCAGCTTCAGGTGTAGCAATTAAAGTAGAACCAGCTTTTGTTACTGAGGAATCGGCAGTTTTTAGCAGTACATCATTTGGTTATCCACGACGTGGAAGATATAAAAACATTCGTGGTGCCCAACGTGGAAATGGAACTTACAATACAAGTAATTTTCGTAGCATCAATCCTACTGGATCAGATGGACAGCCGATAAAGTGTATATCTTGTGGATCATTTCGACATTTATTAAAGGCTTGTCCCCACAGCTGGGAAAATATGGCGAAGTCAAAAAATGTGATGGAACATGCATACAATGTGGAAGACACAAGTAAATCTGCACATAAAGAACATGTAGTTTTGTATACAGGAGATAATCAGGACATAAGACTACTTGGATCAGAAGCTCGTAATTGTGCTGTTCTTGACTCTGCATGTTCAAGTACTGTATGTGGACAAGACTGGATAAATGATTATATTGAGACTTTATCAGAAAGTGATAAACAGAAGATTGAATGGAAAGAAGGAGTTCGAATTTTCAAATTTGGAGGTGGAAAGCAGTTAAAATCTCTTGGCCAATGCTCATTCCCTGCTACAATGGTAGGACAAAAAGTTACTATTATTACAGATGTGGTGGATTCTGACATTCCTCTTTTATTGTCAAAGGATGCCATGAAACGAGCCGAAGTTAAACTTGACATGATGAATGATACAGCAGTTATTTTAGGAAAAGAGGTTATTTAAGACATGACATCTTCTGGTCATTATTGTATTTGTTTACAAGCAGTGGATGAATTGAACGAAATATTCAGTGTAAAACTTTCAGATATGAGTGATAAAGAGATTTTTGGTGTTTTACGCAAGCTACATAGACAGTTTGCTCATACCACAACTAAACGCTTAGCTTCATTATTGAAAGACGCAGGAGTCTGGAAACAAAATTATGAACACATGTTGAATGAAATTCGAGAAAAATGTGACATTTGTAAACTTTATGCAGTTACTCCGCCAAGGCCTGTTGTGGCCCTTCCATTGGCAAAATCTTTTAATGACAAAGTAGCCATCGATTTAAAGCAATGGAATAATCAGTGGATACTCCATATTATTGATATGTGGTCTAGGTTGACATTGTCTGTTTTTGTTGCAAGAAAATCAACAAGTGAAATAGCAGATAAATTGATTCAACATTGGATTGGAACTTTTGGAGTAATGAAGTCTGTACTTCATGATAATGGAGGAGAGTTCAATTCTGATGAATTACGGGAAATTGCATCTATATTAAACATTGAAATATGTACCACAGCAGCATATAGCCCTTTCCAAAATGGTTTGTGTGAGAGGGTGCATTCTATAACAGATTCGATGCTTTCAAAATTAAAAGCTGATAATGTAAATACCAGAGATGATGTTTTATTGTGTTGGGCTAATATGGCACGGAATTCTCTTCAAATGTGGAATGGGTACAGCAGTTACCAACTTGTTTTTGGAATAAATCCTAATGTACCTAACATTATGACTGAAAATGTAGCAGCATTGGATGGATGTACCACTAGCGAAATTTTTGCCAAACACCTAAATGCACTTCATTCTGCCCGCAGAGCATTTATTCAAACAGAAGCTGAAGAGAAAATCCGTAGAGCTTTGAGAAGTAAAATACGTGCATCTGAACAAATTTTTGAAAATGGGGACAGAGTTTTTTACAAGCGTAATGGAAAAGAAAGATGGCTGGGCCCTGGAAAGGTTGTATTCCAGGATGGAAAGGTTATATTTGTGCGCCATGGTGGAAGTTTTGTTAGAGTTTCTCCTAATAGACTTTTGAAAGCTAATGATTATTTTGAAGATGATAATATTGATCAGAAATCTTGTAGTAATGAAGAAGATTACATTGACTCTGGTATTTTGCATCCTGAAAAAGAAAAGGAGAAGAAAACAGTGAACGAAGTGATGGGTGGTGAGAATTTGGTTGAACATATGGAAAGTGCTGATTCTCTTTCTGAACATGCTTGTCTTGATGATCAGAAAGAAAATTCTTCAGAAAATCACGCCAAATGTGACATTGTTCCCAAACTAAAGCCTGGGGAAGTGATTAAATTTTGTGAATTACCTCATGGTAACTGGACATCTGCGGAGATATTGAGCAGAGCTGGAAAATCTACAGGGTCAAATAAGTATTGGTTTAATGTGAAACTCCAGGAAGAAGATGTAACAAAAAGTGTAAATTTACAAGCTGTTGAGTGGAAGTTCGACATTAGTTCTGATGAAGTTTACATGACTGCTGTTCCTAAAGAAAAGTGGAGTGATCCAGAATGTTTGAACGCAAAAATAGTAGAACTCGAAATTAAAATTTTTTGATACATATGATGAAGTTGAAAATGTTGGACAGACTGCAATTTCAACCAGGTGGGTTTTGTGTTACAAAGGAACTGACATTCGTGCTCGTTTAGTTGCTAGGGGTTTTGAAGAGGACAGTGATGTTAGAAAAGATTCACCAACTGTTAATAAAATATCCTTAAGATTATTTTTAGGTGTTGCAGTGAATATGAAATGGACAGTTAAAACTACTGATATAAAATCTGCTTTCTTACAAGGAAATAAGCTAGAAAGAAATGTGTTCATTATACCACCAAAAGAAGCTGAATCTGATGGAAAACTGTGGAGACTTAAAAGATGTTTATATGGTTTAAGTGATGCAGCAAGACAATTTTATGAAAGTGTAGCAAAAGAATTAGGTATTTTGGGATGTATACGTTCATTGCTAGATCCCTCTCTGTTCTTTAAAAAAGATTCCAAAAGACAACTTCAAGGACTCATGGTCAGTCATGTAGATGACTTTCTTCATGCAGGGAATAGTGAATTTGATTCCATTGTAATGAATGGTCTTAGAAAACGATTCTGTGCTGGAAAACAGGATGAAATTAAATTTTCATATGTTGGATTTAGAATTACACAAGTTAATCAAGGAATTTATCTTGATCAGAATAAATATGTTGATGCAGTTGAAATTAACAAAGTATCACCAGAAAGGTCATTAAAGAAAAATGACGAATTAACTTCTGCTGAATATACAGAATTGAGATCACTTGTAGGATGTTTAAATTGGATTGTTCAGGGAACAAGACCTGATTTTGCTTTTGATCTTATTGACCTTAGTACCAAGTTTCAAAAAGGTACTGTCGGTGACTTGTTGAGAGCAATCAAAGTTATAGGAAAAATCAAAATTGATGAATCAAAGATACTATTTCCATATATTGGACACCCTAAATACGACAGTTGGACTCTCTTTCTTTTCACAGATGCTTCCTACGGAAATTTTGCAGGTGGCATTAGCAGTTCAATGGGTTATGTCATTTTTGTTGTTAATGAAAAGAAACTGTCATTTCCTATTTCATGGAACTGTAGAAAAATAAAAAGGGTCTGACGCTCAACATTGGCAGCTGAAGCTATCAGTTTACTCGAAGGCATAGAAGAATCTATTTACATTAAACATTTGATTATAGAATTATTCAGTGAAGACATTAACCTTCCAATTCAGTGTTATGTTGATAACAAGAGTGTGGTGGAAGCTGTTCATTCAACACACCTTGTAGATAACAAACGCCTAAGGATCGATATTGGAGCCATAAAACAATCACTGGAAAAACAAGAAATAGAATGTGTGCGATGGCTTCCGGGAAAGATGCAACTTGCTAATTGCCTCACAAAGAGAGGTGTATCAGGTGTGCATCTTTTGTCAACTTTCCAGCGTGGAAAAGTTGATTTTGACATGTAATCCGCATTAAAGGAAGATAGATGTACATAGACTGTAAATAAGTTTATGGTATGCAGACGTAAAAAAAAAAAAAAAAAAAAAAAATAACGGGAGTTTGTTAGTAACTTTACACTTGTACAAACACTTGATTTTGAGTAGACCATTAGTATTGGATAGAGTACACACTGGAGCATTCAGAATCATTGAATGGAGCACACCCTCTAACTGCCTCCTGGTGATGTCATCAAGAGAGACTTCCTGTCTGTGTGTGTGTTTGAAATCCTGTGATTATGGTGGTTGAAGTTTATACTGAGAGAATAAGAAATTAAGTAAGTCTCTGCTTATTTAACAGACATTAGCTGTAAAACATATTTGTTACAAAACAAGACTTTACAGTGCCATTAAATCTGCAATTCAAAGTACATGTGTTGAAAAAGGACATCTCTGTGGGTCAATTAATTTCCTTTTTCTGGCATTACCAATGCTAAATCTTAATCTTCTAAACCTTAATCTTCAAGTCTGTAGCCAAGGGGTATTCATGCAAATGACTGTCATTTCCTGTTGCCAGTTATTAGTAGTACTACTAAGGCTAATGCTGTTAACTCTTGACATGCTGAGTATTTCAAAGATTTTTTTCATCAAGTTTTGTCATAGCTGCTGTGAAGCAGCCATGACTAGATTTCATGGAAAATCATCTCAATTTATATCAACAAATCGATACTGAAAAAAATCTGATCAATTTACAGGGGGATTTGATTAAATGAGCTCAAATTATACTTATAGTGCCAAGATAAATCTTGTCCGAGGCAGGAATATCTGCCAGAAGCATGCAAGGAGTTTACTTTACTTAAGGAATCTGCTGCTATTGTCTGTATCTACAAACTGAGTGGAAGAAAAAATGTATAGCACATCGGAAAACAAAAGTCCTCGAAAACTGTTCCATATGAAAATAAGTTCCGGTCAATGCGCTGCAGTGTGCATGGATTCCCAAATGATAAACTTGAAAGTGAAACTTTTTTTCACTGAATCGATAAGAGGTTATGAAAGGAGCACCGTTTAGCAATATTGTACTTGTTGGAGAAAAAAATCACCATCGAAATAAGTTCCGGAAAGCATAGTGCATTATTCAGAGAATGACTTTAGTTCAATGACAAGCGGACCTTTTTGTTATGTCAGTGAATGATAACAGTGCACCGTTTTTCGTGGATGTGCTGATATTGTTTGGGAAAGTACTTCGTCCAAAACTGATTTCATAATAAGCCGAGTGTAACCAATAATAACATACGTCGTTGTTTTTTTTTAAACAAATTGTATAGTTTTAATCGCACGTGCAAATTGACGTTAGGCGGGCAAAATATGCCCGCCTTATTTTAAATCCAGGCGGGCCGGAGCAATCTTGTCATTTATAAGTGATGACGACACAAGAGCAACATCACGTCTAATTAATTCCAGATTTGTCACTGTCAGGGCAGAGTTATACATGATATACATGATTGCCCTGGAAAGAAATCTAAGCAAGGTACACATGTCCTCAAATTCCTTCCCATTGAGACGTTGCGCCATAGCTTTGGTAAGGTGATCTGCATAGGACATTGCATCCAAATTCGCTCTATTCGATTAAATTGCACTTTCCATTACACCTGAGCGAATACTGAATAAAGCTGGTAAGGATATATCTAAATCCCCGGCCTGCTCATCTGAACGCAGAGGAGCTCTCTGAACATCTTTTCCAATCGTTTTGAATTAACTTGGTCCAAGAAACGGTATATTTATGGAAGATGTTGATAAGAAACCGCCATTTTTCCTTACACTCGAGAGGTTGAATATGGCATCGTCTACATGACCGAAAGCCTGCAACACCTGTCTAGACTGAACTGGGAAAGAAAGCACTTCTTCTTTCCTCCGTATAAAGTCTGCGTTTAAAGACGCCAGCGGTTTCTCCCTTGTTGTCGCAGCTTGCAGATTCGGCGGAACAAATTCAGGATAGTATTGATGGATAAAGTGCATCCCAACCATATGTTGTTCCAAAAGGGAAGGGTAATCCTCTTCATCCCTTTCACCATCTGACTGAATCAGCTGTGACTCTCGGCCCATTGCATCTGCGTGAACAGATAACTGGGCCAACCCAGCACCATCCGACAGCTCACTTCCAGAGTCTGAGGGAGGCTGCTCCCGCACTTGCTGGGATGCTGCGATCAGCTGCGCAATCTGCGACAGCAAGTCCGTCACCGAGGCTTGAGGAGCAGCGGGTTTCTGTTTTTCAAAGCCTCGGTTCCTAGCTACCAGATGGTCCGGCTTCACAGGCGAAGACTGGCTCCATCTTCGCGCAGCTGGCTGGATATCCGAAGTCGGGTAGCTAGGATGCGGTCGTGTGTGCTTACTGAGGAAGCCGTGACTGTAGCCGAGGCTGGCTGAAGTCTAGATGGAGCCTCCTCAGCGGCAGATGTGGATGTATGCTCCGGTCCATGCAAGTTTCTCATACAATATCTGGCCCCAGATGTTGCTGGGTTAGAGAGGGTCCTCTCCCGCTCGCAGCCTTTTCAAACCTCGCTCAGCCTCCCAACAAGAAACTTGCTGACTTCCTTCCTATTTCCGTCATCGCAGAGTGAGCTTTTTTTAAGGTTCTCGCTCTACCCACTACACTTCCTTCGACCGCAACGGACATACCCGGTGTTATGGCTCCCACAACTGGAGTAAACGCTTCACCAGTCGAGCTAACTGCCTGCAAGGGATTAAGAACACTAACTAGTGACCTTATCCCTTGCCTAATATTCATGAGCACCTTAGCAGCTTGCTCTGTTTGCTCATCAGAGAGCGACAACCTTAGCACACTTTTGGTGGGTGTCACAATACCATCGCCATGTTCTTGTTCCTCCGAAAAAGAAACTGAAAAACTTGAATTATCTTCCAGTGAGAGCACTGGCATAGGCATCTCACCGCCAACAATGTACTGTGACACCCGTTTCGAACATTTGTCATTCCAATTCACACATGTAGGACAAGAATCTGCAGGAGTACTTCGACTACAGGCAAGGCAACAAGCATGTAAATCTGAGGAAGACTTCCTCGCCTTGCATTTTGAGCAGTAAGCTTTCATGATCGTACTCCCACAAACTCCACAATAAATATATGATAAAGATACATAATAAATAGCAATCAAAATCAGAAATCAAAAAATTAATTTCAAAAAAGTGTAAGTTCCCAAAGTGAACATGAAGAGCCCAAGGGCATTCTGATACAGTCTAAGTGTGGACAAAATTTAAATATATTTAAAGACGTTGCCAATGTAAACAACTTCAAGAAAAAAAAACAGAAATAAGACATCAGGCACAGAAAAAAGGCCCAAAGTCAGTAACAGATTTTAAAGCTACCAGATGTAAAGCAAGATCTTCAAACGAAGAAAAAACGATACATCGGATAGAAGATGCATGACCAAAACGACCCAACACTAGGGAGAGGACGTAACCATGGGGATAAACAGAATGAACATTCTGGTACACACGTTAAACTCCGAAGAAATTTAACAAAAAATTTCGATAAAAATAAGCCAAAAAGCTTTGGAGTTTAACAGGAGGGCTTCAAGGAGGGATAGGGAAGGAACACTTAACAAACAGTGGATAAATCACTAGCAAGAATGATGACGTCAGGCGTATTTCCCGAAAATGGGAAACATGAAATAATTTTTATAATTATTATAAAGTTACAGCCTTGAACGTTTCTAACCAACGTTGTTCACTCCCATCATCCATTTATATCCTTGGATCCACCAATTTTACCATTGATTTGTGTTTGGCATCCTCAAAAAAGGAGATTTAAAAGCACAGATGTCAGTTCACTGTTGTTGACTTTAGGGCCAAACAATGAATGCTGGTTGGTGCCAGATCTAAAAAGTATGGAGGACCATCTAGGAATTGATTTTTTTGGTTTTGCATGCAAATTTGGGGGATTGGGGGGTAAAATTTGTGTTTGGCCCTGGATTAATTTGAGTTAGCACCCGCTAGTCTGGGCCATTGGTTGTCGTATAAAAATATCTCACTATTTTGAGTTTTTCAAACTTAACAAGTCTGTTGATTATCCTAGCTCCAACTTTTATCTCTTCCTCAGATGGGAAGAACAAATGTGTCAAAGAGTTTGTTCCCTGAATTAATCGTGCTCCCGCAATCTTCAACTTTCTAATTGCTTGTATGGGTAAACTTTTGCAACTGGAAACATATCACTCTTGTAATTATGTCTCTCAGACAACTCTTGTGTCACGCACACACAAGCTTTCACTCATGGCCTCCATAAACCTAAAATGGCCCTTGTAAACCAAAAATGGCCCACCTGTGGTCATTTGAGGCAAATCAAAAATGGCCCTCCTGGAGTCATTTAAGGAGAACAATAATGGCCCTCCTGGAATTTTGAAATGATAGCCCTGCTCAAGCATATAAAACTATATAGTTATGATTACATTCCTTGTCAGCATTTTTATTTCATGAATATTTATTTCTTTTGAAGGCTTCCTGGTCCAATTTCCAGGATTTCAAGGCCATGAATTGCCCCAAATCAGATTCAAGGCTTTCCACTGAATCCAAGGCCCGTGGGAACCCTGTATTTGACAGGCAGTATTTTGTGACAATATCAAATTTAGCACATATTAATATCACTAGTCAGATATCAAGGATGTTTGGATTAGACCCAGAATGTGCAATTTTTTTCTCTCTATTTAGAAAATTTTCCACACTGGAGAAAGGGGCACATGCCCTCTTATGTACACAGAAATGCACAATGCAAGGCTTGGAGGATACTTATATTCATTGGGTAATTTGCAACCAGCATAACCACAAACACAAAGTGGTCTTAAGATCAGCCACAGAATGGTATGACAAGAAACCATGTTACAACAATATGGAATGAGCAAATGCATATAGATCGCACTGTTTCAGCTAATAAGCCACACAAAACCAAAACAAGGGCATGTGTGTGCTTATTGATGGTGCTGTCCTTATCGATTAAAATATCGAACAAAAATAAACTATGAAAGTTAAAAAATTTATAGTAGTTTATATATTTTTTATACTTACCAATGACCCAGACTTAGCTGGTGCTAACTCTTAAATTCTAGGGCCAAACAGAAATTTTGCCCCCCCAATCCCCAAAATTTGCATCAAAATCCAAAAAGTATATGTCCTATGTGGTCCTCCATACTTTTGTCCACTGCACATGCGCAGTGTCCAGGAAGTAACAAAATTGGAGCCAAATCCTCATTCTTACAACCAGTGCCTGGTAAGCGTTATGTAATCAGCGGGGAGGTATGAGTTCCCAACTCATGGGAGGGCTATCCCCGTCTGGGTCATTGGTAAGTATAAAAAATATATAAATTACTATAAATATTTTAACATTTTTATACTGTACCAATGACCCAGACTTAGCTGAATAGAAAAAAGGCTGGAGGGCCTAGGACATAAAGGAAAATCCAATAGACTCAATTACAGGTAAACAGAATTATCCCCTCCGGGGGAAGAGGAAAACAGGCTTTACATGTATCTTTCTTGTTTATACCAAAAAAGAAAGACACAATACCATTCCGTAATTGAGCACAATAACATCAATGATCTCTACTAACATCCAGTATAACCCATTATACTAATCTTTTTAAAGGAAAGCCAATAAATAAAGATAGTCCAGAGAATGAGACTCTTTATACTCTTTTAAAAGAGTCCGAGGATTGTATATTTGCACTTGTATGACACGTGACATATACAAATGCTTCACACCGAGCTACACTTTAAAATTATTACATAAATGAGATAGACATTAGCTTTAAACTTAAAAAAACCATCCCGGCACCGACACGGAATTACTGACTCCAGAAGAGGTATTCCCTGGTTTTTCACTATAAAGCAGGTGATATAAGGGAACACCATCCCCACCCCCTACCCTTCCCCTTGCTCTGGGTCAAATACCCCAGAACGAAGAGGACAGCAGGACAGAGTCACTACCAGAACAGAAAGCCTGCATAACTATAATTGCAATTGTTTAGTGGATGACATTCTGAGAAACAGATAATGGACCTAAACAATGCAGGTTGCCAGAAATGGACTCAATATTTCTAAGATAAACATTCGTGAACGTGGAAGGCTGAGACCAATATGTAGCCTTCATCAAATCGGTAATAGCAACACTATTAGCATAAGCCCAAGATGTAGACAGCGCTATTACTTCATGCGCCTAAATCTTAAGAACAAACTGCTGAGATGAAGATAATTATCCTAAGCAGTACAGATAGTTAATTGAATCCACCTTGCAATAGAATGGACCGTAATGTCCTTTCTATTGGGCAGCAAAGACAGAAAGAAATGCTTATGTTCCTTTCTGATAAACTCAGATCTAAGTTGTAAATACGCATAGCTTTGACTGGACAAAGCAAAGGCCTATGACCGTCTGGAGACGGAAGAGCCTAAACAATAGGTTCAGGGTACTTATTAGGAACCTGATTGTTAGCCAAAAATCCGACATTAGTAGTCAATGTAATAGTATTACAAAAACTACGATAGTGAGAATCATCAACAGATAGTGCATGAAGCTCACTAACTCTTCTAGCAGAAGAGAAGGCTAAGAGAAAAGCTGTCTTATAAGATAAGTATTTGAAATCCACTGTATCAAAAGGTTCAAATGGCTGTTCTTTTAGCTTCAGAAGAACCCCTAGCTAAATTCCACTTAGGAATTAACCTAAGGGTTCTAGGTCTATTTATCGAAAAGTTTTACGCTAATTTAGATAAAGAGACATTAGATCCAATCTGTACGCTATCATGATGAGGATAGGTATCCGATAGCATAGACTTATAACCCTTAATATTATTTGGCTGCAGTTTGATCTCGTCAAACAAGTAGACCAAAAAATTAGCAATGTCTGGAATGGACGGATCATAAAATCAACAGAATGATCCCTACAATATCGAGAGAAAACCTTCCACTTAGCAGCATAATTTAGCTAAGAGGAGGTCCTCCTACAGTTAGAAATTGCGTCCACTGCTCGTCCTGTAAAATGCTTGCCGTGCAAGAAGGACCGCACAACGGAAATACGTGAAGTTTGAGACCTAGCGGGTTGTGATGCAGTGTGCACGATTTCCCCTGTGAAAGAAGGTCCTCCTGTGGAGGAAGCTTCCGCAGAATGTCCCACAACCGACACCCGAGTAGATTTATCCATGGTCTCTGGGTTGACAGAGATGCTACCAATAGGATCTTGCAGTGAGATTGCTTGATTTTAGCAATATTAGCTGAATCAACGGAGCTGGAGGATACTCGTATCCTATCATTCGGTCCCAAGAGATTGAGAGGGCATCTACTGCAAAAGCTCGAGGATCTGGGCATGACGACACATACGTCTGCAACTGATTGTTAAGATGCGTTGCAAATAAGTCTATCATAGGACGATCCCATAGGTAGCAAATCTGATGGAATACTCGTTTGTCGAGAGTCCATTCTGACGGCAACATACGACCTTTCCGAGAAAAGGAGTCCGCTAGAATGTTCAGATGACCCGGAATATGCATGTTCAGATGACCCGGAATATGCCAGATCGATAGAAGAACTTGATGCACTAGGACAAACAGAAGGATTCTTTCCGTTAGATTGAACAACGGAATGGAATGAGTGCCTCCCTGGTTCCGAATATACTCTACTACTGTCGAATTGTCGGACAGAAATTGAACATGCAAATTCTGAATGATGTTCATCCACTGACGTAGCGCAAGCAAATTGACATCATCTTTTGATGTTTATGTGCTTGTTTAGGAACTGCGGATCCCAAAGACCCTGGCACCTCAAATCTGATGGGCTCAAAGTTGCGCCCCAACCTGTTTGACTCGCATCCGTCAATATCATAAAAATCGGATCCTCGTGTCCTTGGCTAACGGATGGCGTAACCTGGTCAACGTGGACTCCCTGGTCCGCGAAGCAGGCTGGATATCTGCGGTCACATAGCCAAGGTGCGGTCGTGTGTGCTGACGTGAGGATTAGGAAGCCAATAGACAAGCTGTGTCGGACTATCTATGCGAAGGAGCGTCCCGAGCAGGAGGAGTGGACGTATGCTCCGACTAACGAACGTTATATACAACATCTGGGCCCAGATGTTGTTGTAAGAGAGGGGGCCTCTCTTGCTCGTGGTCCGGGTAGACCTGCACGAGCTAGCTACTGGACTGGCTGGCTTCCTCCGTTCCATCCTCTGATCCGTCGTCGCCGGGTGTGCGTGATCCGAGATTATAGTGCTCACAACACCCCTTCTCCTCTCTTGGACCACAACGGACGAACCCGGCGTCACAACCATTTCGTGAAAGAATGCTTCACCGGGGGAGCTAGCGGGCGACATGTGACCGTCAATCCAACGTGGGACCTCTTAGGCACTTGCCGCATTCCTTTGAGCACTTTGTCGCTAGCTCATTATTGCGACAACGGAAGCACACTTTTGAAGACATCACGGAAACATCACCCTGTTCTTGTTCCTCTGAAAAAGAGACTGAAAAAACTAGAGTGACCCTGTGGAGAGAGGACCGGCATGGACCTCTCACCACTAACAATATACCGTGACACACGTCTCCAATGTTTGTCATCTGAATTGGCACACACTGAGCAAGAATTAATGCGAATACACAGACTACAACAAATACAATGAACATGAGAATCAGAGGAAGACTTCCTCGATTTACAATTAAACAATATTCTTTCATTTTTAAAAAATATTAAACAGTCATCGTACTCACACCAACCCTTGAAAACAAAGATACATAATAATAATAATCCATTACAAACATTTTGAAAATTAATTCAAAAGAAAAAAAATTTTTGGAAAAAATTTTAAGATGAGCCCAAGTTCCCAATGGGAACGATGAGCCCAAATGGATCCCAAAAAAGCCTAAGTGTGGACAAAAATTTTTAAAACATGTTTAAAAATTAATGTTACACTTACAGACAATATTAATGTATCTCGCTACGAGTAGAACTAATAGAAGACAAGGAATCACTGTCAGAAGTAACCGCTGTCAACATAAACAAAAGTGAATAAAAACTGGAAACAAGACTCCAGGCACTGAAAATAAGGCCCGAAATCAGTAACCAATTTTAACACTATCCGATGTAAAACAGAGGCTTCCTGAGAAGAAACTGCAGTACATCGGATGGTAGATGCATGACTGAAACGCCTAACCACCCTAGGGTGAGGACGTAACCATGGGGAAAAACAGAATAAACATTCTGTTACCGAGCAAAAACTCCCAAGAAATTTCAGTAAAAATATACAAAAATTATGCCAAAAGCATGGGAGAATAGCAAGGGGGGTATAAAGGAAAGGGAGAGAGGAAACTCTGAACAAACTGTGGAAATTTCATAACAAGAATGTAAACATCAGGCCTATGCCCCGAAATTAGGGAACATGAAATAATTTTGCATAAAAATTATAAGTTACAGCCCTGAACACATCCTTCCACTGTTTCTTTCTCTCATCCTCTTATTTCATCCTTAGATCCACCATTTCTTTCATGATTTTGTGTCTGGCATCATTTTAACTGAGATTATAAGCACAGATATCAGTGAGATGTTACTGATTGAAGCCAAACAAAGAATGAGGTTTTGGCTCCAATTTCGTTACTTCCTGGACACTGCACATGCGCAGTGAACAAAAGTATGGAGGACCACATAGGGCATTTATTTTGAGGGATTTTCATGCAAATTTTGGGGATGGGGGGGGGGGGGGGGAATTTGTGTTTTGCCCTAGAATTTAAGAGTTAGCACCAGCTAAGTCTGGGTCATTGGTACAGTATAAACATATTATAAATTCATAGTAATTTGTATATTTTCTATACTTACCAATGGCCCAGACTTAGCTGGTGCTAACTCCAAAAAAGTTAGCTGGTGCTAACTCCAGTATAAAATATTATAAATTCTCAGTAATTTGTATATTTTCTATACTTACCAATGGCCCAGACTTAGCTGGTGCTAACTCCAAAATATCAAGGGCCAAAAACAAATTTTGCCCCCCAATCCCCCAAAATTGCATGCAGAACCGAAAATTAGAAGTCATATCTGGCCCTCCATACATTTACTCTCAGTGCATGCACAGACGCCAGGAAGTGACTGGAATTGGCGCCAACATCATTATTTGTAAAAGAGAGTATTACATAATAATTCAGCGGGGAGATATGAGTGCTCACTCAAGGGAGGGCCATCCCGTCTGGGCCATTGGTAAGTATGGAAAACATACAAATTACTATGAATTTATAATATTTTTCCAACTGTACCCAATGGCCCAGACTTAGCTGAATCGTAAAAAGGTGGAAGGCCTAGGACTTTGAAATAGAAAATCAACATAGTTCCAATCCTGCAATCCATGATGAAAGGAAATTCAAATAATTAGGAATTACATTATGTCTCTCTATACAGTAATAGAGGAGACATATTCTAAATAAGGAGCACAAATTAAGTAATTCCTTATTGTAAGCATGAAGACAATGCTACTCAGGATGTAACAAGTTCCTAATTTTTAAGGCTAGTTCAGACTAAGCCCCCAAAATTAGGATGGCATATCTGAGAATGAGTGAAAATCCCCCACAAACATATGCCATACAATAACATTTCAGCTGTATGCAGGATATAATTACGGATAAAACAGCTTCCTTCATAGTTACATACTCTTTAAGCCAGAGAAGAGGTAAAAATCACCCCCCCCCCCACCCCTTTCTTTTGAAGGAATCTTCAAAAGAAAGAGGGGAGAGCTCTGGAATCAATAAGAGCGGTAGCAAAAACAATATAAATAATCGTCGAACAGGCACTCAGGTATTAATTCATGATTAATAAATGGTGCTTAATGCCACTTCAGAAGTTAAGGCTATAGCGATGATCCTGGTAATTAATATTGCCCGCTATATAAACATACACCGCAGACGGCGTACACAGATATGTCGAAAACCAGTGATATAAAATATAACATACACATGTCCAATCGAGCCACACTGAACGATCCCTGATGAGAAAACACACTTCCTAGGTAATCCACAGGTGGCCTCTGTACAATAAATTCCAGTAACAACACTCTCCAACATGTACTATCCGATACCTACGATCGTAAATACATGGGAATATGCGAAATGAGTACTGACATAATAGAAACCTGGATCTAGAAATGAAAGTAGGCATGATTAACAGGCTCCGACATGGACCGCCCCCGATATAGATTATTTCAAGGTCCACAAAATACAACAAAGCCTTAGCCTAATAATATAATGCGCGAGAGCATTTATATTTAGCATGTAATCATCTAAATACCAGTTAACTGGTTATGCAGCCTGCGAGGTACTCAAGTGTAGCAATTTAATTGTGATGATTTTTAAATAAGCGCTCATATATAACAAATCAACAAATAATCTTAGGAAATTAATCCAACTAAAAAGCGGATGTGCCCATGAGGTCGCCATAGAACAAATGCATAGTATGTATGTATTATAAGTTACATGGCGTGTAGCTGGCTGATACATTTCCATACAAGGCGATGAGTGTTCATATCAGGTGAGGCGAAGCCGAACCTGATATGAACACTCAGAGCCTTGTATGGAAATGTATCAGCCAGCTACACACCATGTAACATATTTATTATGTCGAAAGTCCATGTAAATCAAGCGATTAATAATTTTCTCCATAAACAAACAACGGCCCGGAATTTATTTTTCAGGAACCACTATTGATAGCACCGCGCAGAATCATGAACAGTAACAGGCACCGGTACGTGTAACCATGGTAATTGTAAACAAATCATCACTTTGCGAAGGGCGATTGCCGTACTTGTTTACAAATGAAACGAATCGCTGCTTGCCACTGAGATCAGTGCTGCTTGCCAACTCGGCATAATCTGGAGGCCCCTTGCGTACATTTACTGTTGTTACTACCTAAAAAGGACTAATAAAGCAGTTTTGAACATTAAAAATCACTTTTTTACTGTAGAGCAAACAATAACAATAACGCAACTTGAACTTTGAAGTTGAATCTGAAACGCACACCGACTTTCTGTTAATTCTGTTTGATCGGAATATTTCAAAAACAAGTTTGTTCATTTATTATTTATAGTGATGTTGATGTTGCCGATTTTGCAATTTTTTTTTTGCAATACAAATATTATCTTCTGCCCATCTTTTTACATATTTAATGTTTTAAATCACAAAATACAGTATCTTGAAAATATTTTCGGAACCTAAATTCTCTTATTTTGTTTTAATTCAGATTTTGAAAATTCGAAGTGAGGGGAATTGCATCAAAATAGTAATGGCGGCTACTCACCTGATATTAATTAATATCAGGTGAGTAACCCGATACGGTGGAATCTTTAGAAGGTATTCCAGCATTTTGATTAGACAAACTAACTTTGAGACATAATAATAAATTATATGAGGCTTGCGGGAAGAAAACTACGTCTTGCCCGGTAATTGCCTCTAAACACATAGGCAGTGTGTGGGAGTGTGTGTGTGGGGAGGGGGGGGGGGGGAGGGGGGGAATTCGAAGTCATATTGAAATCTCCTCACCTGCATTATTTAAACGTTCCTGTGCCAGTTATCAAATAATATAGGAACCACGATGGTTCCCTCATGTCTAACCGACTCCATTATGCCACTATGGGCGGAGAAGGACATGAAGAACAAAACTTCCTCTGAAAGAAGGCCCTCTCATGGAAGAAGCTTCTGGGGAGCGACTCATAACAGACACTTGAGAATACTGATCCAGGGTTTCTGTGACAACAGAGGTGCTACTAGTAAGATTCACAAAGAGACTTTTTAATCTTAAACGTAATCTATTGAATCAAATGAATTGGAGGATACGCGTATCCTGTCATTCATTCCCATGAATTCTGCAGAGCATCTACTGCATGCGCTCAATGGTTTGGGCATGGCGTCACAAATGATGGTAACTAATTGTTCCGGTGCATCGCTAACTAAACTATCATGGGGCGATCCCCCTGGTAGCAAAACTGTCCAAATGCTCACTTGTTGAGCGTCCAATGGAAATGAAACAGGCGACCTTTCCGAGGAGCAAGTCTGCTAGTACGTTCAGACGACCCGGTATATGATGGATGGAGAGATGAACATGATGAAACATGACTAAATAGAAAAATCTTCTCCGTTAGTTATCATAACGGATATGAATGGGTGCCGCCCTGGTTCCTGATGTACGCTACCACTATCGAGTTGTCCAACAATATCTGAACATGCATGTCCACAAATAATGTGAATCTACTGATGTAGCGCTAACAATATTGACATCATTCTTTGATGTTTATGTGTTTCTCCAGGAACCGAGGGTCCCCAAGACCCCTGCATTTCGAGTCTGTCTGACTCAAGGTTGTGCCCAAAACTATTGACTCACACCCGTCATAAGCGTGAAAGCTGTATCTGGCAGTTGCAGCGGAACTCTTTGAGTTAACCACTGAATATCTGCCCCAATATGGACCTTTTGTTTACTAGATCCATTAAAACAATACTGGTCTTGAGCGAATGCGTCTTCACACTCCAGTTCGGGGTCAAGAATAACTGGAGGGGACGTGTGCATAAGCGACCCATCTGAATAAGATTTTTAGCCGCTCCGAACAACCCCATCAGTGGCATAAAATTTCTCGCTGTTAATGCATCTGAGAGTAGACAAAAGCGAGCATAACAACTGACTAATTTCGCTCTGGATAACGGCAGACGAACCAGATTGTTGCGAGACATTACCGAATTCATTATTCAAGTGACAGGCCAGGGGCGCTAGATTCAGACCGAAGCACATCACTCGGAACTGAAATACTATCCCTTGGACAACGAACCGTAGGTACTTTCTGAATGCTGGATATACCAGGACATGAAAAAACGTATCCTCAGATCTATGCTTGTCACATATTCGATCACTTGAACGCTCGCTTTTACCGACTAAATGATTACCATAAATAAACTTTTAGAGCTATGATAAACTTGTTATCCAGCTCCTGTCTATTATCGGTCGGAACGAGCTCTCTGGCTTCGGTACGAGTAACAGGTGGCTATAGAATTCTAGAGCATCTTGATTCTCGACGACCTCCGTAATAGTTATCCAGTTTGATGCGAATCTTGATAACCATTCGTCAACTGCTAAGCAATAGATGTTCTAACCCTCACTTGTAGTACCTGCGAGGCCTACGGCAGGAGAAACTACATCTCCTTCACGAAGAGCCTCGAGCCAACGGCTTAGGGGCATCTGACCGGTGGTCTCGACCAGACCTAAGCCCCCTATCCGAGTTGCTGTATGACAATCCCTAGAGTAATTATAGGAGGGTTACCTATACCCTCGTGAGGAGTCCTTTTTAGACAATTTTCTGTCTAGGACGTCCTCCCTTACTCTTTTCTGCTATTGCAGGTCAATTAGACACCGACTTAAGGAGCAGAGTATTGATGCTTTCTTTGTAGCTTGATCATAAACCAATGAAAGCTTATCGTCAAAAACTTAGTGGCTGGAAACAGGAGCGAGTTTTTCACCTTGTTATCTATTAAAGATGACGACGCAAGGGCTCCGTCACGTCTGATTAACTCCAAATTAGCCACTGTTAAGACAGAGTTATACGTGATAAATATAATAGCCCTGGAAATGACTCTAAATGGGGTACGAAGGTCCTCAAATTCCTTTCCGTGGAGACGTTGCGTCACAGTTCCTAAAGGTGATCTGCATAAGACAGTGAGTCTAAATTCGCTCTGAATGAAGAAATTGCCATCTCAATTGTGTCCGAGCGAAAAGTGAATGACGAAGGTAAGGCCATAACTAGGACCTTAGCCTGCTCATTCAAACGCAGAGGAACTCTCTATACATCTTCCCTTTTTCCGTTATAATCGGTAAAGATGATGAAAAGAAATCGCCTTACATCTTCCCACTGGAAAGTTGAATATGGCGTCATCTAAATGGCCTAAGACCTGCGACACCTGTCAAGACTTAACTGGAAAAGACATGACCTCCTCTTTTTCCGGATGAAGTCAGTGTCCAACAATGCTAGCAGTTTCTTGCAAGTAGTAGCAGCATTCGGATTCGCTGGAACAAATTCTGGGTAGTGTTGATGAATTAAATCCATCGCAACCATGTGATGTTCCGAAAGGGAAGGGTAATCCCCCTCCGAATCCCTTTCATCATTCGTTTAAATCAGATGAAAATCATGGTCAGCGGTGTCTGAATGCGCAGATGACTGGACCGACCCAGCACATTCCGACAGCTCAGGTTCTGAGACTGCCATCGGCTGCTTCTGCACTTGCTGGGATGCTGCGATGAGCTGCACAATCTGCGACAGCAAATCTGTTACGGAGGCCTGAGGAGCTGCGGTCTTCTATTCTGGCCGCCGGCTGCTCCCGGGACAGTGTGTCTGAGACGGCTCTTTTCTCTGGACATCCCGATACATGAGGTCTTGTCTCTTAGCTACTGAATAGTACTACTTTCGAGCGGTCACAGCATTCTGATTCTCAGGAACAAACTCAGAATCAGATTATACTCACAGTCATCGGCATCTGAACGCACAGATGACTGGACCGACCCAGCACCATCCGACAGCTAAGGTTCTGAGACTGCCGTCGGCTGCATCTGCACTTGCTGGGATGCTGCGATGAGCTGCGCAATCTGCGACAGCAAGTCCGTTACGGAAGCCTGAGGAGCAGCGGTCTTCTGTTGGTTGGCTGACAGCTGCTCCTGGGACAGTGTGTCCGAGATGGCTCTTTTCTGCGGAAGTCCCGATGAATGAGGCCTCGTCTCCTTGGCTACAGTATGGTGTGACTTCTTTGACGAAGAGTGGACCTTCTCGGTGATGCAGGCTGAATATCAGAAGTCATGTAGCCAAAGTGCAGTCATGTGTGCTTGGTAGACGCTGAAGAAGAAGCTGTAACTATAGCCAACCACGGCTGTGAACTGAACGGTGCATCCCAGACGGGAGGCGTGGACGTACGCTCTGACTGACGCAAGTTCTGAACCACAACATCTGACCCCAGATGTTGTTATGAAAGAGAGGGGGCTCTCTCACTTGTAGTGGTTCAGACCTCGCTGAGCTTCCGGCTTCTTCCTCTCCATTGTCGCAGGGTGAGCCTGTTATTATTTTATAGTGCTCGCTCTACCCTTTCTATCTCCTCGACCGCAATGGACACACCCGGCATCACGGTACCCACAGACGGTGTAACCGCTTCACCGGCCGAGTTAGCTGACGACAGGGAGCTGAAACCATGCTGTGGTTTATTGCCCTGGCTAATATTCATGAGCACTTTAGCCGCTAGCTCTGATTGACTATCTAAATGCGACGACGGAAGCACACTCTCTGACGGCATCACATAAACATCACCATGTTCTTATACCTCTGTAAATAGAAACTAAACAAGAGGCCCCAAGGAGCCTTAATTGCTCAACGGCCAAAGTGGTTCAAAGAAGTATTTGGGGTCACATTCAGTTAAACATGGTTCATCAACACTACAAAGGAATGAAGTCATGAGAGACAAATTTTATGGAACTAGGGACATGGCTTGAACAAACTTGAATCTCACCCTCCTAAGGATGCTGCATACTAAATATCAAAAGCATTCATCTGCTGGATCTGAAGAAGAAGATTTTTAAAAAAAAATCCTCATTTTGAACTAAGTTGTCATTCAGGCTCCCACAGTGAGCCCAAATATGAACCCAGGGACTTGGCTTGAACAAACTTGAATCTCACCCCTAAGGATGCTGCATGCCAAATATCAAAACATTCCGGCTGCTAAATATGAAGAAGAAGATTTTTTAAGAAAATTCCTCATTTCGAACTAAGTTACAATTCAAGCTCCCACAGTGAGCACAAATATGGGCCTAGGGACATTGCTTGAACAAACTTGAATCTCACCCCCTCCCCCCCCCCTAAGGATGCTGCATACCAAATATCAAAACATTCTGACTGCTAGATCTGAAGAAGATGATTTTTAAAGAAAGTTAAAAAATTTATAGTAATTTATATATTTTTTATACTTACCAATGACCCAGACTTAGCTGGTGCTAACTCTAACAAAACCAGGGCCAAACACAAATTTTGCCCCCCAATCCCCAAAATTTGCATCCAAAACAAAAAGAAATCATGTCCTAAAGGACGTCCCGAAATTGGCGCCAATTATCATTCTTACTGGCAGTGCCTGGTCAGCGCTGGTCAGCGCTATGTACTCAGCGGGGAGGCAAGAGTTCCCAACTCCAGGGAGGGCCATCCCCGTCTGGGTCATTGGTAAGTATAAAAAATATATAAATTACTATAAATTTTTTAACATTTTTATACTGTACCAATGACCCAGACTTAGCTGAATAGGAAACAGGCTGGAGGGCCTAGGACATAGAGGAAAATCCAATAAGCTCAACTATATAGTAAAGAGGTAACCCCTTAAGGAGAAAAGGAGTATTAGGCTTTACATGTATCTTTCTTATTTAATATTAAATTAGAAAGATACACTACCCTTAATAATTGAGCACAATAACATTCATGTTCTCTATTAACATCCAGTATATCCCTTATACTAATTATTTTTAAAGCAAGCCAATAAATATAGTAGTCCAGAGAATTGAGACTCTTTATAGTCATTTAAAAGTGTCCGAGTATTGTATATTAAAGCCCGTTTGACACTTGACATATACAAATGCTTCACACCGAGCTACACTTTAAAAATAAGACATGAATGAATTTTAACATTAATATTACACTTTAAAACCATCCCGGAAGCGACTCAGAAATACTGACTTGGAGGAGGCATTCCCTTGCTTTTCACTATAAAGCAGGTGACCTAAGGGAACACCCGCCCCCCCCCCCCCTTCCCCTTGCCCTGGGTCAAATAGCCCAGAGCGAAGAGGGCAGCCAGACGGAGTCACTGCCGGAACAGAAAGCCTGCATAACTATAGTTGCAACTGTTTAGTGGACGACATTCTGAGCAACAGATAACGGACCTAAACAATGCAGGTCTCCAGAAATGGACTCAATATTTCTGAGATAAAAATTTGTAAATGTGGATGACTGAGACCAATAAGCAGCCTTCATTAAATCTGTAATAGCAACACTATTAGCACAAGCCCAGGAAGTAGAAAGAGCTCTTACTTCATGAGCAGAAATCTTAAGCACAGACTGCTGAGAAGAAGATAAATTTTCATAAGCAGTACGGATAGTTAATTGAATCCATCTAGCAATAGAATGGACCGAAATGTCCTTTCTATTAGGCATCAAAGACAGAAAGAAACATTTCCGTCCCTTTCTGATAAACTGAGATCTCTGTTTATAGATACGTAATGCTCTAACAGGACAGAGTAAAGGCCTACGCCCGTCTGAAGACGGAAGAGCCTTAATAACAATAGGCTCCGGATATTTATTAGGAGCCTGATTCTTAGCTAAAAAAACCCACATTAGTAGTGAAGGTGATAGTGTTCCCAACACTACGATAGTGAGAATCATCCACCGACAGTGCATGAAGCTCACTGACTCTTCTAGCAGAAGAGAAAGCTAAGAGAAAAGCTGTCTTATAAGATAAGAATTTGAAATCTACTGTCCCAAGAGGTTCAAATGGCTTTTCCTTCAATTTAAGAAGAACCCAAGCTAAATTCCACTTAGGAATTAATCTAAGAGTTCTGGGTCTATTTATCGAAAAGTTTCTAACCAACTTAGATAAAGAGACATTAGATCCAATTTGTAAACTATCATGATGTGCATAGGTATCAGACTATAACCCTTTATAGTAACAGGCTGCAGTTTGATTTCATCAAACAAGTATACTAGAAAGTTTGCAATGTCTGGTATAGAGGGATCGAATATATCTACAGAATGATCCCTACACCAACGACGAAAAACCTTCCACTTAGCCGCATAGTTTAGCGAAGAGGAGGTCCTCCTACAGTTAGAAATCGCGTCCACTGCTCGTCCTGTAAAGTGCTTGCCATGCAAGAAGGACCGCACAACGGAAAAACGTGAAGGTTGAGACCTAGCGGGTTGTGATGGAGTTGGCGCGATTTCCCCTGCGAAAGAAGATCCTCCCGTGGAGGAAGCTTTCGCGGTAGGTCCCACAACAGACACCTGAGTAGATTTATCCACGGTCTCTGTGGCGACAGAGATGCTACCAACAGAATCTTGCATTGAGATTGTTTTATCTTTAGCAATACTTGTTGAATTAACGGCGCTGGAGGATACGCATATCCTATCATCCCGTCCCAAGGGATCGACAGAGCGTCTACTGCAAATGCTCTTGGATCCGGACACGGAGACACATATGTCTGCAACTGATTGTTGAGATGTGTCGCAAATAAGTCTATCATTGGCCGTTCCCATTGGTAGCAAATCTGATTGAATACTTGTTTGTTGAGAGTCCACTCCGACGGCAACAAGCGACCCTTTCGTGAAAGGGAGTCTGCTAGCACATTCAGACGACCCGGTATGTGACCGACCGAAAGAAGAACGTGATGTTCTAGCGCAAACAGAAGGATTCTTTCCGTTAGATTGAACAACGGAACTGAATGAGTGCCTCCCTGATTCCGTATATACGCCACTACTGTCGTATTGTCGGATAGGATTTGGACATGAGCATTGTGAATAATGTCCATCCAGTGACGTAACGCAAGCCAAATTGACATCATTTCCTTGATGTTTATGTGCTTGCACAGGAATTGCGGATCCCAAAGACCCTGGCATCTCGAATCCGTTGGGATTAATGATGCACCCCAACCTGTTTGACTGGCATCCGTCATAATGGTAAAACTCGGATCTGGCAACTGCAGTGGAACTCCCTGAGTTAACCACTGAATGTTTGCCCAAGTCTGAATCTCTTGTTTCACTTGATCTGACAAGAGAACGTCTACATCGAGTGAATGAATTTTCACACTCCAATTCTGAGTCAAGAAAATTTGAAGAGGACGTGTGCGTAACCGCCCCATCGGAATGAGATCCGCGGCGGCTCCGCACAGACCTATCAGTCTCATAAATTCTCTCGCCGTGACTTTGTCTGCGTGCAGACAATAGCGAGCGTAACAACTGACTAATTTCGCTCTGGTTAACGGCAGACGAACGAGATTGTTGTGCGTCTCGAAGCTCATTCCCAGATGAGTGAATGACTTGGACGGCACCAGATCCGACTTCTCCTCGTTTACTATAAAACCGAGATGTCGGAGCAATAGAAGAAGATTCTGAACATCGTTCTGAAGCGTTAACTCGTTGCCGTACCTCTGAAGAATGTCGTCCAGGTAGGCCGACGTTACCGCAGACGAATGAGCTCGGAAATAGATCATTACCGAGTTCATTACCCGAGTGAAAGCCCAGGGTGCTAGATTCAATCCGAAGCACATCGCCAGGAATTGATACACCACTCCTAGGACTGCGAAGCGTAGGTACTTTCGGAATGTCGGATGTACCATGACGTGAAAGTACGCATCTTTGAGATCTATGCTCGTTGCATAATCGTTCACCCGAATACTCGCTCTGACCGATCGAATCGTCTCCATATAAAACTTCGGAGCGACGATCAGCTTGTTTATCCAGCTCAAATCTATGACTGGACGGAACGAGCCGTCTGGTTTCGGAACCAGAAACAGATGGCTGTAGAATCCCGGAGATTCCTGGTTTTCTACGACCTCTACCGCGTTCTTCATTAAAAGAGACTGCACCTCTGATAACAGAGAGTCTCTTTTCTGCGGATTTGACGGAAGATGAGTCCACTTTGGACTTCGAGTTAATGGAGGCTTTCGTTTGAAGGATATCTTTAGACCTTCCGAAGTCACTCCTCTCACCCAAGGGTCGTCCGTAATCGACGCCCATTCTTGTGAAAAGCTCAACAACCTTCCGCCAACCGGTACGCGATAGAGGTTTAAGCCATCACCTCCTGGACCTGCGAGGCCTGCGGTAGGAGAAACCACGTCCTCCACGGCCCGCACCTCGCCCCGTCGACCTCGGGGCGTCCGACCGATTGTCCCGGCCTGAAGGACGTCCCGAACGAGAGTCGCTACCCTGACGGTCTCTCGAATAAGACCAAGAGGACGCACCGGAACCTCTCTTGGGCGCATTAGACCCAGAAGTGCCTGTCTTCGTGTCTGCTGTATCCGACTTCTTAGGAGCAGATTTGAACAACAGAGAATCCTTAGCTTTCTTTGTAATTTTATCATAAATAGCAGAAAGCTTGCCGTCAAAGAGAAGTTCTCCTGAGACCGAAGCGACTCTAAGAGAGTTCGTCACCTTAGTATCCACTAGTGTGGATGTAGCTAGGGCTGCGTCACGTCTAACCAACTCCAGATTTGCCACTGAAAGGGCGGAGTTACACGTGGAATAAGCTACTGCCCTTGAAAGAAGTCTTAAAGAGGATTGTATATCCTGAAACTCTTTCCCTTGAAGGCGCAGTGATAACGCCTTAGTAAGGTGATCTGCGTAAGATAAGGCATCTAAATTGGCTCTGTTAGATGCAATAGTTGTTTCCAACACCGCGGTTGGAATAGAAGCCGACGACGGTAATGATAGCTCTAAGTCTTCCGCCTCGTCGTCCATACGCAGAGGAACTCTCGGTATACCCTGTCCTGCCATATCGAATTTATTCCTTGCATTAATGAAAGGCAGGTTGAGAGTATTAGCGGACAAGAAACCTGCTTTCCCCGTCTTGGAAGCAAGTTTAAATATAGCGTCGTTCAATAATTCAAATGTTCTTGCAACATTATTGGACTGCGACGGAAACTCGGGAGCGATGTCCCTGAACCGCTCAAAAAATTCAGAGTCCAATGACGCTATAATCCTCTTGTCCGGAACCGCAGCAGTCTGGCCCGACGGAACAACTTGAGAGAGAAAGTGCTGGATGAAGTCCACGGCAGCTTTATGTTGTTCCGAAAGGGATAGCTCCAAGTCATCCGTATCCCTTTCACCATCCGGTCGGACCTCATGATGTTCCCGGTCGTCCGCCCCCGATGCTTCGGCAGAGCGTACCGACCCAGCGCCGTCGGATAATTCTCGATCCGACACCGTTTCTGTCGGCTGCTGGGATGCTGCGATAAGCTATGCTATCTGCACAAGAATGTCCGGCGTCGAGACCTGCGGAGGCGCAGTCTTTCGCTGCTTCGCCGAGGGCAGCTCCGCATCAGATGGCTCCCGCATACTTTTCCTATGCGAACGTCCGGAGTCCATCGGTCTCGAATCCCTGGCTGCCAGATGGTGTGACCTGGTCGACGAAGAATCCTTAAACGGCGAAGCTGGCAATATATCGGCGGTCACGCAGCCAAGGTGCGGTAGTGTGCGCTGACGAGAAGAGGAAGCCTTAACAGTCTCCACGGACTGCTTATACAATGGAGCGTCCCGAGCGACGGACGTATGCTCCGCTAAAGACACATTCTGTACCACAACATCTGGTCCCAGATGTTGTTGTACGAGAGAGGGGCCTCTCTCGCTCGTGGCCCGGCTGGACCTGGACGAGCTAGGAACCGGACTCAAAGGCTTCCTCCGTTCTCGCTTACTATCCGCCGTCACTGGGTGTGCATCTATTATGTTTATAGTGCTTGCATCACCCAAAATTTCCTCCTGGACCGCATCGGACGAACCCGGCTGCCGAACCATTCGGTGAATGGAAGCTACACCGGGCGAGCTAGCAGACGACATTTGTCTAATCTCCATGAGCACTTTTGCCGCTAGCTCTGAATTCATTTGTGATGACGGACGCACACTTGTAGAAGATAACATGGAAACATCACCCTGTTCTTGTTCCTCTGAAATAGAAACTGAGAGAGTAGAGTGACCTTGCGGAGAAAGAGCCAGCATAGCCCTTTCTCCAGAAACAACATATCGTGACACACGTTTCCAATGTTTCTCATCCCAATATTCACATATAGGACAGGGATTAATGCGAGAACACTGACTACAATTAATACAATGATCATGAAAGTCAGAGGAAGATTTCTTCCTATTACAATTTGAACAAAGTCCCTTCATTGTGAAAGAACAACAAGTCCTAGTTACTCGCAAAAACCCCTGACACAAAGATACATAATAACATGATCCATAATAAATGAAAAAACAATTACATATCAAAATAATTTTGAAAAAATATTTTTTCAGCGAAGCCCAAGTTGCTGAAAAGTAACGTTGAGCCCCGATGGATCCGATGGCAAAGTGTGGTAAAAAATTTTAAATTTATATTAAATAATTAATGAGACACTTACGGATAATATAAATGTATCTTATAATGATATAAACTACAGCAAAGGCAAACAGCCCCCCTCAAAAAAGGCTGTTGCCAATGAAAACAAACAGTGTAAAACACCAGAAAACATGACTCCAGGCACTGAAAAAACTGGCCCGGAATCAGTCATCAAATTACACTCTATCTGATGCAAAACAGAGACTCCCAGGGGAGAATCTGCAGAACATCAGATGGAAGATGCAGAACACAAACGTTATACACCCATGGGTGAAAACGTAACTATGGGGAAAACAACAGAAAACATTCTGTAACCAAGCAACTCTCCCAGGAAATTTTAAGTACAGCCCTGATTATTTTTTGTCACTTCTTTTTCCTCTCCTCCTTCTATCCTCCTTAGAATCACATTTTCTCCAAAAATTACGTGTCTGGCATCCTTTAAACTGAGATTTACAAGCACAAAGATCAGTGAGATGTTGACTGATGAAGGGCCAAACAGAGAATGATAATTGGCTCCAATTTCGGGACGTCTGCGTCACTGCGCATGCACAGTAGAGGCGTAGTATGGAGGTCCTTTAGGACATGATTTCTTTTTGTTTTGGATGCAAATTTTGGGGATTGGGGGGCAAAATTTGTGTTTGGCCCTGGTTTTGTTAGAGTTAGCACCAGCTAAGTCTGGGTCATTGGTACAGTATAAAAATATTCCTCATTTTGAACTAAGTTATCATTCGGGCTCCCATAGTGAGCCCAAATATGGACTTAGGGACATGGCTTTAACAAACTTGAATCTCACCCCCCTAAGGATGCTACACACTACATATCAAAACATTTCGACTGCTGGATCTGAATAGGAAGATTTTTTAAGAAAATTCCTCATTTCGAACTAAGTTACAATTCAAGCTCCCACAGTGAGCACAAATATGGGCCTAGGGACATTGCTTGAACAAACTTGAATCTCACCCCCCCTCCCCCCCCCCCCCTCCCCTAAGGATGCTGCATACCAAATATCAAAACATTCTGACTGATAGATCTGAAGAAGAAGATTTTGAAAGAAAATTCCTCATTTTGAACTTAGTTATCATTCGGGCTCCCATAGTGAACCCAAATATGGACTTAGGGACATGGCTTGAACAAATTTGAATCTCACCCCCTAAGGATGCTGCATACCAAATATCAAATCATTCCGACTGCTGGATCTGAAGAAAAAGATTTTTAAAGAAAATTCCTCATTTTGAACTAAGCTATCATTCAGGCTCAAATAGTGAGCCCAAATATGGACCTAGGGACATGGCTTGAACAAATATGAATCCCCCCCCTCCCCCCTCCCCCCACCCCCCTAAGGATGCTGCATACCAAATATCAAAAAATCCCGACTGCTGGATCTTGAGAAGAAGATTTTTAAAGAAATTTGCCTGAAATGCACTAAGTTCAAATTCAGGCTCCTATACGGAGCCCAAATATGAATCAAGGGGGCCGCTTTGTACAAACTTGAATCAGATCCACCCCACAATGTTGCATACCAAATATCAAAAGATTCTGCCTGCTGGATCTGGAGAAGAAGATTTTTTAAGAAATTTGCCTGAAATGCACTAAGTTCAAATTTGGGCTTCTATAATCTGACTCCCCTAGAGATGATGTATACCAAATAGGAAAGAATTCTGCCTGGTGAATCTGAAGAAGAAGATTTTTTTGAATTTTGGAAAGAAATTCATGGGTGCTATCAGAGTTATGCCCCTTGTGGTGCCCCCTGTGGGAATGGCAAGTTTCTTTGTACAAGTTTGAATTGACATATGATGGGGCACATGCACACCAAATTTGGTTCAATTTGATCCAGTAGTTTGTGAGGAGTAGTCGTTAATGTAAAGTTCACAACGGACGATGATGGACGACCGACGACGGATGGCAAGTGATAAGTTAAGCTCCCTTCGGTGAGCTAAAAACTAAAGCGACTTTTTGGCGAGAGGACAGGCGATGGCCTCTCACCGCGAGAGGACCGGCAGTGGCCTCTCGCTAACAACGTACCATGACAACCGTCTCCAACATTTGTCATCCCATGCGACACATGTTGAGCAAGAATTAGTGGGAGTACATCGACTACAAGCAAGGCAACCAACTTGTAAATCAGAGGAAAGACTTAAATATTATAAAAAGATACATAACAAATAACATTCAAAATATAAATCGAAAAATAATTTACACAAAAAAAAAATTCGAAAAATTTTGACAAGAGCCCAAGTTCCCAAAAGGAACGATGAGCCCAAATGTATCTCGATAGAGCCCAAGTGTGGACAAAAATAATTTTTCCATCCAAAAAAATTAACTGCTACACTATCGGAATATTTAATGTATCTTACAACAGTCCTACCATGATAATAAATAGGAAACTACATATATTAATAGAGCATTGTCAATGTAAACAATGTCAGCAGAAAAACTGGAAACAAGACTCCAAGCACTGAATAAAAAAGGCCCGAAGTCAGAAACAGATTTTGAACTATCCGATGTAAATCAAGATCTTCTTCAGAAGAAAAAACGATACATCAGATGCATGACCAAAAATGCCTAAACATCCCTAGGGTAAGGACGTAACCAAGGGGATATACAGAATAAACATTCTGTGTGGCACGTCAAACTCCCAAAAAATTTATAAAAAATATTTCAATAAAACAAGCCCAAAAGCTTGGGAGTTTAACTGGGGGGCTTCAAGGAAGGACAGGGAAGGAACACTTAACAGTGGAAAAATCATTAGCAAGAATGATGACGTCAGGCCCATGTCTTGAAAATGGGGAACATGAAATAATTTTTTCAAAATTATAAAGTTACAGCCCTGAACGTTTTAAACCACCGTTTCTTCCTTCCATCATCGAGTTGTGTAATGGATCCACCAAATTCACCATGGATTTGTGTCTGGCATCATTAAAACTGAGGTTTAAAAGCACAGATGTCAGTTTGTTGTTATCGGACTGAAGGTGAATGATGTTGGCGCCAATTCCGGTCACTCCCTGACATCTGTGCATGCGAGGGCCAGATAAGACTTAATTTTCGGTTTTGCATGCAAATTTTAGGGATTGGGGGGGGGGGGGGGGGGCAAAATTTGTGTTTATTTTTGAGTTAGCACCAGCTAGTCTGGGCCATTGGGTTATAGTATAAAAATTTACTGAGTTTGCACAAGCTAGTCTGGGCCATTCGTTTTAGTACAAAAATATCAGAAATGTTAAAAAATTTATAGTAACTTATATATTTTTTATACTTACCAATGACCCAGACTTAGCTGGTGCTAACTCTTAAAAATATAGGGCCAAACACAAATTTTGCCCCCCAATCCCCAAAATTTGCATCTAAAACCAAAGAAAACATGTCCTGAATGGCCCTCCACACTTCACCTCTACTGCGCATGCGCAGTGTCAAGGACGTCCCGAAATTGGCGCCATTAATCATTTTTGTAACCAGTGCCTGGTAAGCGCTATGTACTCAGCGGGGAGGTATGAGTTCCCAACTCCTGGGAGGGCCATCCCCGTCTGGGTCATTGGTAAGTATAAAAAATATATAAATTGCTATAAATTTTTTAACATTTTTATACTGTACCAATGACCCAGACTTAGCTGAATAGTAAAAAGGCTGGAGGGCCTAGGACATAGAGCAAGCTGAAATACGCTCAATTATATAAAATAGAGTCATCCCCTCTAGGGGAAAAGAAGTATTAGGCCTTACATGTATCTTTCTTATTTATGATAAATTAGAAAGACACAACACCTTCCAAAATTGAGCATCATAACATCCATGTACTCTATTAATATCCAGTATAATCCTTATACTAATAATTTTTAAAGTAAGCCAATAAATAAAGTCTAGAGAATAGAGACTCTTTATACTCCTTAAAAGTGTCTGAGGATTGTATAATAACGCCCGTTTGACACGTGATATATTCAAAAGCTATACTTTAAAAACTATGACCTGAATGAATTTTAAAACATAAACTTCTCACTTAAAAGCCATCCCAGTAACAGCTCAGAATTACTAACTCCGGAGGAGGTATCCCCTTGTTTTCATAATAAAACAGGTGACCCAAGGGAACACCCTCCCCCCCCCCCTTTTTCTTGCCCTGGGTCAAATAGCCCAGAGCGAAGAGGGCAGCAGGACGGAGTCACTGCCGGAACAGAAAGCCTACCTAGCTATAGTAGCAACTGTTAAGTGAATGACATTCTGAGCAGTAGATAATAGACCTATCAATGGAGGCCTCCAAAAATGGACTCAATATTCTGAGATAAAAATTCATGAATGTGGATGGCTGAGCGCAATGAGCAGCCTTCAATAATCTATAATAGCGACACTATTAGTGTAAGCCCAAGATGTAGAAAGAGCTCTTACTTCATGAGCCGAAATCTCAAGCACAAACTGCTGAGTCAATGATATACCATAAGCAGTACCGATAATTAATTGAATCCATTAGCAATAGAATGGAGCGTAATGTCCTTCTATTAGGCATCAAAGACAGAAGAAGCTTACGTCCGCACAAATAAACTGATATCTGTTTATAAATACGTAAACTCTAACCGGACAGAGTAAAGGCCTATGCCCGTACGAAGACGGAAGGACCTTAATAACAATAGGTTCCGGATATTATTAGGAGCCTGACTCTTAACCAAAAATCCAACCTAAGTAGTAAAGGAAGTAGTGTTTCCGTCACTACAAAAGTGAGAATCATCCACCGATAGTGCATCAAGCTCACTGACTCCTCAGTAAAAGAGAAGACTAACAGAATTACTGTCTTAAAAGGTCAGAATTTGAAAACTACTGTTTCCAGAGGCTCAAATGATTACTTAGCTAAATAAGAATGGAAGCTAAATTCAGTATAGGAATTTAATCTAATGATTCTAGGTCTATTTATCGAAAAGTTTCTAACTGACTTAGATAAAGAGACATAAGACTCAATTGTAAACTATCATAGAGTGCATAGGTATGAGATAACATAGACCTATAACCTTAATAATAACAGGCTGCAGTAGATCTTGTCAAACAAGTATACTAGAAAGTTGCAATGTCTAGTATGGAGGGATCAAAATTATCAACATAATGATCCCTACACCAACGACGGAAGAGCCTCCACTTTAGCCGCATAGTATAGCGAAGAAGAGGTTCTCCTACAGTAAGAAATCGCGTCCAAAGCTCGTCCTGTACAATGCTTGCCATGCAAGAAGGACCACACAACGGAAAACGTGAAGGTTGAGACCTTGCGGGTTGTGATGAAGTTGACACGATTTCCCCAGCGAAAGAAGATCCTCTCATGGAGGAAGTTTTCGCGGTAAATCCCACAGTAGACACCTGAGTAAATTTACCCACGGTCTCTGTGAAGACAGAGATGCTATCAACAGAATTGTATTATGGATGTTTATCTTAGCAATACTTGCTGAATCAACAGCGCTGGAGGATACGCATATCCTATCATTCCGCCCTATTAGATCAATAGAGCGTTAACAACATAAGCTCAGGGATCCGGACATGCAAACACATACGTCTGCAAATGAATACTGAGTTGTGTCGCAAATAAATTATCATTGGGCGTTCCCACTGATAGCAAATCTGATTGAATACTTGTTTGTTGAGAGTCCATTCTGACGGCAACAAGCGACCCTTACGTGAAAGGGAGTCTGCTAATACAATCAGACGACCCGGAATATGACGGACCGAAGCAGAACTTGGTGTACTATAACAAACAGAAGGATTCTTTCCGTTAAATTGAATAACGGAATCGAATGAGTGCCTCCCTGGTTCCAGAGATACGCAAGTACTGTCGTATTATCGGACAGGATTTGGACATGCGTTTCTGAATAATGTTCATCCAATGACATAGTGCAAGCCTAAAGAACATTATTCCCTGGAAAGTTAAAAAATTTATAGTAATTTATATATTTTTTATACTTACCAATGACCCAGACATAGCTGGTGCTAACTCTTAAAATGTAGGGCCAAACACAAATTTTGCCCCCCAATCCCCAAAATTTGCATCTAAAACTAAAGAAAACATGTCCTGAAAGGCCCTCCACACTTCGCCCCTACTGCGCATGCGCAGTGTCAAGGACGTTCCGAAATTGGCGCCATTTATCATTCTAATAACCAGTGCCTGGTAAGCGCTATGTACTCAGCGGGGAGGCAAGAGTTCCCAACTCCTGGGAGGGCCATCCCCGTCTGGGTCATTGGTAAGTATAAAAAATATATAAATTACTATAAATTTTTTAACATTTTTATACTGTACCAATGACCCAGACATAGCTGAATAGTAAAAAGGCTGGAGGGCCAAGGACATAGAGCAAAATGGAATACGCTCAATAAAATAAAATAGAGTCATCCCCTGTAGGGAAAAGAAGTAATAGGCCTTACATGTATCTTTCTTATTTATGATAAATTAGAAAGATACAACACCTTCCAAAAATTGAGCTTCATACATCCATGTACTCTATTAATATCCAATAATCCTTATACTAATAATTTTTAAAGTAAGCCAATAATAAAGTAAGTCTAGAGAACAGAGACTCTTATACTCCTAAAAGTGTGTGAGAATTGCATAATCATGTCCGTTGACATATGCAATATTCAAAAGCTATACTTTAAAAACTAAGACTTGAATGAATTTTATAAACTTAAACTTCTCACTAAACAACCATCCCAATAACAGCTCAGAATTACTAACTCCGGAGGAGGTATCCCCTTGTTTTCATAGTAAAAACAGGTGACCCAAGGGAACACCCTCCCCCCCCCCCCCCTTTTTCTTGCCCTGGGTCAAATAGCCCAGAGCGAAGAGGGCAGCCGAACGGAGACACTGCCGAAACAGACAGCCTACCTAGCTATAGTAGCAACTGTTAAGTGAATGACATTCTGAGCAGTAGATAATAGACCTAACAATAGAGGCCTCCAGAAATGGACTCGATATTTCTGAGATAAAATTCATGAATGGATGGCTGAGCGCAATGAGCAGCCTTCAAAAATCTATAATAGCAACACAATTAATGTAAGCCCAAGAAGTAGAAGAACTCTTACTTCATGAGCCGAAATCTTAAGCACAACTGCTAAGCCAATGATATACCATAAGCAGTACGCTAGTTAATAGAATCCATTAACAATAAAATGGAGCGTAACGTCCTTCTACTAGACATCAAAGACAGAAGAAGCTTACGCCCTTGTAATAAACAGATATCTGTTTATAAATACATAAACTGTACCCGGAAAGAGTAAAGGCCTATGCCCATACGAAGACGGAAGGACCTTAAAATAATAGGTTCCGGATAATAGGAGCCTAACTCTTATGCAACAATCCAACCTAAATAGTAACGGAAGTATTGATTCCGAAACTATGAAAGTGAAAATCATCCATCGATAGTGCATGAAACTCACTGACTCTACAGTAAAAGAGAAATCAATAGAATTACTGTCTAAAAGGTCAGAATTTGAAAACTACTGTTTCCAGAGGCTCAAATGATTACTTAGCTAAATAATAACCTGAAGTTAAAATCCGTATAGGAATTTAATCTAAAGATTCTAAGTCTATTTATCAAAAAGTTACTAACTGACTTAGATAAAGAGACAAAAGACTCAATTGTAAACTATCGTAGAGTGCATAGGTATGAGGTAACATAAACCTATAACCTAAATAACAACAGGCTGCAGTAGATCTTGTGAAACAAGTATACTAAAAAATAGCAATGAGTAGTATGGAGGGATCAACCATATGAACATAATGATCCCTACACCACGACGGAAGAGCCTCCACTTTAGTCGCATAGAATAGCGAAGAAGAGGATCTCCTATAGTAAGAAATCGCGTCCAAAGCTCGTCCAGTACAGTGCTTACAATGCAATACGGACCACACAACGGAATACATGAAGGTTGCGACCTTGCTGGTTGTGATAAAGATGACACGATTTACCCAGTGAAAAAAGATCCTCACATAGAGGAAGATTTCACGTTAAGATCCACAGTAGACAAGAGAGTAAATTACTCATGATCTCTGTGAAGATAGAGATGCTATCAACAGAAATGTATTGAGGTTGTTTATCTTAGCAATACCTGCTAAAACAACAGCGCCGGAGGATACGCGTATCCTATCATTCCGTCCTATAGATCAATAGAGCGTTAACAGTATTAGCTCAGAGATCTGGACAAGCCAACACATACGTCTGCAAATGATTAGCAAGCTGTGTCATAAATAAAACATCATTGGGCGCTCCCATAGATAGCAAATCTGATTGAATACTTGTTTGTTGAGAGTCCATTCTGACAGCAACAAGCGACCCGTAAGAGAACGGGAGTGCGTTAAAACAATCAGACGACCCAGAATATGACGGATCAAAACTGAACTTGGTGTACTATAACCAACAGACGGATTCTTTCCATTAAATTGAATAACGGAAACGAAAGAGTGCCTCCCTGGTTCCGGAGATACGCCACTACTGTCGAATTAAAGGACAGGAATTTGGGCATGCGTTTCTGAATAATGTTCATGCAATGACATAAAGCAAGCCTAAAAAACATTATTCCGCGGAAGTTAAACTGATAGCTAAAAGACTGCGGAACCCAAAGACCCTGGCACTTCGAATCCGTAGGGATCAGTATATATCCCAATCTGTTTGACTGGCAACCGTCATAACAGCCACACTCGGGTCCGGCAACTGCGGCGGCACTCTCTGAGTCAACCACCGAATGTTTGCCCCAGTCTGAATCTCTTGTAACACTAGATAGACAAGAGAATGTATAAATCAAGCAATTCATGGATTGCCGGAAAGTTGCCGTCGAAGAGAAGCTCCTCCGAGAACGAAGCGACTCTGAGAGAGTTCTTAACCTACTATCCACGCGTGGATGTAGCTAGGGCTGCATCACGTCTAACCAACTCCAATCAGCCACTGAAGGGCGGAGTTATACGTGAACAAACTACTGCCCTCAAAAGAAATTACATTGAGAATAATATCCCGTAAATCTTTTCTTGAAGACGTAATGATAATGCCTCAGTGAGGCGGATTACGTATAATAAAGCGTCTAAGTTAAGTCTACTATACATAATGTCGTTCCCAACATTGAAATTGGAAAAGACATAAACGGCGAAAAAGAATATATGCAGTCTTTAATCACACCGTCTAGACGCATATGAACTCTCGGTATGCCCTGCTCTGCCAAAATAAATTATATGTAAAAAAGATAAAATGGCAGAAATGAGCCACGCGGACAAGAAACTAAACTATCATGCTTAGTAGCAGGCTTGTATATATATATAAATATATAGCGTCGAAAAATAAAACACATGTTGTAATGACAATATTGGACTGCGTCGGTAAGTCAGGGACAAAGTCCCTGTACCGATCGAAAAATCCGAGTCCAATGACGCTATAAGTCTCTTATCCAAGATCGCAGCAATGAAGTCCGAAAAATAATCACTGGAAGAAATGCCAGAAGATATGAAAGGCATCTTCCGATACTACTAAAGGGAAAACTCGAAATCTTTCGAATCCCTTTCGCCATCCTGTCGGACCCTATAAAGCGTTCGGTCGTCCGTAGCTTGATGCAACCGCGGACCGCACCGACCCAGCGCCGTCGGATAATTCCTGATTCGACCGAGAAACCGTCAATTGCTGGGATGCTGCGAAACAACTGTGCTAACTCGGATAGCACGTCCGTCACTGAGGCCTGAGGAGCAGCGGTCTTACGATGCATTGCCGCAGGAAGCTCCGAGATCGTTACCCCGTGCATACTTCCAATATGCGAGCGAACGGAGTGTATAGGCCTCGTGTCCCTTGGCTACCGGATGGCGCGACCTATTCGCTGTGGAATCACTGAATGCCGAAACTGATCGGATACTCGAGGTCACGTAGCCAATGTGCGGTCGTGTGCCCTGCTGTGAGGATGAGGAAGCATTAAAGACAGTCTCTCGGACTGTCAATATAACGGAGCGTCCCGAGCAATGGACATATGCTCCGAATGTAAAATATCTGAACCACAACATGCGGTCCCCTATGTTGTTGGCTTCCTCCGATCTGTCCTCAATCTGCCGTCACTGGGTGAGTACTAAAGTAATTAAAGTGCTCGCATCACCCAAATCTCCTTCCTAGACCGCAACGGACGAACCCGGCAGCCGAACCATTCGATGAATGTACGCTACACCGGGTGAGCTAGCGAATGTCACTCCGTAAGCGATAGACATATTCATGAGCACTTATTGCCGCTAACTCCTCATTAACTATGACGACAGAGGCACACTTTTGAAAGACATCTCCATAACTCTTCGAACAAGAAACCAGAAATGCTTGGATAGCAAGCATAAAATAATATTATATATAGCGTCGTTCAATAATTCGAAAGTTTGTGTGACATTATTGGACTATGTCGGAACTGAGGGACGATGTCCCTGAACCGAACCAAAAAATTTCTAAGTCCACCGACGCTATCAGTTTCTTATCCGGCATCGCAGCATATGTTGTTCCGAAAGGGAAAGCTTGAAATCCACCGAATCCCTTTCGGTATCCCGTCGGACCGGATGAAACTTTCGGACGTCCGTACCCGCTTCCGCGGAGCGTCCCGACCCAGCATCGTCGGATAAAATATATGCGACAGATTCAGTTGATGCTGGGATGCTGCGATAAACTGTGCTATTAAGGAAAGCACGTCCGTTCCCGAGGCCTGTGCAGTAGCGGACTTACGATGCATTGCCGCAGAAAGCTCCGTGTACGTTGACTCCCGCACACTTCCTATGCGAACGTCCGGAGTCTGCAGGCCTCAAGTCCCCGGCTACCGACCCAGCGCTGTCGGATAATTCTCGATCCGACACCGTTTCTGTCGGCTGCTGGGATGCTGCGATAAGCTGTGCTATGTGCACAAGAATGTCCGGCGTCGAGACCTGCGGAGGCGCAGTCTATCGCTGCTTCGCCGAGGGCAGCTCCGCATCAGATGGCTCCCGCATACTTTTCCTATGCGAACGTCTGGAGTCCATCGGTCTCGAATCCCTGGCTGCCGGATGGTGTGACCTGGTCGCCGAAGAATCCTTGATCGGCGAAGCTGGTAATATATCGGCGGTCACGCAGCCAAGGTGCGGTCGTATGCGCTGACGAGAAGAGGAAGCCTTAGCAGTCTCAGCGGACTGCCTATACAACGGAGCGTCCCGAGCGACGGACGTATGCTCCGCTAACGACACATTTGTACCACAACATCTGGGGCCAGATGTTGTTGAACGAGAGAGGGGCCTCTCTCGCTTGCCGTCCGGATGGACCGGAACGAGCTATGAACCGGACTAAAAGGCTTCCTCCGTTCTCCCTCCGATCCGCCGTCACTGGGTGTGCATTAAGTTAATTTTATAGTGCTCGCATCACCCCAAAATTCCTTCTAGACTGCAACGGACGAACCCGGCTGCCGAACCATTCGGTGAATGGACGCTACACTGGGCGAGCTAGCGGACGTCAAAGGCCGTCGAACCTACTAGGGTCCTCTTAGGCAATTGGCGTATTACATGAGCACTTTTCCGCTAGCCCTTCATTAATTGTGACGACGGAGGCACACTGTTGGAAGACATCACAGATACATCACCCTAATCTTGATCGTCTGAAATAGAAATTGATAAAGTAGAGTGACCCTGCGGGGAAAGGACCGGAGTGTCCAAATCCCCAACAACATACCGTGACATACGCTTCCCATATTGTCATCGAAATCATACGATACAGAACAGGAGTTAATGCGAGTACACTGACCACATATAGAATGATAATAAGGTCAGAGGAAGACTTCCTCTTAAAACAATTGATCAATATCCTTTCAATGTGAAAAGAAAACAAGTCCTGGTACTCGCACTAACCCCTGGCAATCAAAATACATAATAATAATATGATCCATTAATATAGAAAAAATAATTGAAATCAAAATATTTTGAAAAAATATTTTTTCAGAACAGCCCAAGTTTCTGAAAAGTAACGTTGAGCCCCAATGGATCCCAAGCCTAAGTGTGGACAAAAATTTTAAAAATATTTTAAACAATTTATTCAACACTTACGAACAAGAATAATGTATCTAGTTATGATTAAAATAACATAAAGATATTATTATTTAGAAATCCCCCCCTCACACAGAGGGCTGTTGTAAATGTAAACAATGAGTGTAAAAACACTAAAATAAGACTCCAGGCACCCAGGCCCGAAATCAGTTACCAAAAATACACCATCTGATGCAAAACAGAGACTTCCAGGGAAGAAACTGCAGAACATCAGATGGTAGATGCAGAACACAACGCCTAACCACCCGTAGGTGAAGACGTAAACATGGGGAAAGAACAGAATTCATTCTGTTATTCAGCTAAAACTCCCAAGAAATTTTAGTAATAATAATTACAGAAATTATGCCAAAAGCATGGGAGAATAGCAAGGGGGAACTTAAAGGACAGGGAGAGAGGAAAAACACTTGAAAAAACAGTGTAACTAAATAATCAGAATGACAACAAAATGGCTGCTGCCTTGAAAATAGGTAACTTAACATAATTTCATTAAAAAATTTTAAGTTACAGCCCTGATAATATTCTGTCACACATTCTTTTCCTCTCCTCCTTTTCTATCCTCCTTAGAATCACCATTTCACTAATATTTATGTGTCTGGCATCATTTAAACTGAGATTTAAAAGCACAAAGATCAGTCAGATGTTAACTGATGAAGGGCCAAACTTAGAATGATAAATGGCGCCAATTTCGGAACGTCCTTGACACTGCGCATGCGCAGTAGGGGCGAAGTGTGGAGGGCCTTTCAGGACATGTTTTCTTTAGTTTTAGATGCAAATTTTGGGGATTGGGGGGCAAAATTTGTGTTTGGCCCTACATTTTAAGAGTTAGCACCAGCTATGTCTGGGTCATTGGTACAGTATAAAAATGTAAGTGCTTGCCTAGAAACTGCGGAACCCAAAGACCCTGGCACTTCGAATCCGTTGGGATCAATATTGTACCCCAACCTGTTTGACTGGCATCCGTCATAATCATAAAACTCGGATCCGGCAACTGCAGTGCCACTCTCTGAGTCAACCACCGAATGTTGCCCCAGTCTGAATCTCTTGCTACACTTGATAGACAAGAGAACGTGTATATCGAGCAATTCATAGATTGCTGAAGAGATGCCGTCGAAGAGAAGCTTCTCCGAGACCGAAGCGACTCTGAGAGAGTTCTTCACCTTACTATCCACGCGCGTGGATGTAGCTAGGGCTGCGTCACGTCTAACCAACTCCAGGCTGCCACTGAAGGGCGGAGTTATACGTGGAAAAACTACTGCCCTTGAGGATCATATCCTGGAATTCTTTCTCTTGAAGACGTAATGATAACGCCTCAGTAAGGTGGTCTACGTATGATAAAGCGTCTAAGTTAAGTCTATTAGACATCATTGTCGTTTCCAACATCGTGGTTGGAATTGACATAGACGGCAAAAAAGATAATTCCCAGTCTTCAACCCCGCCGTCTAGACGCATATGAACTCTCGGTATGCCCTGTTCTGCCAAAATAAATTATTTCCTAGAATTGATAAAAGGCAGAAGAGCATTGCGGACAAGAAACTAGACTATCATGCTCGGTAGCAAGCTTATATATAGCGTCGTTAAATAATTCGAATGTTCTAATGACATTATTGGACTGTGTCGGTAAGTCAGGGACAATGTCCCTGAACCGATCCAAAACTCCGTGTCCAATGACGCTATTAGTCTCTTATCCAGCATCGCAGCAATGTAGTCCGACGGAACAACCTGTGGAAGATAATGCCGGAAGATATGTATGGCAGCTTCCGTTGTTCCGAAAGGGAAAGCTCGAAATCATCCGAATCCCTTTCGCCATCCTGTCGGACCCTATAAAGTGTTCGGTCGTCCGAACCTGATGCAACAGCGGAGCGCACCGACCCAGCGCCGTCGGATAATTCCTGATCCGACCGAGAATCTGTCGATTGCTGGGATGCTGCGATAAACTGTGCTAACTTGGATAGCACATCCGTCACTGAGGCCTGTGGAGAAGCGGTCTTACGATGCATTGCCGCTGGAAGCTCCGTGTTCGTTACCCCATGCATACTTCTATTATGCGAACGAACGGAGTGTATAGGCCTCGTGTCCCTTGGCTACCGGATGGCGTGACCTGTTCGCCGTGGAATCACTGAATGACGAAGCTGGCCGGATACTCGAGGTCACGTAGCCAATGTGCGGTTGTGTGCGCTGCTGTGAGGATGAGGAAGCATTATCGACAGTCTCTCGGACTGTCAATATAACGGAGCGTACCAACGGCGGACATATGCTCCGAATGCGAAATATCTGTACCACAACATCCGGTCCCATCTGTTGTTGTACGAGAGAGGGACCTCTCTCGCTCGCAGCCCGGACGGACCTGTACGAGCTAGGAACCGGACTAACAGGCTTCCTCCGATCTGTCTTCTAATCCGTCGTCACTGGGTGTGTACTAAAGTTTATTATAGTGCTCGCATCACCCAAATCTCCTTCCTAGACCGCAACGGACGAACCCGGCTGCCGAACCATTCGATGAATGGACGCTACACCGGGTGAGCTAGCGAATGTCAACTCCGTCGATCCCACTAGGGACCTCTTAGGCGATTGACATATTCCATGAGCACTTATTGCCGCTAGCTCTTCATTAACTATGACGACAGAGGCACACTTTTGAAAGACATCTCCGTAACTTTGCAAACAAGAAACCAGACATGCTTGTTAATAGCAAGCAAATAATAATATATATAGCGTCGTTCAATAATTCGAAAGTTGTGTGACATTATTGGACTATGTCGGAACTGAGGGACGATGTCCCTGAACCGAACCAAATATTTCTGTGTCCACCGACGCTATCAGTTTCTTATCCAGCATCGCAGCATTCTGGTCCGATGAAAGAACCTCTAGAAGATAAAGTCAGATGACATAAACAACAGCTTATGTTGATCCGAAAGGGAAAGCTCGAAATCCTCCGAATCCCTTTCGGCATCCCGTCGGACCGGATGAAAATTTTCGGACGTCCGTACCTGCTTCCATGGAGCGTCCCGACCCAGCATCGTCGGATAATACATGATGCGACAGATTCTGTCATTGCTGGGATGCTGCGATAAGCTGTGCTATTTGGGATAGCACGCCCGTCACCGATGCCTGTGCAGTAGCGGTCTTACGATGCATTGCCGCCGGAAGCTCCGTGTACGTTGACTCCCGCACACTTTCTTATGCGAACGTCCGGAGTCTGCAGGCCTCGTGTCCCTGGCTACCAGATGGTGTGACCTGGTCGCCGATGATTCTCTGATTGGCAAAGCTGACTGGATATCCGAGGTCACGTAGCCAAGAGCGGTCGTGTGCGCTACCATGAGAATGAGGAAGCCTTATTGACAGTCTCTCCGGACTGACTATATATCGGAGTGTCCCGATCGGCGGACGTATGCTCCGAATGCGAAACATTTTGTACCACAACATCTGGGGCCAGATGTTGATGTACGAGAGAGGGGCCTCTCTCGCTCGCAGTCCGGATGGACCTGGACGAGCTAGGAACCGGACTGAAAGGCTTCCTCCGTTCTCCCTCTAATCCGCCATCACTGGGTGTGCATTTGGTTGATTTATAGTGCTCGCATCACCCCAAAACTCCTTCTAGACCGCAACGGACAAATCCGGCTGCCGAACCATTCGATGAATGGACGCTACACTGGGCGAGCTAGCGGACGTCAACGGCCGTCGAACCTACTAGGGCCCTCTTAGGCAATTGACGTATTTACATGAGCACTTTTCCGCTAGCTCTTCATTAATTGTGACGACGGAGGCACACTTTTGGAAGACATCATGGATACATCACCCTATTCTTGATCGTCTGAAATAGAGATTGATAAAGTAGAGTGACCCTGCGGGGAAAGGACCGGAATGGCCAATTCCCCACTAACATAACGTGACATGCGCTTCCCATTTTGTCATCGAAATTAACACATACAGAACAGGAGTTAGTGTGAGTACACTAACTACATATACAATGATTATGAAAGTCAGAGGAAGATTTCCTCTTATTACAATTGAACAATATCCTTTCATTGTGAAAAGAAAACAAAGTCGAGTACTCGCACCAACCCCTGACAATCAAAATACATAATAATATGATCCATTAAAATAGAAAAAATAATTGCAATCAAAAAATTTTGAAAAAATATTTTTTCAGAACAGCCCAAGTTTCTGAAAAGTAACGTTGAGCCCCAATGGATCCCAAGCCTAAGTGTGGAAAATTCTAAAGATATTTTAAACAATTTATGCAACACTTACGAACAATAATAATGTATCTAGTTATGATTAAATTAACATCCACATATTATTTTCAAGAAATCCCCCCTCACACAGAGGGCTGTTGTAAATATAAACAATAAGTGCAAAAACACTAGAACAAGACTCCAGGCACCCTGGCCCGAAATCAGTAACGAATAATACACTATCTGAAGCAAAACAGAGACTTCCAGGGAAGAAACTGCAGAACATCAGATGGTAGATGCAGAACACTACGCCTAACCACCCATAGGTGAAGACGTAAACATGGGGAAAAGAACAGAATTCATTCTGTTATCCAGCTAAAACTCCCAAGAAATTTTAGTAATAAAATTACAGAAAATATGCCAAAAGCATGGGAGAATAGCAAGAGGGGACTTAAAGGAAAGGGAGAGAGGAAAACACTGAACAAGCAGTGTAATTTGATTAACAAGAATGACCACAACAGGCTGTTGCCTCGAAAGTTAAAAAATTTATAGCAATTTCTATATTTTTTATACTTACCAATGACCCAGACATAGCTGGTGCTAACTCTTAAAATATAGGGCCAAACACAAATTTTGCCCCCCAATTCCCAAAATTTGCATCTAAAACCAAAGAAAACATGTCCTTAAAGGCCCTCCACACTTCGCCTCTACTGCGCATGCGCAGTGTCAAGGACGTTCCGAAATTGGCGCCATTAATCATTCTAAAAACCAGTGCCTGGTAAGCGCTATGTACTCAGCGGGGAGGCAAGAGTTCCCAACTCCTGGAAGGGCCATCCCCGTCTGGGTCATTGGTAAGTATAAAAAATATAGAAATTACTATAAATTTTTTAACATTTTTATACTGTACCAATGACCCAGACATAGCTGAATAGTAAAAAGGCTGGAGGGCCAAGGACATAGAGCAAAATGGAATACGCTCAATAATATAAAATAGAGTCATCCCCTGTAGGGAAAAAGAAGTAATAGGCCTTACATGTATCTTTCTTATTTATGATAAATTAGAAAGATACAACATCTTCCAAAATTGAGCTTCATACATCCATGTACTCTATTAATATCCAATATAATCCTTATACTAATAATTTTTAAAGTAAGCCAATAAATAAAGTAAGTCTAGAGAATAGAGACTCTTATACTCCTTAAAAGTGTCTGAGAATTGCATAATCATATCCGTTGACATATGCAATATTCAAAAGCTATACTTTAAAAACTAAGACTTGAATGAATTTTTAAAACATAAACTTCTCACTAAACAACCATCCCAATAACAGCTCAGAATTACTAACTCCGGAGGAGGTATCCCCTTGTTTTCATAGTAAAACAGGTGACCCAAGGGAACACCCTCCCCCCCCCCTCCTTTTTCTTGCCCTGGGTCAAATAGCCCAGAGCGAAGAGGGCAGCAGAACGGAGACACTGCCGAAACAGACAGCCTACTAGCTATAGTAGCAACTGTTAAGTGAATGACATTCTGAGCAGTAGATAATAGACCTAACAATAGAGGCCTCCAGAAATGGACTCGATATTTCTGAGATAAAAATTCATGAATGTGGATGGCTGAGCGCAATGAGCAGCCTTCAAAAATCTATAATAGCGACACTATTAATGTAAGCCCAAGATGTAGAAGAACTCTTACTTCATGAGCCGAAATCTTAAGCACAACTGCTAAGTCAATGATATACCATAAGCAGTACCGATAGTTAATAGAATCCATTAACAATAGAATGGAGCGTAACGTCCTTCTACTAGGCATCAAAGACAGAAGAAGCTCACGCCCATAGTAATAAACAGATATCTGTTTATAAATACATAAACTCTACCCGGAAAGAGTAAAGGCCTATGCCCGTACGAAGACGGAAGGACCTTAATAACAATAGGTTCCGGATATTAGGAGCCTAACTCTTATGCAAAAATCCAACCTAAATAGTAACGGAATAGTGATTCCGAAACTACGAAAGTGAAAATCATCCATCGATAGTGCATGAAACTCACTGACTCTACAGTAAAAGAGAAACCAACAGAATTACTGTCTAAAAGGTCAGAATTTGAAAACTACTGTTTCCAGAGGCTCAAATGATTACTTAGCTAAATAAGAACCGAAGTTAAAATCCATATAGGAATTTAATCTAAAGATTCTAAGTCTATATATCAAAAAGTTACTAACTGACTTAGATAAAGAGACATAAGACTCAATTGTAAACTATCGTAGAGTGCATAGGTATGAGGTAATATAAACCTATAACCTTAATAATAACAGGCTGCAGTAGATCTTGTGAAACAAGTATACTAAAAAATTGCAATGAGTAGTATGGAGGGATCAACAATATGAACATAATGATCCCTACACCAACGACGGAAGAGCCTCCACTTTAGCCGCATAGAATAGCGAAGAAGAGGACCTCCTATAGTAAGAAATCGCGTCCAAAGCTCGTCCAGTACAATGCTTACAATGCAATATGGACCACACAACGGAATATATGAAGGTTGAGACCTAGCGGGTTGTGATAAAGATGACACGATTTACCCAGTGAAAAAAGATCCTCACATTGAGGAAGATTTCACGTTAAGACCCACAGTAGACAAGAGAGTAAATTACCCATGATCTCTGTGAAGATAGAGATGCTATCAACAGAAATGTATTGTGGTTGTTTATCTTAGCAATACCTGCTGAAACAACAGCGCCAGAGGATACGCGTATCCTATCTTTCCGTCCTATAGATCAATAGAGCGTTAACAACATTAGCTCAGAGATCTGGACAAGCCAACACATACGTCGGCAATTGATTAGCAAGCTGTGTTGTAAATAAATCATCATTGGGCGCTCCCATAGATAGCAAATCTGATTGAATACTTGTTTGTTGAGAGTCCATTCTGACAGCAACAAGCGACCCGTAAGTGAACGGGAGTCCGGTAAAACAATCAGACGACCCGGAATATGACGGACCAAAACAGAACTTGGTGTATTATAACCAACAGACGGATTCTTTCCATTAAATTGAATAACGGAAAAGAAAGAGTGCCTCCCTGGTTCCGGAGATACGCCACTACTGTCGAATTAACGGACAGGATTTGGGCATGCGTTTCTGAATAATGTTCATGCAATGACATAAAGCAAGCCTAAAAAACATTATTCCGCGGAAGAAAATTGGTTGCTAAGAGACTGCGGAACCCAAAGACCCTGGCACTTCGAATCCGTTGGGATCAGTATTATATCCCAATCTGCTTGACTGGCAACCGTCATAACAGCCACACTCGGGTCCGGCAACTGCGGTGGCACTCTTTGAGTCAACCACCGAATGTTTGCCCCAGTCTGAATCTCTTGTAACACTAGATAGACAAGAGAACGTGTAAATCGAGCAATTCATGGATTGCCGAAAAGTTGCCGTCAAAGAGAAGCTCCTCCGAGAACGAAGCGACTCTGAGAGAGTTCTTAACCTTACTATCCACGCGTATGGATGTAGCTAGGGCTGCGTCACGTCAACCAACTCCAATCAGCCACTAAAGGGTGGAGTTATACGTGAACAAACTACTGCCCTCAAAAGAAATTACATTGAGAATAATATCCCGTAAATCTTTTCTTGAAAACGTAATGATAACGCCTCCGTAAGGCGGATTACGTATGATAAAGCGTCTAAGTTAAGTCTACTATACATCATGTCGTTTCCAACATTGAAGTTGGAGAAGACATAAACGGTGAAAAAGAATATTTCCCGTCTTTAACCACACCGTCTAGACGCATATGAACTCTCGGTATGCCCTGCTCTGCCAAATAAACTAATCGTGTAAATGATAAAACGGCAGAAATGAGCAACGCGGACAAGAAACTAAACTATCATGCTTGGTAGCAGGCTTGTATGCATATATAGCGTCGAAAAATAAAACACATATTGTAATGACATTATTGGACTGCGTCGGTAAGTCAGGGACAATGTCCCTGAACCGATCGAAAAATCCGAGTCCAATGACGCTATAAGTCTCTTATCCAAGATCGCAGCAATGAAGTCCGAAATAACAATCACTGGAAGATAATGCCAGAAGATATGAAAGGCAGCTTCCGATACTACTAAAGGGAAAACTCGAAATCTTTCGAATCCCTTTCGCCATCCTGTCGGACTCTATAAAGCGTTCGGTCGTCCGTACCTGATGCAACCGCGGACCGCACCGACCCAGCGCCGTCGGATAATTCCTGATTCGACCAAGAAACTGTCAATTGCTGGGATGCTGCAAAACAACTGTGCTAACTTGGATAGCACGTCCGTCACTGAGGCCTGAGGAGAAGCGGTCCTACAATGCATTGCCGCTGGAAGCTCCGTGAACGTTACCCCGTGCATACTACCAATATGCGAGCAAACGGAGCGTATAGGCCTCGTGTCCCTTGGCTACCGGATGGCGCGACCTATTCGCCGTGGAATCACTGAATGACGAAACTGATCGGATACTCGAGGTCATGTAGCCAATGTGCGGTCGTGTGCCCTGCTGTGAGGATGAGGAAGCATTAAGGACAGTCTCTCGGACTGTCAATATAACGGAACGTCCCGACCGACAGACATATGCTCCGAATGTAAAATATCTGAACCACAACATGCGGTCCCCTATGTTGTTGGACGAGAGAGGGACCTCTCTCGCTCACAGCCCGGACGGACCTGGACAAGCCAGGAACCGGACTAACAGGCTTCCTCCGATCTGTCCTCAATCTGCCATCACTGGGTGAGTACTAAAGTAATTAAAGTGCTCGCATCACCCAAATCTCCTTCCTAGACCGCAACGGACGAACCCGGCAGCCGAACCATTCGATGAATGTACGCTACACCGGGTGAGCTAGCGAATGTCACTCCGTAGGCGATAGACATATTCCATGAGCACTTATTGCCGCTAGCTCTTCATTAACTATGACGACAGAGGCACACTTTTGAAAGACATCTCCGTAACTTTGCGAACAAGAAACCAGAAATGCTTGGTTATAGCAAGCATATAATAATAATATATATAGCGTCGTTCAATAATTCAAAAGTTTGCGTGACATTATTGGACTATGTCGGAACTGAGGGACGATGTCCCTGAACCGAACAAAAAATTTCTAAGTCCTCCGACGCTATCAGTTTCTTATCCGGCATCGCAGCATTCTGGTCCGACGAAAGAAGCTGTAGAAGACCAAGTCAGATGACATACACAACAGCATATGTTGTTCCGAAAGGGGAAGCTCGAAATACTCCAAATCCCTTTCGGTATCCCGTCGGACCGGATAAAATTTTCGGACGTCCGTACCCGCTTCCGCGGAGCGTCCCGACCCAGCATCGTCGGATAAAAAATATGCGACAGATTCAGTTGATGCTGGGATGCTGCGATAAACTGTGCTATTTAGGAAAGCATGTCCGTTCCCGAGGCCTGTGCAGTAGCGGTCTTACGATGCATTGCCGCCGGAAGCTCCGTGTACGTTGACTCCCGCACACTTCCTATGCGAACGTCCGGAGTCTGCAGGCCTCGTGTCCCTGGCTACCGGATGGTGTGACCTGGTCGCCGATGAATCTCTGACTGGCGAAGCTGACTGGATATCCGTGGTCACGTAGCCAAGAGCGGTCGTGTGCGCAACTATGAGAATGAGGAAGCCTTATTGACAGTCTACTCCGGACTGACTATATGTCGGAGCGTCCCGAGCGACGGACGTATGCTCCGAATGCGAAACATTTTGTACCACAACATCTGGGGCCAGATGTTGTGAACGAGAGAGGGGCCTCTCTCGCTTGCCGTCCAGATGGACCGGGACGAGCTATGAACCGGACTAAAAGGCTTCCTCCGTTCTCCCTCCGATCCGCCGTCACTGGGTGTGCATTAGGTTGATTTATAGTGCTCGCATCACCCCAAAATTCCTTCTAGACCGCAACGGACGAACCCGGCTGCCGAACCATTGAATGGACGCTACACCGGGCGAGCTAGCGGACGTCAAAGGCCGTCGAACCTACTAGGGTCCTCTTAGGCAATTGGCGTATTTACATGAGCACTTTTCCGCTAGCCCTTCATTAATTGTGACGACGGAGGCACACTGTTGGAAGACATCACAGATAAATCACCCTAATCTTGATCGTCTGAAAATAGAAATTGATAAAGTAGAGTGACCCTGCGGGGAAAGGACCGGAGTGTCCATTTCCCCAATAACATACCGTGACATACGTTTCCCATATTGTCATCGAAATCATACGATACAGAACAGGCGTTAATGCGAGTACACTGACCACATATAGAATGATTATAAAGTCAGAGGAAGACTTCCTCTTATTACAATTGATCAATATCCTTTCAATGTGAAAAGAAAACAAGTCCTGGTACTCGCACTAACCCCTGGCAATCAAAATACATAATAATAATATGATCCATTAATATTGAAAAAATAATTGAAATCAAAATATTTTGAAAAAATATTTTTTCAGAACAGCCCAAGTTTCTGAAAAGTAACGTTGAGCCCCAATGGATCCCAAGCCTAAGTGTGGACAAAAATTTTAAAAATATTTTAAACAATTTATTCAACACTTACGAACAATAATAATGTATCTAGTTATGATTAAAATAACATCAAGATGTTAAAAAATTTATAGTAATTTGTATATTTTTTATACTTACCAATGACCCAGACATAGCTGGTGCTAACTCTTAAAATATAGGGCCAAACACAAATTTTGCCCCCCAATCCCCAAAATTTGCATCTAAAACTAAAGAAAAACATGTCCTGAGAGGCCCTCCACACCTCGCCCCTACTGCGCATGCGCAGTGTCAAGGACGTTCCGAAATTGGCGCCATTAATCATTCTAATAACCAGTGCCTGGTAAGCGCTATGTACTCAGCGGGGAGGCAAGAGTTCCCAACTCCTGGGAGGGCCATCCCCGTCTGGGTCATTGGTAAGTATAAAAAATATACAAATTACTATAAATTTTTTAACATTTTTATACTGTACCAATGACCCAGACATAGCTGAATAGTAAAAAGGCTGGAGGGCCAAGGACATAGAGCAAAATGGAATACGCTCAATAAAATAAAATAGAGTCATCCCCTGTAGGGAAAAGAAGTAATAGGCCTTACATGTATCTTTCTTATTTATGATAAATTAGAAAGATACAACACCTTCCAAAAATTGAGCTTCATACATCCATGTACTCTATTAATATCCAATAATCCTTATACTAATAATTTTTAAAGTAAGCCAATAATAAAGTAAGTCTAGAGAATAGAGACTCTTATACTCCTAAAAGTGTGTGAGAATTGCATAATCATGTCCGTTGACATATGCAATATTCAAAAGCTATACTTTAAAAACTAAGACTTGAATGAATTTTATAAACTTAAACTTCTCACTAAACAACCATCCCAATAACAGCTCAGAATTACTAACTCCGGAGGAGGTATCCCCTTGTTTTCATAGTAAAAACAGGTGACCCAAGGGAACACCCTCCCCCCCCCTTTTTCTTGCCCTGGGTCAAATAGCCCAGAGCGAAGAGGGCAGCCGAACGGAGACACTGCCGAAACAGACAGCCTACCTAGCTATAGTAGCAACTGTTAAGTGAATGACATTCTGAGCAGTAGATAATAGACCTAACAATAGAGGCCTCCAGAAATGGACTCGATATTTCTGAGATAAAATTCATGAATGGATGGCTGAGCGCAATGAGCAGCCTTCAAAAATCTATAATAGCAACACTATTAATGTAAGCCCAAGAAGTAGAAGAACTCTTACTTCAAGAGCCGAAATCTTAAGCACAACTGCTAAGCCAATGATATACCATAAGCAGTACGCTAGTTAATAGAATCGATTAACAATAAAATGGAGCGTAACGTCCTTCTACTAGACATCAAAGACAGAAGAAGCTTACGCCCATGTAATAAACAGATATCTGTTTATAAATACATAAACTGTACCCGGAAAGAGTAAAGGCCTATGCCCATACGAAGACGGAAGGACCTTAAAATAATAGGTTCCGGATAATAGGAGCCTAACTCTTATGCAACAATCCAACCTAAATAGTAACGGAAGTATTGATTCCGAAACTATGAAAGTGAAAATCATCCATCGATAGTGCATGAAACTCACTGACTCTACAGTAAAAGAGCTGTCTAAAAGGTCAGAATTTGAAAACTACTGTTTCCAGAGGCTCAAATGATTACTTAGCTAAATAAGAACCGAAGTTAAAATCCGTATAGGAATTTAATCTAAAGATTCTAAGTCTATTTATCAAAAAGTTACTAACTGACTTAGATAAAGAGACAAAAGACTCAATTGTAAACTATCGTAGAGTGCATAGGTATGAGGTAACATAAACCTATAACCTAAATAACAACAGGCTGCAGTAGATCTTGTGAAACAAGTATACTAAAAACTAGCAATGCGTAGTATGGAGGGATCAACCATATGAACATAATGATCCCTACACCACGACGGAAGAGCCTCCACTTTAGTCGCATAGAATAGCGAAGAAGAGGATCTCCTATAGTAAGAAATCGCGTCCAAAGCTCGTCCAGTACAGTGCTTACAATGCAATACGGACCACACAACGGAATACATGAAGGTTGCGACCTTGTTGGTTGTGATAAAGATGACACGATTTACCCAGTGAAAAAAGATCCTCACATAGAGGAAGATTTCACGTTAAGATCCACAGTAGACAAGAGAGTAAATTACTCATGATCTCTGTGAAGATAGAGATGCTATCAACAGAAATGTATTGTGGTTGTTTATCATAGCAATACCTGCTAAAACAACAGCGCCGGAGGATACACGTATCCTATCATTGCGTCCTATAGATCAATAGAGCGTTAACAGAATTAGCTCAGAGATCTGGACAAGCCAACACATACGTCTGCAATTGATTAGCAAGCTGTGTCATAATAAAACATCATTGGGCGCTCCCATAGATAGCAAATCTGATTAAATACTTGTTTGTTGAGAGTCCATTCTGACAGCAACAAGCGACCCGTAAGAGAACGGGAGTGCGATAAAACAATCAGACGACCCCGAATATGACGGACCAAAACTGAACTTGGTGTACTATAACCAACAGACGGATTCTTTCCATTAAATTGAATAACGGAAACGAAAGAGTGCCTCCCTGGTTCCGGAGATACGCCACTACTGTCGAATTAAAGGACAGGAATTTGGGCATGCATTTCTGAATAATGTTCATGCAATGACATAAAGCAAGCCTAAAAAACATTATTCCGCGGAAGTTAAACTGATAGCTAAAAGACTGCGGAACCCAAAGACCCTGGCACTTCGAATCCGTAGGGATCAGTATATATCCCAATCTGTTTGACTGGCAACCGTCATAACAGCCACACTAGGGTCCGGCAACTACGGCGGCACTCTCTGAGTCAACCACCGAATGTTTGCCCCAGTCTGAATCTCTTGTAACACTAGATAGACAAGAGAATGTATAAACCAAGCAATTCATGGATTGCCGGAAAGTTGCCGTCGAAGAGAAGCTCCTCCGAGAACGAAGCGACTCTGAGAGAGTTCTAAACCTACTATCCACGCGTGGATGTAGCTAGGGCTGCATCACGTCTAAACACTCCAATCAGCCACTGAAGGGCGGAGTTATACGTGAACAAAATACCGCCCTCAAAAGAAATTACATTGGGAATAATATCCCGTAAATCTTTTCTTGAAGACGTAATGATAACGCCTCAGTAAGGCGGATTACGTATAATAAAGCGTCTAAGTTAAGTCTACTATACATAATGTCGTTCCCAATATTGAAATTGGAAAAGACATAAACGGCGAAAAAGAATATATGCAGTCTTTAATCACACCGTCTAGACGCATATGAACTCTCGGTTTGCCCTGCTCTGCCAAAATAAACTATATGTAAAAAAGATAAAATGGCAGAAATGAGCCACGCGGACAAGAAACTAAACTATCATGCTTAGTAGCAGGCTTGTATATATATATATAATATATAGCGTCGAAAAATAAAACACATGTTGTAATGACAATATTGGACTGCGTCGGTAAGTCAGGGACAAAGTCCCTGTACCGATCGAAAAATCCGAGTCCAATGACGCTATAAGTCTCTTATCCAAGATCGCAGCAATGAAGTCCGAAAAATAATCACTGGAAGAAATGCCAGAAGATATGAAAGGCATCTTCCGATACTACTAAAGGGAAAACTCGAAATCTTTCGAATCCCTTTCGCCATCCTGTCGGACCCTATAAAGCGTTCGGTCGTCCGTAGCTTGATGCAACCGCGGACCGCACCGACCCAGCGCCGTCGGATAATTCCTGATTCGACCGAGAAACCGTCAATTGCTGGGATGCTGCGAAACAACTGTGCTAACTCGGATAGCACGTCCGTCACCGAGGCCTGAGGAGCAGCGGTCTTACGATGCATTGCCGCAGGAAGCTCCGAGATCGATACCCCGTGCATACTTCCAATATGCGAGCGAACGGAGTGTATAGGCCTCGTGTCCCTTGGCTACCGGATGGCGCGACCTATTCGCTGTGGAATCACTGAATGCCGAAACTGATCGGATACTCGAGGTGACGTAGCCAATGTGCGGTCGTGTGCCCTGCTGTGAGGATGAGGAAGCATTAAAGACAGTCTCTCGGACTGTCAATATAACGGAGCGTCCCGAGCAACGGACATATGCTCCGAATGTAAAATATCTGAACCACAACATGCGGTCCCCTATGTTGTTGGCTTCCTCCGATCTGTCCTCAATCTGCCGTCACTGGGTGAGTACTAAAGTAATTAAAGTGCTCGCATCACCCAAATCTCCTTCCTAGACCGCAACGGACGAACCCGGTAGCCGAACCATTCGATGAATGTATGCTACACCGGGTGAGCTAGCGAATGTCATTCCGTAAGCGATAGACATATTCCATGAGCACTTATTGCCGCTAACTCTTCATTAACTATGACGACAGAGGCACACTTTTGAAAGACATCTCCATAACTCTTCGAACAAGAAACCAGAAATGCTTGGATAGCAAGCATAAAATAATAATATATATAGCGTCGTTCAATAATTCGAAAGTTTGTGTGACATTATTGGACTATGTCGGAACTGAGGGACGATGTCCCTGAACCGAACCAAAAATTTCTAAGTCCACCGACGCTATCAGTTTCTTATCCGGCATCGCAGCATATGTTGTTCCGAAAGGGAAAGCTTGAAATCCACCGAATCCCTTTCGGTATCCCGTCGGACCGGATGAAACTTTCGGACGTCCGTACCCGCTTCCGCGGAGCGTCCCGACCCAGCATCGTCGGATAAAATATATGCGACAGATTCAGTTGATGCTGGGATGCTGCGATAAACTGTGCTATTAAGGAAAGCACGTCCGTTCCCGAGGCCTGTGCCGTAGCGGACTTACGATGCATTGCCGCTGGAAGCTCCGTGTACGTTGACTCCCGCACACTTCCTATGCGAACGTCCGGAGTCTGCAGGCCTCGAGTCCCCGGCTACCGACCCAGCGCTGTCGGATAATTCTCGATCCGACACCGTTTCTGTCGGCTGCTGGGATGCTGCGATAAGCTGTGCTATGTGCACAAGAATGTCCGGCGTCGAGACCTGCGGAGGCGCAGTCTATCGGTGCTTCGCCGAGGGCAGCTCCGCATCAGATGGCTCCCGCATACTTCCTATGCGAACGTCCGGAGTCCATCGGTCTCGAATCCCTGGCTGCCGGATGGTGTGACCTGGTCGCCGAAGAATCCTTGATCGGCGAAGCTGGTAATATATCGGCGGTCACGCAGCCAAGGTGCGGTCGTGTGCGCTGATGAGAAGAGGAAGCCTTAGCAGTCTCAGCGGACTGCCTATACAACGGAGCGTCCCGAGCGACGGACGTATGCTCCGCTAACAACACATTTGTACCACAACATCTGGGGCCAGATGTTGTTGAACGAGAGAGGGGCCTCTCTCGCTTGCCGTCCGGATGGACCGGAACGAGCTATGAACCGGACTAAAAGGCTTCCTCCGTTCTCCCTCCGATCCGCCGTCACTGGGTGTGCATTAAGTTAATTTTATAGTGCTCGCATCACCCCAAAATTCCTTCTAGACCGCAACGGACGAACCCGGCTGCCGAACCATTCGGTGAATGGACGCTACACCGGGCGAGCTAGCGGACGTCAAAGGCCGTCGAACCTACTAGGGTCCTCTTAGGCAATTGGCGTATTACATGAGCACTTTTCCGCTAGCCCTTCATTAATTGTGACGACGGAGGCACACTGTTGGAAGACATCACAGATACATCACCCTAATCTTGATCGTCTGAAATAGAAATTGATAAAGTAGAGTGACCCTGCGGGGAAAGGACCGGAGTGTCCAAATCCCCAACAACATACCGTGACATACGCTTCCCATATTGTCATCGAAATCATACGATACAGAACAGGAGTTAATGCGAGTACACTGACCACATATAGAATGATAATAAGGTCAGAGGAAGACTTCCTCCTAAAACAATTGATCAATATCCTTTCAATGAGAAAAGAAAACAAGTCCTGGTACTCGCACTAACCCCTGGCAATCAAATACATAATAATAATATGATCCATTAATATAGAAAAAATAATTGAAATCAAAATATTTTGAAAAAATATTTTTTCAGAACAGCCCAAGTTTCTGAAAAGTAACGTTGAGCCCCAATGGATCCCAAGCCCAAGTGTGGACAAAAATTTTAAAAATATTTTAAACAATTTATTCAACACTTACGAACAATAATAATGTATCTAGTTATGATTAAAATAACATAAAGATATTATTATTTAGAAATCCCCCCCTCACACAGAGGGCTGTTGTAAATGTAAACAATGAGTGTAAAAACACTAAAATAAGACTCCAGGCACCCAGGCCCGAAATCAGTTACCAAAAATACACCATCTGATGCAAAACAGAGACTTCCAGGGAAGAAACTGCAGAACATCAGATGGTAGATGCAGAACACAACGCCTAACCACCCGTAGGTGAAGACGTAAACATGGGGAAAGAACAGAATTCATTCTGTTATTAAGCTAAAACTCCCAAGAAATTTTAGTAATAATAATTACAGAAACTATGCCAAAAGCATGGGAGAATAGCAAGGGGGAACTTAAAGGACAGGGAGAGAGGAAAAACACTTGAAAAAACAGTGTAACTAAATAATCAGAATGACAACAAAATGGCTGCTGCCTTGAAAATAGGTAACTTAACATAATTTCATTAAAAAATTTTAAGTTACAGCCCTGATAATATTCTGTCACACATTCTTTTCCTCTCCTCCTTTTCTATCCTCCTTAGAATCACTATTTCACTAATATTTATGTGTCTGGCATCATTTAAACTGAGATTTAAAAGCACAAAGATCAGTCAGATGTTAACTGATGAAGGGCCAAACTTAGAATGGTTAATGGCGCCAATTTCGGAACGTCCTTGACACTGCGCATGCGCAGTAGGGGCGAGGTGTGGAGGGCCTCTCAGGACATGTTTTTCTTTAGTTTTAGATGCAAATTTTGGGGATTGGGGGGCAAAATTTGTGTTTGGCCCTATATTTTAAGAGTTAGCACCAGCTATGTCTGGGTCATTGGTACAGTATAAAAATATTATTTTCCAAAAATCCCCCCCTCACACAGAGGGCTGTTGTAAATGTAAACAATGAATGTAAAAACACTAAAATAAGACTCCAGGCACCCAGGCCCGGAATCAGTTACCAAAAATACACTATCTGATGCAAAACAGAGACTTCCAGGGAAGAAACTGCAGAACATCAGATGGAAGATGCAGAACACAATGCCTAACCACCCGTAGGTGAAGACGTAAACATGGGGAAAAGAACAGAATTCATTCTGTTATTCAGCTAAAACTCCCAAGAAAATTTAGTAATAATAATTACAAAAACTATGCCAAAAGCATGGGAGAATAGCAAGGGGGGACTTAAAGGACAGGGAGAGAGGAAAACACTAAAAAATCAGTGTAACTAAATAATCAGAATGACAACAAAATGGCTGCTGCCTCGAAAATAGGTAACTTAACATAATTTCATTAAAAAATTTTAAGTTACAGCCCTGATAATATTCTGTCACACATTTTTCCTCTCCTCCTTCTCTATCCTCCTTAGAATCACCATTTCACTAATATTTATGTGTCTGGCATCATTTAAACTGAGATTTACAAGCACAAAGATCAGTCAGATGTTAACTGATGAAGGGCCAAACTTAGAATAATTAATGGCGCCAATTTCGGAACGTCCTTGACACTGCGCATGCGCAGTAGAGGCGAAGTGTGGAGGGCCTTTAAGGACATGTTTTCTTTGGTTTTAGATGCAAATTTTGGGGATTGGGGGGCAAAATTTGTGTTTGGCCCTATATTTTAAGAGTTAGCACCAGCTATGTCTGGGTCATTGGTACAGTATAAAAATATAGGTAACTTAACATAATTTCATTAAAAAATTTTAAGTTACAGCCCTGATTATTTTCTGTCACTCATTTTTCCTCTCCTCCTTCTATATCCTCCTTAGAATCACCATTTCTCTAATATTTATGTGTCTGGCATCATTTAAACTGAGATTTACAAGCACAAAGATCAGTCGGATGTTAACTGATGAAGGGCCAAACAAAGAATGATTAATGGCGCCAATTTCGGGACGTCCTTGACACTGCACATGCGCAGTAGAGGTGAAGTGTGGAGGGCCATTCAGGACATGTTTTCTTTGGTTTTAGATGCAAATTTTGGGGATTGGGGGGCAAAATTTGTGTTTGGCCCTATATTTTTAAGAGTTAGCACCAGCTAAGTCTGGGTCATTGGTACAGTATAAAAATATATACATCTCCAAAAGAAGTGACTAGAATGTGGGAGCTGAAGACTTCAATCATCCCAATAGTTGTAGTTGCCACGGGAGCTGTGAGTAGGAGCTTCAGAAAATGGTTGAATGAGGTCTTGGCATGTTAAATCTCACATCTCAATCAGCAAAAGCTCTCTTTGGAACATCTCACTTTAGGCATTCTACGAAAAGTAATTTTGTTACTGAAACAGATATATTATGAAGAAACTATTCATTTAATCCCATTAGAGAAAGAGCATAAAGTGTTTTACACAAGGCCACAATGCAAATGATGGTTACATCAGGCTAAATATGAATTTATGCTCTCTCAACATTAGATATACTAATCTGGGAGCCATGCCCCATCATACAGGGGTAAAAGGTAAATTACCAGTATATATATACTTACCTTGATGTAAAGCTTTCTTTCAAGGCATCATCTTGAGAGTTATCAGGGCTGAGAGAATCATAATTTGGATTTGAGTTACTATTAGTGTCAGACAATTCAGAGAGTTTCTGCAAAACAACGAAAGACTCCTGTAAATCAACTGTTCCAGTAGTATAACTTATTGATTAATTTGATACTAGATGTTTGACTAGAGTATTATACAGTACAACTGCCATGGATTGGTCACTTTCCATGGTTGGGCAATATTTCCACAGACGCAATAATATTAGATTCCATTCCAAACACTAATTATAGAAATAATCATCAAAAATTTAATTAATGAAGCACCGAGTACAACCTGGTGCTTCATTAAGTAAAATTTTGCTGCTACTGATTTTCGTTACCTGATAAACGCATGCATGGACATCATTTCCCACGTGTGGATTACGACAAGTCAAGCCGACTGTATCGTATCACCTTTCCTCGAAACATAATTCAACATTGCTCGATATATCCCTTAATTTTGCTGCTACGCATTTGAACAATCTGATACAAGTTACACAAGCAATTACAGGATGTGATTCTTCTTTTGCTATGCACCACCATCTAACCTATGCAGTCTCCTTGTCAATGGAATTTTTAAGCTTCCTACTGTTTCTTTATATTTTGACATAGTGAATTTTATTCTTTCCTGTTTTCAATAGTGAAAATTCAATAAGTAAGAATCTATTGAGCATTTGAAACAGGTGCTCAGCAGAAGTCGAGAATCCCAAAAATGAATGTGTCAATGACACTGTAGCTCAACTTGACAAACTTGAACTTGGTAAGTTATAAATGAAATGGCAAAATTGAAGATCATTGGTACCAATGTTATTTGGTGAAATTTCAACATAACAGCATTGTGTGTGCACAACATCAGAGTAATCCATGCATTTTTAAATGTAAACTGTAAGACTGGCTATTTATTTATTTATTTATTGATGTTTAAGGTCACATATTTATGCACAATGGCTAATCATGACCGTGACAGTTTTACGGGTGGAGGAAGCCGGAGTACCCGGAGAGAACCACCGAGCAACGACGAGCAGCTGCCAGCTCCCCAACATCGTAACTCCGCACTGCAGCACAGGCAGGGTTAGATTGGTTGAAGACATGTGTACCATCGACGTGCAGTACGCCTTAGAACACGGCGTCATCGTGCCCCCACGCGGGCAATGGAGATGAAGTGCCTTGCCCAAGGACACAACGCGGTTGCCGCAGGTGGGATTCGAACCGAGGACCTCTCGGCTTGCAGCCTGCACCTCTACCAACTGAGCCACCACGCTCCCAAGACTGGCTATAGGAAGAATGTTGATACACAAAAGAAGTATGATCAAAGGTTATTGTAAATGGCAACTTTTTTCACAGAAATGAATGCTAATCAATAGCTCTTATCTGAAGGTCTTGCCTAATGAGCACACCAAGTTCAAAAACAATCCTATGATAAATGTGGCATGTAGGCGATGTCAAGGAAGAATGTTGATGCGCAAATGCAATAAATTCAAAGATTGTTGCTAACAGCACAGTTTTTGGTGGAAATGAAAAGAAAATCAATAGCTCCTATCTTTGTCACCCTGCATAAGCATACAAAGTTTCAAAGCAACCTGATAATGAATGTGCCCTCTGAGGCATGCCAAAGGAAGATGTTAATGCACAAATGGACTAAGTTTGAAGGTCATTGCTTGTGGCAATGCTTTTTGGGTTTTTTTCATGGAAATTCATAAATATACCCTGCTGAGAGCGCAAAAGGGATAAGTTGATGCATAAATGCAGTAAGTTCAAAGGCTGGTGACACAAATGCAGTAAGTTCAAAGGCTGGTGATAACAACAATAATTTTTTACGGAAATGAAAAAAAGCAATAGCTCACATCTAGAGGTCATCCCAAACACACATACCAAGTTTTAAAGTGATCCGATCATAAATGTGCCTTGAAGGGTGAGTTAAAGGGAAATATTGAGGTCTGACTAAGTTCAAAGGTCAGCGGCAACATTTTTTTACAGAAATGGAAGAAAATCGACAGCTCCCATATAGATGTCACCCACACAAGCACACGAAGTTTTCAAGCAATCCAATCATAAATGTGCCCTGCAGGGTGTGTCAAAGGCAAATATTTATGCATAACTACACTAACTTTTTACTAAGTTCATCAGAGGTTGTTGCCAATTGCAACTATTTTTGACGGCAATGGAAGAAAATCGCTAGCCCCAAACAAACATACCAAGTTCCAAACCATCCTGATTATAAATGTGCCCTGTAGGGCATGCCAAAGGAATATGTTCATCCCTGACTAAACTAAGTTCAAAAGTCGTTGCCAGTGGCAACATTTTTTGACAGAAAATGGAAAAAAATCAATAGCTCCCATGTAGAGGTAACCTCAAACAAGCATACCAAGTTTCAAACCGATCTAATCAAAAATGTGCCCTGTATGGCATGCCAAAGGAGTATATTGATGCCTGACTAAACTAAGTTCAAAGGTCGTTGTCAGCAGCAACATTTTTTGACGGAAATGGAAGAAAATCGATAGCTCCCATCTAGAGCTCACCCCAAACAAGCATACCAAGTTTCAAAGTGATCTGGTCAAAACTGTGCACTGCAGGGTCTGCCAAAAGGGAAATATTGATGCACAAAGTTCATCGAAGGTCATTGCCAGTGGCAACATTTTTTGACGGAAATCGAAGAAAATAGATAGCTCCCATCTAGAGGTAACCCCAAACAAGCATACCAAGTTTCAAACCGATCTGATCAAAAATGTGCCCTGTACGGCATGCCAAAGGAGTATATTGATGCCTGACTAAACTAAGTTCAACGGTCATTGCCAGCGGCAACTTTTTTTTTTACGGAAATGGACGAAAATCGATAGCTCCCATCTAGATGTCACCCCAAACAAGCATGACTGGTTTCAAAGCAATCCAATCATAAATGTGCCCTGTTGGGTGTGCCAAAGGGAAATATTGAGGTCTGACTAAACTAAGTTCTAAGAACGTTGGCCACAGCAACATTTTTTGACGGAAATTGAAGAAAATCGATAGCTGCCATCTAGAGATCACCCCAAACAAGCATACCAAGTTTCAAAGCGATCTGATTATAAATGTGACCTGTGAGGTGTGCCAAAGGAAATTGTGACGGACGAGAAGTAATGGCAATAGCTCAGCTTGACTTTGTCAAGTTGAGCTAATAATCAACCATGTTCAGTCCTGATAACAGATATATAAATACTAGATTGTTTTGAAATCATGTTTTGAACAATCTTGAATCTGATCTCCAAAATAATGTTCTATATCAAATATCAAAAGATTCTCAGTGGTGGATCCAAGAACATTTTTAAAGAATATTTATTATACTGAACTAAAGGAGTCCAATATTAACCCAGGGATTTGATTTGAACAAACCTGAATCTCCTCTCCAAAAATGATTAATAGCAAATTCCAAAGAATTCTGAGTGTTGGATTTCAAAAAGAAGATATTTTCCTCATATTGCACTAAGTTAATATTCAGGTTCACATAAGAATGCCAAATATGAACCTAGGGACTCGATTTTGAAAAAACTGTGCAACCTGGTGCATATAAAGATGTTGTATACCAAATAATACAGGATTTTATTTGGTCGATGTGAAGAACATGGATGCACTCACACACATATGGACAAACGTCCAGACAGACAAAGAATATGACAATCCTTATATATCCACGCTAAAGTGGGGGTATAAAAATAAAATTCAGGAGCTTTAGACATTATAACAACATTTGAACAGTGTAAAGAAATCATAAATTTATTTGTTCCCATTCAAGGACTTTCCTGAAATTCCAGGTGTAGGAACCCTGTGAACATTCAAAATCAAACAGATTTGAACTAGAGCAACGACGAGCAGCTGCCAGCTCCCCAACATCGTAACTCCGCACTGCAGCACAGGCAGGGTTAGATTGGTTGAAGACATGCGCACCATCGACGTGCAGTATGCCTTAGTACACGGCGTCGTCGTGCCCCCACGCGGGCGATGGAGATGAAGTGTCTTGCCCAAGGACACAACGCGGTTGCCACAGGTGGGATTCGAACCGAGGACCTCTCGGCTTGCAGCCTGCACCTCTACCAACTGAGCCACCGCGCTCCCTCTCAATGGAGAAAACTGGAACCAACCCTTACCAGATTCTCAAAAATCAAGTATTTTGCTGTCAGTACAGATGTTCATGCTGACAGTAGAGGCATTGGGTTAAGCTTTAAAATATAGCCTCTGGCGGCCACGTATTTCCATCCTCTCATAGACCATTCATGTCAATTTTGGTTCTCATCGACTCGGTAGTTTTAGAGAAGATGAAAAATGTGATTTCCCATAGGGTTTCTATAGTAACTATAAGCCACAATTACAGCCCTGTTTGCATCCCAATCAACATTAAGTGAGGACTGTTGGTAGAGGATGTCCCAGTCATCAACCATGCAAAGTTTCAAAATATTTGGCCCTGTGGTTTCAGAGGAGAAGATATTTCAAAATCCCCCAATCAGAATCAAAGAATGCTTCTGGCGGCCATGTTTCAAACCCAGTGGAACAAAATGAAGATTGTTTGAAAAGGACCTACCATAGACTATCCCTGCTTGGTTTGGTTCACTTCGGCTCAGTAGTTCCAGAGAAGAAGATGAAAAGGTGATTTCCCATAGCGTTTTTATAATAAGCCGCAATTGTGGCCATGTTTGTAACCCGATCAACATTAAATGAGGACCGTTGGTAGAGGGGGTCCCAGTCATCATTTATGTGAAGTTTCAAAACATTTGGCCTTGCAGTTTCAGAGAAGATTTTTGAAAATCCACCAACCAGAATCAAAGAATGCCTCTGGCAGCAATGTTTTTCATCAGATGGGAACAAAATGAGGATCGTTTGTTGAGGACCTCCCAAAGACCATTTCTGCCAAGTTTGGTTCACACCGGCTCAGCGGTTACAGAGAAGGTGAAAATGAGAAAAGTTTACGGAGGACGATGGATGCCAAGTGATTCCACAGTCAGTATTTTCAGATCAGAATTTTGAGCACTGGCACCGGTGCACATTTCTCTGTAGTATTTAAACTTCCTGTTCCCATTTTCCTCAGTTTTTTCGTGCTTTGAATTTTTGACAATTATATAAATGTTTTCTATGTTAGTATATGTAACAACTTTTGAGGAAAATGCCGTGATTATCTTTTCAAATTAGTGCCGGACTGAACATAATCCTGCAATGGAGTGTCTTTGACAGGTCATCAACTGCCAAATTGATTGAAGCATTTTGCAATATATGTGATAAGATAACACCAGTTCAGTGTTTTTAAAAGATTTCTTCCTGAAATATGAATATATTTTTTTAGGGTATCTTTTTCAGATTTCAAAACAAAAAATAAAAAGCCTCCCGCCCTCATCAAAAATTTAAGGCCCAATTGCCAGAGAACATAGACATTTTTCTTTAATGGCCAAACAATAATTTATCTCAAAAAAAATAATTACCCCTTCAGCTGTTCGTATCCTTCTTTTGTATCTTTTTCTCATATAACGGAATACAGCTGTCTGCACAATTACAGTCAGAAACAATGTAAATGATACCACTTTCCTGCAAAGATACAAAGATAAATTAAGTTAGCATCTCCACTGCTATCATGTATTGTACCTTAAAACTTAAACAAGAGGCCCCAGGGGGCCTGAGGGCTCTCACCTGACATGGTAGCCTAAATATAAAACCCAGGGAATTGATTTCAACATGTTGCATCTGCCCCTCCTTAGAAAAGCTTATACCAAATATCCAAAGACTCAGACCAGTGGATCTGAAAAAAATTTTTTTTAAAGAATATTCCTTATATTGAACTAAGTTATAATTCGGGCTCCCACAGAAAGCCCAAATATGAACCCAGGGACTTGGCTTGAACAAACTTGAATCGCACCTCCAGTGGGATGCCGTTTCCAAATATCAAAAGATTTAGACTGGTGGATGTGAAGAAGAAGATTTTTGAAGAATATTCCTCATACTGAACGAATTTATAATTCGGGCTCCCACAGGGAGCCCAAATATGAGCCCAGTGACTTGGCTTGAACAAACTTGAAACTCACCCCTCTAAGGATGCTGCATACCAAATATCAAAATATTCCGACTACTGGATCTGTAGAAGAAGATTCTTAAAGAAAATTCCTCATTTTGAACTAAGTTACAATTCGAGCAACAGTGAGCCCAAATATGAACCTAGGGTCATGGCTTGAACAAACTTGAATCTCATCCCAATAAGGATGCTACATACCAAATATCAAACAATTCCGAGTGATGGATCTTAAGAAGATTTTTAAAGAAAATTCCTCATTTTGAACTAAGTTATAATTCGGGCTCCCACAGTGAGCCCAAATATGAACCCAGGGACTTGGCTTGAACAAACTTGAATCTCAACCCCCTAAGCATGCTGCATACCAAATATCAAAAGATTCTTATTGGCAGATCTCAAGAAGATTTTTAAAGAATAATCCTCATACTGCTCTAATTTAAACATTTGGGCTCCAATAGAGAGCCCAAATATGGACCCAGGTAAATGATTTCAATAAACATGTGAAACAATCTTCCAAAGATGTTGCTTTTGGAGCAGTGGTTTGGGAGAAAAGTAGTCTTAAATGTTTTCCCATTACCCACAGTGTTAAAAAATGCTGACTTAGCACAAAGTCCCCAAAAGTACCCCATGTTAAAACCAATAGCAATTGTTTTTACCATTCCATTCTGTTGGTCCTAAGGAAGCTTCACACCAAATAAGAATTCTCAGTGCCGTGTAGTTTTGGAAATATGGGCATTTTAATTTTTTGCTATGTTTAGCTCCTGCGGTTCCCATGGGGCGCCAGGAACAAATTTTTTGGCACAAATTAAGTACTTATGACCTAATAAGCCCTTATGTCAAATTTGGTTCAAATCTGCCTCTCGGTTTGGAAAATAGAAATTTTGGGCGGGGAGAAAATTCTTGCCTCTCCCATAACAAAGGCAAATATAGCTCCTCGAACTTCTCTTGACCAAATCTGAGTCTACACCTCAAAAGAAAGCTGCACACCAAACATCAAGTCTCTGCTACTGCTGGTTCATGAGAAGATTTTTTAAGATTTAAGCACACTTTTTGGGCGTGTCCTACCGAGGCGCGAGGCAACTTGATTTGAACAAGATCTAATTCAGCGGTTTGTGAGAAGACACAAACACCATGTTCACGGATGACGGACGACAGATGGTGAGTGATCACTATAGCTCTGAAAGTCAGGTGAGCTAAAAACTTCCTGCCTAATAATTACTTCTATTTAAAACGCACATTAATCACAGATGGTGATCATAATATAGGAGACCTGTGCACTTCCTGACCATTGAGGCTGATAATAGTGGTGGTAATAAGACAGAACACAACACAATAAGGATGGAGTATAGGGTAGAGATGGGAAATATACCGAAAAACAGCACTAATATCGATATCATGGGGATACCGAAAAACCAAACCAAACCAATAGTTAAGGCAAAAAAAAGAGGGTTTTGGTTCTCAGGCACCACCGCGTTGGAAAAATACCCCCTGCATTGAATTTTTTTATGGAGGTTTGAGATTTTCCCAAAGGTAAACAATGCACTGTTAATCAATTAATGTAACACTTACGGACAATATTAATGTATCTGGCTATGAGCAGAACTAAACAGAAGACAAGTAATCAGTATCAGAAGTAACCACTGTCAACGTAAACAAAAGTGTACAAAAAACGGAAACATGACTCCAGGCACTGTAAATCTGGCCCAAAATCAGTTACCAATTTAAACACTATCCAATGTAAAACAGAGACTTCCAGAGAAGAAACTGCAGTACATCGGATGGTAGATGCAGACCAAAATGCCTAACCACCCAAGGGTGAGGACGTAAGCATGGAGAAAAACAGAATAATTATTCTGTTACCAAGCCAAAACTCCCAAGAAATTTGAGTAAAAAATGAAAGTGTCAATGACACTGTAGCTCAACTTGTCAAGACATGTACATGTATAGTATGTGACACAGCAATGACAAACATCTAGGTAATGACCTGATAACAAATGTACATATAACGTATTGTAACAGTCTGTACATAAATATTGGGCGTAGCCTGTAACAAATGTATAGGTAAAGTATTGTAAAGGTGGGTGACAGTCAGATGCTAAATAGAAAAGAAATCTTTGAGTCCCAGACTGGGTCTGACTGAACCCCAAAATATTTGTTCTCATAGCACAGTGATAACAAAGGCACCCCCAAACACACTAATTCCTGTCCCAAGGTGAAAACAAAGGTACCCAAGAAGTTTCGTGAAGATCAGTGCATAAATACGAGCTGTATACAAGTTGTGACAAAAAACTGATTGGACCTAATTTCGGTACAAAATGGCCACTAGCAGCCATCTTGAATTTTGGACCGCACTCAGAAACACTCGTTCTCGTCCCAAGGTGATAACAAAGGTACCCAAGAAGTTTCGTGAAGATCGGTTGATAAATACAGCCTCTAGCCCGATCCGTATTGACATGTGCACTTACAGTGTATAGGTAGAACTAAATATATCAAAATTCATCTAATTTGCATAATTTCTGCACGAGAAAAAAACCTGTACTGTATGTGATGTATTCCATTTTACTAAACATTCCTACAAAACTTTATTCAAATCAGAACTTTCATACAGAAGTTCTGTACAAAAGACTGATTGCACTAATTTTGGTACAAAACAGACCTGTTAACCTCTGAAGGTGACTGTCAGTGAGATTTTGATGAGCTCTCAGTGAGATTTGGATGCTTGTCAGTGAGATTTTTGCACGTGGCCAATACATCAATATTTTTCTTGTTATGTCTCCCACGGTCCCACCCGGGCACCCCCCCCCCTCCCCCCAACCCAAATGCATTAATTATATATTTCATTTCATTTTAATAATTTATTTTAACACTTTTAATGGTATTTGTCAGTAGAAGCATACAAATATGGATATCACTGGCCCAAGATTTTTATACTGTACCAATGACCCAGACATAGCTGAATAGTAAAAAGGCTGGAGGGCCCAGGACATAGAGGAAAATCCAAGAAAACTATACGTCAGCCCAAGATGTAGAAGAGCTCTTACTTCATGAGCCGAAATCTTAAGCACAGACTGCTGAGTTAAGGATAGATTATCCTAAGCAGTACCGATAGTTAACTGAATGCATTAAGTAATAGAATGGACCGTAATAACCCTTCTATTAGGCATCAGAGCCAGAAGAAGCTTTATGTCCAACTGATAAACTGAGATCTGTTAATAAATACATAAAGGTCTATCCGGACAGAGTAAAGGCCTATGCCCGCTCGAAGACGGAAGGACCTTAAGAACAATAGGTTCCGGATATCATTAGGAGCCTGATTCTTAACCAAAAATACAACATTAGTAGTAAAGGTAATAGAGTTCCTGATACTACGAAAGTGAGAATCGTCCACCGATAGTGCATGAAGCTCACTGACTCTTCAGCAGAAGAGAAGACTAAGAGAATCGCTGCCTTAAAAGGCTAAAATTTGAAACTGCTGTCTCAAGGGGTTCAAATGGTTGCTTTTATTAATAAGAACCCAAGCTAAATTCCGAATAGGAATTAATCTAACGATTCTAGGTCTCTTATCGAAAAGTTTCAAACTAACTTAGATAAAGAGACATTAGGCTCCATTGTAAACTATCATGGTGTGCATAGGTATCAGATAACATAGACCTATAACCTTTAAAAGTAACTGGCTGCAGATGATCTCGTTAAACAAGTATACTAGAAAGTTTGCAATGACAGGTATGGAGGGATCAAAAATATCAACATAAAGATCCCTACACCAACGACGGAAGACCCTCCACTTTAGCCGCATAGTATAGCAAAGAGGAGGTCCTTCTACAGTTAGGAATCGCGTCCACTGCTCGTCCTGTACAATGCTTGCCATGCAAGAAGGACCGCACAACAGAATACGTAAAGGTTGAGACCTTGAGGGTTGTGATAGAGTTGACACGATTTCCCCAGCGAAAAAAAAAAAAGATCCTCTCGTGGAGGAAGTTTCCACGGTAAGTCCCACAGTAGACATCTAAGTAAATATATCCATCGTCTCTGTGGAGACAGAGATGCTACCAACAGAACTGTATTGTGAATGAATAATCCTAGCAATACTTGCTGAATCAACAGCGCTGGAGGATACGCATATCCTATCATCGCGTCCTACTAGATCGATAGAGCGTTAACTACATATGCTCAGGGATCCGGACATGGTGACACATACGTCTACAATTGATTGGAGAGTTGTGTCGCAAATAAATTATCACTGGGCACTCCCACTGATAGCAAATCTGATTGAATACTTGTTTGTTGATAGTCCATTCCGACGGCAACAAACGACCCTTACGTGAAAGGGAGTCTGCTAATACGATCCGACGACCGAGAATATAACGAACCGAAACAGAACTTGGTGTTCTATAACAAACAGAAGGATTCTTTCCGTTAAAATTAATAACGGAACCGAATGAGTGCCTCCCTGGTTCCGGATATACGCAACTACTGTCGTATTATCGGACAGGATTGAACATGCGTTTCTGAATAAAATTCATCCAATGACGTAGTGCAAGCCAACATAATATTCTTCCTTGGAAGTAAGGAGCTTGCCTAAAACTGCGGAACCCAAAGACCCTGGCACTTCGAATCCGTTGGGATCAAAATTGTGTCCCAACCTGTCTGACTGACATCCGTCATAATCGATAAGTTAAAAAATTTATAGTAATTTCTATATTTTTTATACTTACCAATGACCCAGACATAGCTGGTGCTAACTCTTAAAATATAGGGCCAAACACAAATTTTGCCCCCCAATCCCCAAAATTTGCATCTAAAACCAAAGAAAACATGTCCTGAATGGCCCTCCACACTTCACCTCTACTGCGCATGTGCAGTGTCAAGGACGTTCCGAAATTGGCGCCATTAATCATTCTAATAACCAGTGCCTGGTAAGCGCTATGTACTCAGCGGGGAGGCAAGAGTTCCCAACTCCTGGGAGGGCCATCCCCGTCTGGGTCATTGGTAAGTATAAAAAATATAGAAATTACTATAAATTTTTTAACATTTTTATACTGTACCAATGACCCAGACATAGCTGAATAGTAAAAAGGCTGGAGGGCCAAAGGACATAGAGCAAGATGGAAAACGCTCAATAATATAAAATAGAGTCATCCCCTCTAGGGAAAAAGAAGTAACAGGCCTTACATGTATCTTTCTTATTTATGATAAATTAGAAAGGTACAACACCTTCCAAAATTGAGCATCATACATCCATGTACTCTATTAAGATCCAATATAATCCTTATACTAATAATTTTTAAAGTAAGCCAATAAATAAAGTAAGTCTAGAGAATAGAGACTCTTATACTCCTTAAAAGTGTCTGAGGATTGCATAATCATGTCCGTTGACACGTGCTATATTCAAAAGCTATACTTAAAAAACTAAGACTTGAATGAATTTTTAAAACATAAACTTCTCACTAAACAACCATCCCAATAACAGCTCAGAATTACTAACTCCGGAGGAGGTATCCCCTTGTTTTCATAGTAAAACAGGTGACCCAAGGGAACACCCTCCCCCCCCTTTTTCTTGCCCTGGGTCAAATAGCCCAGAGCGAAGAGGGCAGCAGAACAGAGTCACTGCCGAAACAGACAGCCTACCTAGCTATGGTAGCAACTGTTAAGTGAATGACATTCTGAGCAGTAGATAATAGACCTAACAATAGAGGCCTCCAGAAATGGACTCGATATTTCTGAGATAAAAATTCTTGAATGTGGATGGCTGAGAGCAATGAGCAGCCTTCAAAAATCTATAATAGCGACACTATTAATGTAAGCCCAAGATGTAGAAGAACTCTTACTTCATGAGCCGAAATCTTAAGCACAACTGCTGAGTCAATGATATACCATAAGCAGTACCGATAGTTAATTGAATCCATTAGCAATAGAATGGAGCGTGACGTCCTTCTATTAGGCATAAAGACAGAAGAAGCTTACGCCCGTAGTAATAAACAGATATCTGTTTATAAATACATAAACTCTAACCGGACAGAGTAAAGGCCTATGCCCATACGAAGACGGAAGGACCTTAATAACAATAGGTTCCGGATATTAGGAGCCTAACTCTTATGCAAAAATCCAACCTAAATAGTAGTGGAAGTAGTGATTCCGAAACTACGAAAGTGAAAATCATCCATCGATAGTGCATGAAACTCACTGACTCTTCAGTAAAAGAGAAGCCAACAGAATTACTGTCTAAAAGGTCAGAATTTGAAAACTACTGTTTCCCGAGGCTCAAATGATTACTTAGCTAAATAAGAACCGAAGTTAAATTCCATATAGGAATTTAATCTAAAGATTCTAAGTCTATTTATCAAAAAGTTACTAACTGACTTAGATAAAGAGACATAAGACTCAATTGTAAACTATCATAGAGTGCATAGGTATGAGGTAACATAAACCTATAACCTTAATAATAACAGGCTGCAGTAGATCTTGTCAAACAAGTATACTAAAAAGTTGCAATGAGTAGTATGGAGGGATCAACAATATGAACATAGTGATCCCTACACCAACGACGGAAGAGCCTCCACTTTAGCCGCATAGAATAGCGAAGAAGAGGATCTCCTATAGTAAGAAATCGCGTCCAAAGCTCGTCCAGTACAATGCTTACAATGCAATACGGACCACACAACGGAATACGTGAAGGTTGCGACCTTGCGGGTTGTGATAAAGATGACACGATTTACCCAGCGAAAAAAGATCCTCTCATTGAGGAAGATTTCGCGTTAAGTCCCACAGTAGACATCAGAGTAAATTACCCACGGTCTCTGTGAAGACAGAGATGCTATCAACAGAAATGTATTGTGGTTGTTTATCTTAGCAATACCTGCTGAAACAACAGCGCCGGAGGATACGCGTATCCTATCATTCCGTCCTATTAGATCAATAGAGCGTTAACAACATTAGCTCAGAGATCCGGACAAGCCAACACATACATCTGCAATTGATTAGCAAGCTGTGTCGTAAATAAATTATCATTAGGCGCTCCCATAGATAGCAAATCTGATTGAATACTTGTTTGTTGAGAGTCCATTCTGACGGCAACAAGCGACCCCTAAGTGAACGGGAGTCCGGTAAAACAATCAGACGACCCGGAATATGACGGACCGAAACAGAACTTGGTGTACTATAACCAACAGACGGATTCTTTCCATTAAATTGAATAACGGAAACGAATGAGTGCCTCCCTGGTTCCGGAGATACGCCACTACTGTCGAATTAACGGACAGGATTTGGACATGCGTTTGTGAATAATGTTCATCCAATGACATAAAGCAAGCCTAAAAAACATTATTCCGCGGAAGATAATTGCTTGCTTAGAGACTGCGGAACCCAAAGACCCTGGCACTTCGAATCCATTGGGATCAATATTATATCCCAATCTGTTTGACTGGCAACCGTCATAACTATAACACTCGGATCCGGCAACTGCAGTGGCACTCTCTGAGTCAACCACCGAATGTTTGCCCCAGTCTGAATCTCTTGTAACACTAGATAGACAAGAGAACGTGTAAATCGAGCAATTCATGGATTGCTGAAAAGTTGCCGTCGAAGAGAGGCTTCTCCGAGAACGAAGCGACTCTGAGAGAGTGGATGTAGCTAGGGCTGCGTCACGTCTAACCAACTCCAATCAGCCACTGAAGGGCGGAGTTATACGTAAACAAACAAACTACTGCCCTCAAAAGAAATCACATTGAGAATAATATCCCGTAAATCTTTTCTTGAAGATGTAATGATAAGGCCTCAGTAAGGTGGATTACGTATGATAAAGCGTCTAAGTTAAGTCTACTAGACATCATTGTCGTTTCCAACATTGTGGTTGGAAAAGACATAGACGGCGAAAAAGAATATTTCCAGTCTTTAACCACGCCGTCTAGACGCATATGAACTCTCGGTATGCCCTGCTCTGCCAAAATAAATTATTCGTATAAATGATAAAACGGCAGAAATGAGCATTGCGGACAAGAAACTAAACTATCATGCTTGGTAGCAGGCCTATATGCATATATAGCGTCGAAAAATAAAACACATGTTGTAATGACATTATTGGACTGTGTCGGTAAGTCAGGGACAATGTCCCTGAACCGATCCAAAATTCCGTGTCCAATGACGCTATAAGTCTCTTATCGAACATCGCAGCAATGTAGTCTGAAATAACAATCACTGGAAGATAATGCCAGAAGATATGAATGGCAGCTTCCGATGCTACGAAAGGGAAAACTCGAAATCTTTCGAATCCCTTTCGCCATCCTGTCGGACCCTATAAAGCGTTCGGTCGTCCTTACCTGATGCAACCGCGGACCGCACCGAACCAGCGCCGTCAGATAATTCCTGATTCGAGTAAGAAACTGTCGATTGCTGGTATGCTGCGAAACAACTGTGCTAACTCGGATAGCACGTCCGTCACTGAGGCCTGAGGAGAAGCGGTCCTACAATGCATTGCCGCTGGAAGCTCCGTGATCGTTACCCCGTGCATACTACCAATATGCGAGCGAACGGAGTGTATAGGCCTCGTGTCCCTTGGCTACCGGATGGCGTGACCTATTCGCCGTGGAATCACTGAATGACGAAACTGATCGGATACTCAAGGTCACATAGCCAATGTGCGGTCGTGTGCCCTGCTGTGAGGATGAGGAAGCATTATCGACAGTCTCTCGGACTGTCAATATAACAGAGCGTCCCGACCGACAGACATATGCTCCGAATGTAAAATATCTGAACCACAACATGCGGTCCCCTATGTTGTTGGACGAGAGAGGGACCTCTCTCGCTCACAGCCCGGACGGACCTGGACAAGCCAGGAACCGGACTAACAGGCTTCCTCCGATCTGTCCTCAATCCGCCATCACTGGGTGAGTACTAAAGTAATTATAGTGCTCGCATCACCCAAATCTCCTTCCTAGACCGCAACGGACGAACCCGGCAGCCGAACCATTCGATGAATGTACACTACACCGGGTGAGCTAGCGAATGTCACTCCGTCGATCCTACAAGGGATCTCTTAGGCGATAGACATATTCCATGAGCACTTATTGCCGCTAGCTCTTCATTAACTGTGACGACAGAGGCACACTTTTGAAAGACATCTCCATAACTTTGCGAACAAGAAACCAGAAATGCTTGGTTATAGCAAGCATATAATAATAATATATATATAGCGTCGTTCAATAATTCGAAAGTTTGTGTGACATTATTGGACTATGTCGGAACTGAGGGACGATGTCCATGAACCGAACCAAAAATTTCTAAGTCCACCAACGCTATCAGTTTCTTATCCGGCATCGCAGCATTCTGGTCCGACGAAAGAAGCTGTAGAAGATCAAGTCAGATGACATACACAACAGCATATGTTGTTCCGAAAGGGAAAGCTCGAAATCCTCCAAATCCCTTTCGGTATCCCGTCGGACCGGATGAAATTCCGCGGAGCGTCCCGATCCAGCATCGTCGGATAAAAAATATGCGACAGATTCAGTTGATGCTGGGATGCTGCGATAAGCTGTGCTATTTAGGAAAGCACGTCCGTTCCCGAGGCCTGTGCAGTAGCGGTCTTATGATGCATTGCCGCCGGAAGCTCCGTGTACGTTGACTCCCGCACACTTTCCTATGCGAACGTCCGGAGTCTGCAGGCCTCGTGTCCCTGGCTATCGGATGGTGTGACCTGGTCGCCGATGATTCTCTGACTGGCGAAGCTGACTGGATATCCGAGGTCACGTAGCCAAGAGCGGTCGTGTGCGCTACCATGAGAATGAGGAAGCCTTATTGACAGTCTACTCCGGACTGACTATATGTCGGAGCGTCCCGAGCGACGGACGTATGCACCGAATGCGAAACATTTTGTACCACAACATCTGGGGCCAGATGTTGTTGTACGAAAGAGGGGCCTCTCTCGCTCGCCGTCCGGATGGACCAGAACGAGATATGAACCTGACTAAAAGGCTTCCTCCGTTCTCCCTCTAATCCGCCGTCACTGGGTGTGCATTTGGTTGATTTATAGTGCTCGCATCACCCCAAAACTCCTTCTAGACCGCAATGGACGAACCCGGCTGCCGAACCATTCGATGAATGGACGCTACACCAGGCGAGCTAGCGGACGTCAAAGGCCGTCGAACCTACTAGGGTCCTCTTAGGCAATTGGCGTATTTACATGAGCACTTTTCCGCTAGCCCTTCATTAATTGTGACGACGGAGGCACACTGTTGGAAGACATCACAGATACATCACCCTAATCTTGATCGTCTGAAATAGAAATTGATAAAGTAGAGTGACCCTGCGGGGAAAGGACCGGAGTGTCCAATTCCCCACTAACATACCGTGACATACGCTTCCCATGTTGTCATCGAAATCATACGATACAGAACAGGAGTTAATGCGAGTACACTGACTACATATAGAATGATTATAAAAGTCAGAGGAAGACTTCCTCTTATTACAATTGATCAAAATCCTTTCAATGTGAAAAGAAAACAAGTCCTGGTACTCGCACCAACCGCTGGCAATCAAAATACATAATAATAATATGATCCATTAATATAGAAAAAATAACTGAAATCAAAATATTTTGAAAAAATATTTTTTCAGAACAGCCCAAGTTTCTGAAAAGTAACGTTGAGCCCCAATGGATCCCAAGCCTAAGTGTGGACAAAAATTTTTAAAATATTTTAAACAATTTATTCAACACTTACGAACAATAATAATGTATCTAGTTATGATTAAAATAACATCAAGATATTATTTTCAAGAAATCCCCCCCTCACACAGAGGGCTGTTGTAAATGTAAACAATGAATGTAAAAACACTAAAATAAGACTCCAGGCACCCAGGCCCGGAATCAGTTACCAAAAATACACTATTTGATGCAAAACAGAGACTTCCAGGAAAGAAACTGCAGAACATCGGATGGTAGATGCAGAACACAACGCCTAACCACCCGTAGGTGAAGACGTAAACATGGGGAAAAGAACACTCAGCTAAAACTCCCAAGAAAATTTAGTAATAATAATTACAGAAACTATGCCAAAAGCATGGGAGAATAGCAAGGGGGGACTTAAAGGAAAGGGAGAGAGGAAAACACTGAAAAATCAGTGTAACTAAATAATCAGAATGACAACAAAATGGCTGCTGCCTCGAAAATAGGTAACTTAACATAATTTCATTAAAAAATTTTAAGTTACAGCCCTGATAATATTCTGTCACACATTTTTCCTCTCCTCCTTCTCTATCCTCCTTAGAATCACCATTTCACTAATATTTATGTGTCTGGCATCATTTAAACTGAGATTTACAAGCACAAAGATTAGTCAGATGTTAACTGATGAAGGGCCAAACTTAGAATGATTAATGGCGCCAATTTCGGAACGTCCTTGACACTGCACATGCGCAGTAGAGGTGAAGTGTGGAGGGCCATTCAGGACATGTTTTCTTTGGTTTTAGATGCAAATTTTGGGGATTGGGGGGCAAAATTTGTGTTTGGCCCTATATTTTAAGAGTTAGCACCAGCTATGTCTGGGTCATTGGTACAGTATAAAAATACTCGGATCCGGCAACTACAGTGGAACTCTCTGAGTCAACCACCGAATGTTTGCCCACGTCTGAATCTCTTGTTACACTTGATAGACAAGAGAACGTGTATATCGAGCAATTCAAGATTGCTGAAAGGTTGCCGTCGAAGAGAAGCTTCTCGGAGACCGAAGCGACTCTGACAGAGTTCTTCACCTTACTATCCACACGCGTGGATGTAGCTAGGGCTGCGTCACATCTAACCAACACCAGGTTGCCACTGAAGGGCGGAGTTATACGTGGAAAAACTACTGCCCCTGAAAGAAATCTCATTGAGGATCATATCCTGGAATTCTTTCTCTTGAAGACATAATGATAAACGTCTCAGTAAGGTGGTGTACGTATGATAAAGCGTCTAAGTTAAGTCTATTATACATCATTGTCGTTTCCAACATCGTGGTTGGAATTGACATAGACGGCAAAAAAGATAATTTGCAGTCTTCAGTCTCGCTGTCTTAGACGCAAAGGAACTCTCAGTAAGCCCAGTTCTGCCAATAAACAATTATTTCCTAGAATTCACGAAAGGCAGAATAGAGCATTGCAGACAACAAACTATACTAGCATGTTGATAGCAAGCTTATATATATATAGCGTCGTTCAATAATTCGAATGTTCTAAAGACATTATTGGACTGCGTCGGCAACTCAGGGACAATGTCCCTGAACCGATCCAAAACTCCGTGTCCAATGACGCTATTAGTCTCTTATCCAGCATCGCAGCAATGTAGTCCGACGGAACAACCTCTGGAAGATAATGCCGGAAGAAATGTATGGCAGCTTCTGTTGTTCCGAAAGGGAAAGCTCGAAATCATCCGAATCCCTTTCGCCATCCTGTCGGACCCTATGAAATATTCGGTCGTCCATACCTGATGCAACAGCGGAGCGTACCGACCCAGCGCTGTCGGATTATTCCTGATCCGACCGAGAATCTGTCGTTTGCTGGGATGCTACGATAAGCTGTGCTATTTTGGATAGCACGTCCGTCACTGAGGCCTGTGGAGAAGCGGTCTTACGATGCATTGCCGCTGGAAGCTCCGTGTTCGTTACCCCGTGCATACTTCTATTATGCGAGCGACTGGAGTGTGCAGGCCTCGTGTCCATTGGCTACCGGATGGCGTGACCTGTTTGCCACGGAATCACTGAATGCCGAAGCTGGCCGGATATTCAAGGTCACGTAGCCAATGTGCGGTCGTGTGCGCTGCTGTGAGGATGAGGAAGCATTATCGACAGTCACTCGGACTGTCTATATAACGGAGCGTCCCGAGTGGCAGACATACGCTCCGAAGGTGAAATGTCTGTACTACAACATCCGGTCCCATATGTTGTTGCACAAGAGAGGGACCTCTCTCGTTCGCCGCCCGGACGGACCAGACGAGCTAGGAACCGGACTAACAGGCTTTCTCCGATTTCTCCTCTAATCCGTCGTCACTGGGTGTGTACTAAAGTCTATTATAGTGCTCGCATCACCCAAATCACCATCCTAGACCGCAACGGACGAACCCGACTGCCGAACCATTCGATGAATGGATGCTACACCGGGTGAGCTAGCGAATGTCAACTCCGTCGATCCTACTAGGGACCTCTTAGGGGATTGACGTAATCCATGAGCACTAATTGCCGCTAGCTCTTCATTAACTATGACGACAGAGGCACACTTTTGAAAGACATCTCAGTAATTTTGCGAACAAGAAACCAGATATGCTTGTACATAGCAAGCATATAAAAAATATGTAGCGTCGTTCAATAAATCGAACGTATCTGAGACATTATTGGACTGTGTCGGAACTGAGGGTCAATGTCCCTGAACCGAACCAAAAATTTCTAAGTCCACCGACGCTATCAGTTTCTTATCCGGTATCGCAGCATTCTGGTCCGACGAAGAACCTCTAGAAGATGAAGTCGGATGACATATACAGCAGCTTATGTTGTTCCGAAAGGGAAGCTCGAAAACCTCCGAATCCCTTTCGGCATCCCGTCGGACCGTATGAAATTTTCGGACGTCCGCACCAGATGCTTCCGCGGAGCGTCCCGACCCAGCGTCGTCGGATATTATATTATGCGACAGAGATTCTGTCGTTGCTGGGATGCTGCGATAAGTTGTGCTATTTGGGATAGCACGTCCGTCACCGAGGCCTGTGCAGAAGCGGTCTTATGATGCTTTGCCACTGGAAGCTCCGTGTACGTTGACTCCCGCATACTTTCTTATGCGAACGTCCGGAGTCTGCAGGCCTCGTGTCCCTGGCTATCGGATGGCGTGACCTGGTCGCCGAGGATTCTCTGATTGGCGAAGTTGACTGGATATCGGAGGTCACGTAGCCAAGGTGCGGTCGTGTGCGCTGCCATGAGAATGAGGAAGCCTTATTGACAGTCTCTCCGGACTGTCTATATAACGGAGCGTCCCGAGCGGCGGACGTATGCTCCGAATGCGAGACATTTTGTACCACAACATCTGGGGCCAGATGTTGATGTACGAGAGAGGGGCCTCTCTCGTTCGCAGCCCGGATGGGCCTGGACGAGCTATGAACCGGACTAAAAGGCTTCCTCCGTTCTCCCCTCTAATCCGCCGTCACTGGGTGTGCACATGGATATTTATAGGGCTCGCATCACCCAAAACTCCTTTCTAGACCGCAACGGACGAACCCGGCTGCCGAACCATTCGATGAATGGACGCTACACCGGGCGAGCTAGCGGACGACAAAGGCGGTCGAACCTACTAGGGTCCTCTTAGGCAATTGACATATTACCTGAGCACTTTTCCGCTAGCTCTTCATTAATTGTGACGACGGAGGCACACTTTTTGGAAGACATCACGGATACATCACCCTGATCATGATCGTCTGAAATAGAGATTGATAAAGTAGAGTGACCCTGCGGGGAAAGGACCGGAATGGCCAATTCCCCACTAACATACTGTGACATACGCTTCCCATGTTGTCATCGTAATCAACACATACAGAACAGGAGTTAGTGCGAGTACACTGACTACATTATACAATGATTATGAAAGTCAGAGGAAGATTTCCTCTTATTACAATTGAACAATATCCTTTCAATGTGAAAAGAAAACAAAGTCCTAGTACTCGCACCAACCCCTGACAATCAAAATACATAATAACAAGATCCATTAACATAGAAAAAATAATTGAATCAAAAACTTTTGAAAAAATATTTTTTCATAACAGCCCAAGTTTCTGAAAAGTAACGTTGAGCCCCAATGAATCCCAAGTCTAAGTGTGGACAAAAATTCTAAAAATATTTTAAACAATTTATGCAACACTTATGAACAATAATAATGTGTCTAGTTATGATTAAATAACATCAAGATATTATTTTCAAGAAATCCCCCCTCACACAGAGGGCTGTTGGAAATGTAAACAATAAGTGTAAAAACACTAGATCAAGACTCCAGGCACCCTGGCCCGAAATCAGTTACCAATAATACACTATCTGATGCAAAACAGAGACTTCCAGGGAAGAAACTGCAGAACATCAGATGGTAGATGCAGAACACTGTGCCTAACCACCCAAAGGTGAAGACGTAAACATGGGGAAAAGAACAGAATACATTCTGTTATCCAGCTAAAACTCCCAAGAAATTTTAGTAATAATATTACAGAAAATATGCCAAAAGCATGGGAGAATAGCAAAAGGGGACTTAAAGGAAAGGGAGAGAGGAAAACACTGAATAAGCAGTGTAATCTTGATAACAAGAATGACCACAACAGGCAGTTGCCTCGAAAATAGGTAACTTAACATAATTTCATTAAAAAATTTTAAGTTACAGCCCTGATTATTTTCTGTCACTCATTTTTCCTCTCCTCCTTCTATATCCTCCTTAGAATCACCATTTCACTAATATTTATGTGTCTGGCATCATTTAAACTGAGATTTACAAGCACAAACATCAGTCAGATGTTAACTGATGAAGGGCCAAACAAAGAATGATTAATGGCACCAATTTCGGGACGTCCTTGACACTGTGCATGCGCAGTAGAGGTGAAGTATGGAGGGCCATTCAGGACATGTTTTCTTTGGTTTTAGATGCAAATTTTGGGGATTGGGGGCAAAATTTGTGTTTGGCCCTATATTTTTAAGAGTTAGCACCAGCTATGTCTGGGTCATTGGTACAGTATAAAAATATAGGATGTGACCGTAAGAGCGTGAGTTGGTGCCTCAAACCGGGAGAGTTAACAGGTCTGATACAAAATGGCTGCTGGTAGCCATCTTGAATTTTGGACCACACCCAAAAACACTCGTTCTCATCCCACGGCGATAACAAAGGTCCCCAAGAAGTTTCGTAAACATTGGTTCATAAATACGGCCTCTAGCCTGAGCCATATAGAAGTTGTGTACAAAAAACTGATTAGACCTAATTTCAGTACGAAATGGCCACTGGCAGCCATCTTGAATTTTGGACCGCACTCAGAAACACTCGTTTTCATCCCAAGGTGATAACAGAGGTACCCAAGAAGTTTCGTGAAGATCGGTTGATAAATACAGCCTCTAGCCCGAGCCGTATTGACATATGCACTTACTGTGTGTAAGTAGCACTGAAAAAATCAAAGTTCATCTAATTTGCATAATTTCTGCACGAGAAAAAAACCTGTATTATGTGATGTATCCCATGGTACTAAACATTCACACAAAAAATTATTCAAGTCAGCACTTTCATATGGAAGTTCTGTGTAAAAATCTGATGCACCTAATTTTGTACAAAATGGCTGCCATCGGCCATCCTGAATTTCGGACCGCACCCAAAAACACTCGCTCTCGTCCCTCGGTGATACCAAAGGTATCCAAGAAGTTTCGTAAAGATCGGTTTATAAATACGGCCTCTAGCCCGAGCCGTATTGGCATTTGCACTTACAGTGCTGAAAGTAACACTAAATACATCAAAGTTAGTCTAATTTGCATAATTTAAGTACGAGAAAAAAACCTGTATTATATGTCATGTATCCCATGGTACTAAACATTCATACAAAAAATTATTCAAATTAGTGCTTTCATATGGAAGTTCTGTACAAAAAACAGATTTCTGCATCGTCGGTACAAAATGGCGGCTGGCGGCCAACTTGTATTTCGGATCGGACCCAAAAACACTCATTCTCATCCCACAGTCATAACAAAGGTACCCAAGAAGTTTTGTAAAGATCGGTTCATAAATACAGCCTCTAGCCCGAGCCGTATTGAATTGTTGATGGACAGACGGACAGATGGACGACAGACAACTGGCCATGGCATAAGCTCAAATTTGGCTTCGCCAAAGTTGAGCTAAAAATTACAAAAATTATGCCAAAAGCATGGGAGAATATCAAGGGGGGAATAAAGGAAAGGGAGAGAGGAAACGCTGAACAAACAATGGTAAATTCATAGCAAGAATGACAACATCAGGCCCATGCCCCGAAATTAGAGAACATGAAATAATTTCGTAAAAACATTATAAGTTACAGCCCTGAACATATCCTGCCACTGTTTCTTCCTCTCATCCTTTTATTTCCTCCTTAGATTCACCATTTCTTTCATAATTATGTGCCTGGCATCATTTAAACTGAGATTTACAAGCACAAATATCAGTGAGATGTTAGGCCACACAAAGTAAATCTTCTGTTTCTCAGGCCATTATTTGTGAAATTGCATGCGGGCGAGCGTTTTTTTATTTTATTTTTGATTTCAGTAATTACTTCTTTGCCATCAAAAGTTCATGTTCTTGCTTCAAGTTTTAGGCCTCATAATCTACAGAATAGCATGGGTGGTGGTGTATTTCATCCCTTGAGTGCAAGAAGGCTTTGCAATGCTAAAGCATTGCAAAGCCTTCTTGTACTCAAGGTACAAATTCATCAATTTTTTTAACTTGGGTAAAATATCAGACATAAACCATTTAATTTTAATTTTTTTAAAGTTTAAATTCGTTTTAAAAAGAGAGCATGCGGCAGCCAAAAGGACCATGCGGGAGGGCCTGAGAAACATATATTTTATTTTTTTAGGCCTTAATGAATTTAGGGCCAAACAAAGAATGACATTTGGCACCAATTTCGAGACTTCCTTGACACTGTGCATGCGCAGAGGATAAAAAGTATGGAGAACCACATAGGACATTGAAATTTTGGATTTTGATGCAAATTTTGGGGATTGGGGGGGGCAAAATTTGTGTTTGGCCCTAGAATTTAAGGAGTTAGCACCAGTTTAGTCTGGGTCATTGGTACAGTATAAAAATATAGGACTATTGATGTTTGAGTTAAGATGTAAAAAATATTTGTATTGACATACAGACATACGGAACTCCTAAACCTCCCATTAATCAGGCGGTTGGGACATAATGAATCCTTTACAAAGGGGCTCACTCTAGTGTATATCTCTTAATTGAATAGCCCTGTTAACTGAATATAATTTCCAAACATAAAACCATTTACCATACCTTGAGTGCAAATTTGACCTGTTAATTAATATGAGTAAATGAAAGTCTTGTAATATGTTGTTAAGAATTTACCCAAACAGTCATCAAATTTCCCTTGTTTATAGACCTATTTAGTCTCCGTTCATCCAGCGCAGGCATTTAATCTATTCTATTTTGTTTGACAGAGCTCTCTGTCAAACAAGATATTACATAATAAATGCTCAGTTTATCTCTATATAATAGGAAAGTGACCAAATGCCTGTTAATTGAAAACAAAATCACATAAAATGTTGATAAATTGGCCTAACAGTCACCAAAGTTGCCTTATTTCGGCCCCACAAAGTAGATCTTTTGTTTCTCAGGTCATTTTTTGTACAATTACATGTGGGCGAATGATTTTTTACTTTATTTTTTTATTTTTGTAATTATTTCTTTGCCATCAAAAGTTCATTTTCTTTGTATGTTTTATGCCTCATAATTTACAGAATAGCATGGGTGGTGATGTTTTTCGCCCCGAGTGCAAGAAGGCTTTGCAATGCTAAATCATTGCAAAGCCTTGTTGCACTCAAGGGACAAATTTATAAATTTTATTAACTTGGGTGAAATATCAGACATAAACTATTTTATTATTATTTTTTTAAGTTAGCATTGGTAATAAAAAGAGATACGTGGCAGCCAAAATGACCCTGCAGTAGGGCCTGAGAAACAGATTCTTAACTTTCTTAGGCCTCCTAGATCTATTTTGCCTCAATATATCCATTATAGGTATTTAATCTATTATATCTTGTTTAACAAAGCTCCACAAGCTCTGTCAAACAAGATATAATAGATTAATTACACAGCATATCTCTAGAAAACAGCAAAGAGACCAAATCTCTGTTAAATGAATACACATGTTAACTGAATAATTTTCATTGGCAAAATGATGTAAAAACAGGGCTGGAGAAAGCAGAACAGAAAGGTTGTGGCAAATTTGAAGTATAAAAGCAAAAGAAATTTTCAGTAAATAAAAGGTAAAAAATCTGTGAAATATTGAAGCTTCGGTCATCTCAATACATGTTGCACAACTTCAATGTGGGAGTAAACATACCCTGATGATTCAATTCTCTACATTTTAAAATTAACAGGTGTTGATTGCACCATGAAAGTTAAAAAATTTATAGTAATTTATATATTTTTTATACTTACCAATGACCCAGACTTAGCTGGTGCTAACACTTAAATTCTAGGGCCAAACACAAATTTTACCCCCCAATCCCCAAAATTTGCATCTAAAACCGAAAATTACATGTCCTATATGGTCCTCCATACCTTTCCTCCACTGAGCATGCGCAGTGTCAAGGAGGTCTCGAAATTGGCGCCAAAAGTCATTCTTACAAGCAGTGCCTGGAAAAGCGTTACGTACTCAGCGGGGAGGTATGAGTTCCCAACTCATGGGAGGGCCATCCCCGTCTGGGTCATTGGTAAGTATCAAAAATGTTAAAAAAATTTAAAGTAATTTATATATTTTTTATACTTACCAATGACCCAGACTTAGCTGGTGCTAACTCTTAAATTATAGGGCCAAACACAAATTTAACCCCCCAAACCTCAAAATTTGCATCTAAAACCAAAAATTACATGTCCTATATGGTCCTCCATACCTTTCCCCCACTGCGCATGCGCAGTGTCAAGGAGGTCTCGAAATTGGCACCAAAAGTCATTCTTACAAGCAGTGCCTGGAAAAGCATTATGTACTCAGCGGGGAGGTATGAGTTCCCAACTCATGGGAGGGCCATCCCCGTCTGGGTCATTGGTAAGTATAAAAAATATATAAATTACTATAAATTTTTTAACATTTTTATACTGTACCAATGACCCAGACTTAGCTGAATAGTAAAAAGGTTTGAGGGCCTAGGACATAAGCAATCCAATAACTCAACTATATATATACAGAATTATCCCCTCAAGGAGAAAGGAGAAATAGGCTTTACATGTATCTTTCTATTCTGCATCAAAACGAGAAAGACACAACACCATTCTGTACTTGAGCATAATAACATCACTGATGTCTATTAACCTCCAGTATAATCCATTATGGTAATTATTTTTAAAGGAAAGCCGATAAATAAGGTAGTCCAGATAAATGAGACTCTTAAATTCATTAAAAGTGACCGATAATTGTGTATTAACGTCTACATGATATGTGACATATACAAATACTACACACCGAGGTACACTTACAAATATTACATGTATGAGTAAAAAGATTATCTTTACACTTTAAAAATCATCCCGGGTACCGACTAGAATTACTGACTCTAGGGGAGGTATTCCCTTGCTTTTCACTATAAAGCAGGTGACCTAAGGGAACACCCGCCCCCCCCCCCTCCTCCCTTTGCCCTGGGTCAAATACCCCAGAGTGAAGAGGGCGGCAGCATAGAGTCACTGCCGGTGTGCCACGATATCTTCCCCCCCTGGATATCTTCCCCCCACCCTGGTTATCTTCCCCCCACCTCAAAAAAAAATATAAAAAGAACTGAACAAAAAGATAAAGATAAGAACATTTATAGAATTTTCATTGAAATTACCACAAAAAAGTGGTTCAACTCTTTAATATATACATGACCAGTGAATAGAAAATAGGCAATCTCAGAAGCAACTGTTTCAAAAATATCAAAAACAGTTTCAATTTGGCTTATACTGTTGAATAATGACCAGTGAATTGAAAATAGGCAATCTTAGAACTTTTCCAGCAATTTGGGGGACTTTTCTGAACATGTGGATGGGGTTGGAGTTGGGGTGGGGGAGATGTCCAACCTGCGTATCTTCCCCCCTCACCCGTCCAAAAAACATAGCTACTATTCAAAAATATCAATAGTTTTTTTTACACCGTGGGGCCAACCATAACAAAGTCCAAACAATGGCTGCAAAAGGTTCTATGAAAGTCTATTGGGAGTTTGACATGGGTGGGGGGAAGATATTCATGCCTGGTTATCTTCCCCCCCACCCAAGTCAAAAAATATAGAACAAATTAAAAACAGTTTCAACTTGGCTTATACTGTTGAATAATGACCAGTGAATTGAAAATAGGCAATCTTAGAACCTTTCCAGCAATTTGGGGGACTTTTCTGAACATGTGGATGGGGTTGGGGTGGGGGAGATGTCCAACCTGCGTATCTTCCCCTCTCACCTGTCCAAAAAACATAGCTACTATTCAAAAATATCAATAGTTTTTTTTACTCCGTGGGGCCAACCATAACAAAGTCCAAACAATAGCTGCAAAAGGTTCTATGAAAGTCTATTGGGAGTTTGACATGGGTGGGGGGGAAGATATCCATGCCTGGTTATCTTCCCCCCCACCCAAGTCAAAAAATATAGAACAAATTAAAAACAGTTTCAACTTGGCTTATACTGTTGAATAATGACCAGTGAATTGAAAATAGGCAATCTTAGAACCTTTTCAGCAATTTTTTTAAACAACAGGTCAGATGTTTGCGCATTTTGGAAATATCATATCTGATAGGGGTACCATTTAAAATATGAAATGCATTTGCAATTGCAAAAACTCCAGTCACTAGTATTATTTTGCCTGGTTGTTTCTGGAAACATAACTGTCAATTTTTGGGCAGGTGATGACATAATTTCCCTTACCAACTTCTTTGTTTGCAGTGACAAACGTCTATGGAGACTGTCATAAATATATATCTCTGCACTCCCACATCCAACTGTTGACAATACAACCCAGTGGTTAGTGTCACAGTTTACAATTTGTACAAACTCCTGTGTTGGAATGTCAAAAGAATGTGATTGAAACAATGCACTGTTCTGTATACCATCTACATGTGGGTACTTTTCTTTGATAAGTGACTGTCCCAAGTTGATGTGAATATCAGACAACCAGTCACCACTCAGAAGGTCCTTTAGGTCTTGTGTGTTTAAAGAATGGGGTTTAATGACACTACTTTGGACTCCATCTGAACTCTCACCAGTTATAATGATGTTTTCCTCTCCATCTTTGGAAATATCAATGTTATCCTCACTATTAACAGTTGTCCCCATTGGCTCGATATATGACTTCAACCGACAAATATTAACAGACGCCTTCAGCTGTTTCCCATCTTTATTTTCTAAATAATAAACATTTTTTTTCTTTTCATAAACTTTGTATGGGCCAATCCATCTTTCGTCTAATTTTCCACCTGCCCTATTACTGTTTTTCATAGATTTAAGGAGGACACTTTCACCTATTTCAAACGATAACAAATTGGAGTTTCTTCTTGGACCTGGAGGCAAGATATCCATGTTGGAATTGAAAAAAAAATTTGGCCCAAAATGTTTTTCTCGACATTTCATCATCAAATAATGTCATATCACTCAAAAAAATTTTTTGTCATGGGTGGTGTGGGGAGGGGGGGGGGGGAGATATCCAGGGTGGGTAGGGATATCCAGGGGGGGGGGGGAATCCTGCTACACCGGAACCAAAAGCCTACACAACTATAGTTGCAACTGTTTAGTGGATGACAATCTGAGCAACAGATAATGAACCTAAACAATGCCGGTCTCTAGAAATGGACTCAATATTTCTGAGGTATAAATTCGTGCAAGTGAAAGGCTAAAACCAATATGCAGCCGTCATTTGAACTGTAATAGCAACACTATTAGCATAAGCCTCTGAAGTAGAAAGAACTCTTACTTCAAGAGCTAAAATCTTAATCGCAGACTGCTGAGTTGAAGATATTATCATAAGCAGTACTGAAAGCTAATAGAATCCATCTAGCTATAGAATGGACCGAAATGTGGAGGAAGCTTCCACAGCATAAGCCACAACAGACACCTGAATAGATTAATGAACGGTCTTTGTGGAGACAGAGGTGCTACCAACAGAATTGCATTGAGATTATTTAACTTAAGCAATATCAGCTAAATCAACGCCGCTGGAGGATACCCATATCCTATTATCCCGTCTCACGAGATGGATAGAGTGTCAACTGCAAACGCTCAAGGATCCGAACATGTTGACACATACACCTGCAACTGATTGTTGAGGTGCATCGCAAAAAATTCCATCATTGGCCGCTCTCATAGGTAGCAAATCTGATATAAATACTCGTTGTTAAAAGTCCATTTGACTGCAACAAGCGGCCCTTTCGTGAAAGGGAGTCCACTAATACGTTCAGATGACCCGGAATACGACGGACCGATAGGAGAACTTGATGTTCTAGTACCAACAGAAGGATTCATTCCGTTACAGTGAATAACAGAATGGAATGAGTACCTCCCTAGTTCCGAAAATACGCTTATACCGTTGAATTGTCGGACAGAATTGCCTGTGGGCATTCTGGATAACATTCATGCAATGACGTAACGCAAGCCAAAATAACATCAATTCCTGATGTTTATGTGCTTGATTAGGAACTACGGATCCCAAGAACACTGGCACTTAAAAACCGTTGGGCTCAATGTTGGGTCCCAACCTATTTAACTGGCATCCGTCAAAACTGTAAAACTCGGATCCGGCAATTGCAGTGGAAGTTATTTCCCTGAATAAACCACTGAATATCTGCCCAAGTCTGAATCTGTTTCACTTGACTTACAAGAGGATGTACGTAACCAGCGAAAGAACCTTCACTCCAACTCTGTTCTTTTTTAGTCAAAAAGATTTGGAGAGGACAAGTGCGTAGCCACCCCATTGGAATAAAATCCGCGGCAGCTCCACACAACCCTATCAGTCTGATGAATTCTCTCGCTGTAACTTTGTCTGAGTGAAGACAATAGCGAGCGTAACAACTGATTAATTTCGCTCTGGTTAACGGCAGACGAACGAGATTGTTGTGCGTCTTGAAGCTCATTTCCAAGTGGGTGAATGACTTGGACGGCACCAGATCCGACTTCTCGTTTATTATAAAACCGAGATGTTGGAGTAATAGAAGCAGATTCTGCACATCGTTCTGAAGCGTTAACTCGTTGCCGTACCTCTGAAGAATGTCGTCCAGGTAGGCCGACGTTACCGCAGACGAATGAGCTCGGAAATGTATCATTACCGAGTTCATTATTCGAGTGAAAGCCCAGGGCGCTAGGTTCAAACCGAAGCACATCGCTCGGAACTGATATACAACTCCTAGGACTGCGAAGCAGAGATACTTTCTGAATGTCGGATGTACCATGACGTGAAAGTACGCATCCTTGAGATATATGCTTGTAGCATAGTCGTTCACCCGAATACTCGCTCTGACTGATCGAATTGTCTCCAAATAGAACTTCGGAGCGACGATCAGCTTGTTTATCCAGCTCAGATCTATGACTGGACGGAACGAGCTGTCTGGTTTCGGAACCAGAAACAGATGGCTGTAGAAACCCGGTGATTCCTGGCCTTCTACGACCTCTACTGCTTTCTTCTCCAGAAGAGACTGTACTTCTGATAGAAGAGCGTCTCTTTTCTGCGGATTTGACGGAAGCTGAGTCCATTTTGGACTTCGAGTTAATGGAGGCTTTCGTTTGAAGGATATTCTTAGTCCTTCCGAAATTACCCCTCGAACCCAGGGGTCGTCCGTAATTGATGCCCAATTGTTTATAAAACTCGACAATCTTCCGCCTACCGGAACACGATAGAGGTTCATACCATCACCTCCTGGACCTGCGAGGCTTGCGGAAGGAGAAACTACGTCCTCCACGACCCGCACCTCACCCCGTCGACCAAGGGACGTCTGACCGGTTATCTCGGCCAGAATAACGTCCCCCACGTGAGTTGCTGCCTTGACAGTCTCTAGAATAAGACCTAGAGGATGCATAGGAACCTCTATAGGAACTTCTCTTGGGCGTACTTGTCCAAGAAGTGCCTGTCTTACTCTTTTCTGCTGTATCCGACTTTTTAGAAGCGGATTTGAATAGCAGAGAATCCGAAGCTTTCTTAGTTATCTGATCATAGATTGCTGAAAGCTTGCCGTCGAAGAGAAGCTCTCCGGAGACTGAAGCAACTCTGAGAGAGTTTTTCACCTTACCATCCACGCGCGTGGATGTAGCTAGGGCCGCATCACGTCTAACCAACCCCAGGTTTGCCACTGAAAGGGCGGAGTTATACGTGGAATAAGCTATTGCCCTTGAAAGAACTCTTAAGGAAGATTGTACATCCTGGAATTCTTTCCCTTCAAGGCATAATGAAAATACTTTAGTAAGGTGATCTGCGTACGATAATGCGTCTAAGATAACTCTGTTAGACATTATTGTCGTTTCCAACATCGTGGTTGAAATTGACATAGACGACGGTATAGATCATTCTGGATCTTCGGCCTGATCATCTAGACGCAGAGGAACTCTCGGTATGCCCTGTCCAGCCGTTTTGAAATTATTCCTTGAATTGATGAAAGGCAGATGTAGAGCATTCGCCGATAAGAAACCTGACTTGCTCATTTTGGTAGCAAGCTTATATATAGCATCCTACAATAGTTCAAATGTTCTTGTGACATTATTGGACTGTGTCGGAAATTCAGGGACGATGTCCCTGAACCGATAAAATTATTCCGTGTCCAGTGACGCTAACAGTTTCTTATCCGGCATCGCAGCCTTTTGGTCCGACAGATCAACTTCTGAAAGATAATGCCGGATGATATCTACGGCAACTTTATGTTGTTCCGAAAGGGAAAAAACCAACCCCTCGGTATCCCTTTGCCATCCTGTCGGACCACTTGAAATTCTCGGTCGTCCATACCTAATGCTTCAGCAGAGCGTACCGACCCAGCATCGTCGGATAAATCCTGATCCGACAGAGATTCTGTCATCTGCTGGGATGCTGAGCTAATTTGTGTTATTTGTAATAGCACGTCCATTACGGAGACCTGTGGAGCAGCGGTCTTACGTTACTTAGCCGCTGAAAGCTCCCTGGACGTTAACTCCTGTATATTTCTTATGCGAAGGTCCGGAGTCTATAGGCCTCGTATTCCTGACTACCGGATGGCGTGACCTGGTCGCCGTGAAATCGTTGGTCGGCGAGACTGGCTAGATAACAGTGGTCACGTAGTCAAGGTGAGGTCGTGTGTGCTGCCGTGAGGATGAGGAAGCCATTAGAGCAGTCTCTCCGGACAGTCTATATAACGGAGCGTCCCAAGCGGTGGACGTATGCGCCGAATGAGAAACATTTGTACCACAACATCTGTTCTCAGATGTTGTTGTACAAGAGAGGGACCTCTCTCACACGCAGCCCGGGTGGACCTGGACGAGCTAGGAACCAGACTTAAAGGCTTCATCTGCACCCTCCTTGTATCCAATGTCACTGGGTGTGCACGTAGTATATTTTATAGTGCTCGCATCACCCAAATCTCCTTCCTGGACCGCAACGGATGAACCCGGTTACTGAACCATTCGATGAATGGACGCTACACCGAACGAGCTAGCGAACGCCAAAGCCATCGATCCTACTTGGGACCTCTTAGGCAATTGACGTAATATCATGAGCACTTATCTGCTAGCTCTTCATTTGACTGTGACGACGGAAGCACACTTTTTGAAGACATCACAGAAAATCACCGCATTCTTATTCCTGAATGAGGCCTGTGGAGCCATGACTTACATAATATCCACTGGCAGCTCCAGGGACGTTCATTCCTGCATTTATATAATATGCGAACGTCCCATAAGGAAAGACCTCATATCCGTGGTTAACAAATGATGTAACCTGGTCGACAATATTCCCTGGTCGGCAAAGCAGGAGCTCTAGGAACGTTAATTCCTGCATTTATATAATATGCGAACGTCCTCTGAAACTCTGTGGTCACAAGCCAAGGTGTGATAGTGTGTGTTGACATGAGGATGAGGAAGCCCATAACACAGCCAGTTCAGACTGTGTATGTGACGGAACGTCCCGAACAGGAGGATTGGACGTATGTTCCGACTAACAAACAAACATACAACAACATTGCGGCTCAAATGTAGTTGTAAGAGAGAGGGGGCCTCTCTCGCTCGCGGTCTGGATAGACCTGGACGAGCTAGCTATTAGACTGACAGGCTTTCTCCGTACTATCCTCAGATCCGTCGTTGCTGGGTGTGCACGTTCCAAGTTTATAGTGCTCGCATCACCCACACTGCTTCCCAGAACCGTAACAGACAAACCCGGCTGCCGAGCCATTCGATGAATGGTCGCTACACCGGGCGGACTAGCGGACGATCAATGCCTTCGATCCTACTAGGGACCTCTTCGGCAATTGTCGTATTACCCTGAGCACTTAGCTGCTAACCCTAACACTGCAACGACGGAGACACACTTGTTGAAGACATCACGAAAACATCACTCTGAATTCTGAAAAATAAAATGATAATATAGAGTGACCCTACGGAGAGAGGACCGGTATGGACCCCTCCCCGCAAACACAATATCGTGACACACGCCTCCAACGTTGTCATTTCAATCAACAAACACAGAGCAGGAATTAGTGCGAATACATTGAACCTGAGAATTAGAGGAAGATATCCTCGCATTATAAATAAAAAATATTTTTTCATCTATAAAAAATACACAGTCATATTAGTTGCACTATCCCTTGAAATAAAGATACATAATATAACATAATCCATTATAATCTTTGAAAGAAAATAATTTTCAAAAAAAAAAAAAATTTTTGAAAAAATTTTTCAGAAGAGCCCAAGTTCCCAATGGGAACACTGAGCCCAAATGGATCCCAAAAAAGCCTAAGTGTGGACAAAATTTTTTAAAACATTTCAAAAAATTAATGCAACACTTACATACAATATTAATGTATCTTGCTATGTCTAAACTAATGTAAAGACAAGAAATCACTATCAGCAGGAACCATTGTCAATGTAAACAAGAAGTTGTACAAAAACCGGAAACATGACTCCAGGCACCGATAAACATGGCCTGAAATCAGTTACCAATTTAATCACTATCTGATGCAAAACAGAGATTTCCATAGAAGAAACTGCAGAACATCAGATGGTAGATGCAGATCACAACGCCTAAACACCTAAGGGCGAGGACGTCAACATGGGGAAAAGAACAGAAATTCATTCTGTTACGAAGCCAAAACTCCCAAGAAATTTTAGTAATGATTATTACAGAAAATATGCCAAAAGCATGGGAGAATAGCAAGGGGGGAATAAAGGAAAGGGAGAGAGGCAACACTGATCCAGCAGTGGAACTTTCATAGCAAGAATGATAACAACAGGCTCATGCCTCGAAATTAGGGAATATAACATAATTTCATAAAAAATTTTAAGTTACAGTCCTGATTATTTCCTGCCACTGAATTTTCCTCTCCTCCTTCTATTTCCTCTTTAGATCCACCATTTCTCTCATATTTATGTGTCTGGCATCATTTAAACTGAGATTTACAAGCACAAATATCAGTCAGATGTGAACTGATGAAGGGCCAAACTAAGAATGACTTTTGGCACCAATTTCGAGACCTCCTTGACACTGCGCATGCGCAGTGGAGGAAAGGTATGGAGGACCATATAGGACATGTAATTTTCGGTTTTAGATGCAAATTTTGGGGATTGGGGGGGTCAAATTTGTGTTTGGCCCTAGAATTTAAGAGTTAGCACCAGCTAAGTCTGGGTCATTGGTACAGTATAAAAATATACCCAACATGCCTACCTAGAGAGCATGGTGGCTCAGGGGTTATGGCTTGGACTTCAAACCGAAGGACCACAGTTCGATCCCCGGCAGGGGTTACTGTGTTGTGTCCCTGGGCAAAGCACTTAATCCCAGTTGACAAGGTGGGGGTACGGTGGAACTGTGTACTAAGGCACAGTGCACATCGATGATGCACTGGTCTTCAACCAATGCTAACCCTACCTGTGCAGGGTTAGTACGTTGGGGAGTCTGGCAGGTGTTTGCCGTTGTTCGGTGGTTCTCTCCGGGTACTCCGGCTTCCTCCACCAGTAAAACTGTCTGACATGAGGTGACCCTGGTTGCCTAAAGTGCCATTAAACCACAAAAATAACTAAATAAATAACATGCCTAGCTGCTCAAAATTTTCTAAGTTGATGAAGGACAATAACTCTTTCAAAAATGATTTTTTTTTCTATACTCTGTATAATTTTTTTTTCATATATCTGACATTATTTTTATTTACTGAGCACACTAAATTCAGAGTATGTCACAAAGAGATGATAAAACTTCTTGAAGATTATTATTCCAAATGCAGTGTAGACCAGATGAGTCCACTAAAATGTGCTTGATATATCTATACTCACCACCAGTTGAGTACAAATGCAGTTATTTCTGAATTGGAGCTTGTGTCACCTTTTTTATTGTCAACTGCAGGGAGTAATTTGGGAATGTGAGGATTAAAATCTGGATATAAGTAGAATCCATTATCTGAAAATATAACAAAATATTCCTAAATAGATAAAAAAATTTAACCCTTTATTCAACATCAATATTAGATGGCAATAGCAAACAGAGGGTAAAATATTTTCTTGAATAATACTTTCCATTTTTTCCTCATAAACATAGCTTATGATCGCCTCATAGGAGCTTGTTCCAATGAGGGAGTCATAATCTATGTTTTGGGGAGCAGAAGCAAAAAAAAATACTAAACTTTGAAAGGAAATTTCTGTGAATAGAGTAGGCCTTTCTTGTTCATTACCTAAGGGAATTGGTTAAAACAAACCTAACAAAATGCTTTTTTAAGAGGTATTCACATGCTTATCCCAATAAGAAAGAGGTCACAATTTAAAAGCATGCACTTTACTGCATAAAAGATAAAATCCCTACAGCATAAAAGTTACCCAACAACCAAAAGCCCCACCCCCTTTATCACTAAATTAATTAATTTCATGAATTATTGAATATTTTTATTAAATATTATCAAAATAACATTTTAATTAACTCCACAATTTATTTAATTTTCATTTTTTGACAATGAATTACTGAATATTTATAGAATATTTTTTAGAACAAATGCAAGGCCAATTGCCCATGATCAGACAATAGTCCACCACGGTAAGTGGTGTCACCAAATTTCGGAATATTGCTTTGAATTTTACCAAAATCTAAAAAAAATTACATTCATCAATTTTGTATCATGTCTGATCACTGGTATAAATTAGGATCAACATCTTCAAAGTGTCTTTAAGATAAGCTGGTAACAGAAGACACAAACATAATAATAATATGTACAAAAATGATTGAAAAAAAGCTGTATGCTATGTAATTTATCTTGTGCTGCTATACCTCCATACCCAAAATTATTGAAATCAGGAATGTCATTTAAAAGTTCCAGGCCAAAAACTAATTACATGCAATTTCCAACAAAAATGGCTGCCAGTCTAGAATTTTTTTTTTTTTTTTTAAAAATTGACATGCATCAATTTTACATAATGTCTGATCAATGCTGGAAATTTGAAATAAAAACATTAAAGAGTCTCTGAAATACAAGTGGTAACAGGACAGATGGGCAGACAGACTGACAGATGGACTGAGTGAAATCCATAAGTCCCCTCATGGTAACCTGTGAGGGACTAATAATTCCTTGTCAATGTACAATTATAATTCTGAACTACCTCAGTATGATCACAAAAGTGGTATTTTTCATGATCAGATTGCAATCAGGTCAGATACATACAAGTTGGTTGAGATTTCATGAACAAAATTCTTTGAAATCAAACCAAATCATCAAAAGTAAATGAAAATATGATCCAATGTTTTCTAGTGTTGAAACGATTTTCAACTAGTCGACGCCAATGTGATTAGTACTAAACAAATCTACTAACCGATTAGTGAATCACTTATCGATCAGTCGCCTGAGTGTATTCTCTAAAGCCTTGAAGTTCCCACTTTGTGTTCCTTTAAGAAATTTAATTTAATTTTATTAAAATTAATTCAGTGCTTTTGATTTGAGGTGTGCTATCACACTCGGGCTTCTACATTGGAAGCAAGAAGCTCTCTTGTTTGAGCTTCTCTAATTTTCAAGAAAATAGATTAAATTACCGGGCAAATATTCAAGATTCCATTACACTGATTAAAACACACAAATGAGGTGTGAACAACACCTGCAAACAGTTGTGTGATTTTAATTAACGCTGCCAGGAGCAGTACATCTACAGATGTTTATAATTTTTCAACATGTTATTGTTTTGGGTAAATGTTGCTGAAATAACATTGGTCATAAAACAAAACATCACATAATGATATTTACTACTGAATGAAGTTTTACAACTCGCATTACGTAGTGCACATACTGACCAAACAATTCACACTGTTTGGTCATGTGATGTATTTAATATTCAATGAGGCTACTGTTTATAGTTTGTCTAGCTTTTCATTGGGGGTTGATTAAGTTATGCAGGTCATGGAACAATCACGTCATCAGAGTACACTTCTTCAGTGACCTGTTTTCTGCTTTCAAAGTTTCTTAGCACAATAACAAAGTGCAGAAATTTCTTATTAGACCACAATATACAAGGGAATTTTGGGGGAAAGTGCAATTTTTCTTTAAAATATTTGACAGAACCGAATATTGGAACACCAAAGATTTATTACACCAATTTATTTTTTGCAGCACTGGTTGTATGGTATTAAGGACATCGAGACATCAGCTTCCATAATGTTGCGCAGTTAGACGCATTAATTGTAAAGTGGAACCTGTCTTGAGAGACCACCCCTTTTGCCAAGCAAAAGTGGTCTTTCAAGACAGGTGGTCTCTCATTAGAGGTTTGAGGTTTTTGCTAGTCAGTGAATGACCAACCAGAGAATATTTATTGCAGAAATGGAGAATTGATTTTTCAACATTTTTTTATTATTGTTTTATTTTAATTCAGTTTTAATACAAAGTACAGAATCATTATTTGAGAAGTTACAGTTAAAAGTTCATAAATTCAAAAACATTTTGAGATTATGATGTACTATCCAAAATTTGTACTTTCTTACTTTATACAAACAAAGTGTTCTCCTCTATCAATATTCTGAAATGAGTTATTTTCATAATAATTTAGTTATATCTTGATAATGCTGTTTTTGTGTCTGTCAAGTTTTGTTTTAATACAAAATAATTTCAGTCACACTTTAAGTAAAAATATAAATTACTATAAATTTTTTCATAATTTTATACTGTAACCAATAACCCAGACTTAGCTAAATCGTAAAAAGGCGGAGGGCTTAGAACTTCCGAAATATTAGGTCAACATAGATCAAATCCTTCAATCCATGATGAAGAAATTAGAATGTACATGAATGTCTCTTAATACCATAATAGAAGAGACATAACCTAATATGGATCCCAATAATGTAAATCCTAAATCTAAGCATAAATTCATGTTAATTAGGATGTAACAAATAAACAATTTTAGATACTAGTCTGGACTAGGCCCTAAAAATTATTATGGCATACTCAGAATGAGAGAAAATTTCCCATAAACCTATGCCACACAATAATACTGCAGCTGATCACCGAACATAGTACGGACAAGACAGCTTCCTCAATAGTTACATACCCCATAAGGCAGAGAAGTGGACAAAATGACCCCCCTCCCCCTTTTTTAACATAACTTCAAAAGAAAGAGGGGAGAGCTCTGGAATCAATAAGCAGAACCCGGAAACGATATAAATAAATATCGATCAGGCACTCAACAAATTAATTCATGAATAATAAATGGTGCTTAACACCACTTCACAAGCCAAGGCTATAGCAATGATTTTGGTAAATAACATTATCCGCTATAAATATGCACTGCTGACGCCATATACAGGTATGACGAAATCAGTGAGAAATTAATTATAACATATACATACAAAAGCAGGATAAGATGAACAATCTCGGCAGAGAAAACTCTCTTCAAGATCATTCATAGGAGGCCTCTGTAATATTAAATACGGTAAAAAACACTCTCCAACGTGTACTATTTGGTATCTACAACTATAAACACGTCAGAATATGCAATTTGAGAACTGACAAAATAGAGACCAGGATCTAGAAATGGAGGTAGGTATGATAAACCGGCTCCAAAATCAGAAAATAAATACCAGAAACAACGCAACAGAACAGCATATATGCATATGATGGTGCCATCCAACACGACCCAGACGCAAAGTATGTATGTATTAAAAAATATATACGCGACAGTGTGAGTGTGTGTGTGTGGGGGGGGGGGGATTCAAAAATATGTCGAAACCTCCTCACCCACATTACTTAATCATTGCTGGTGCAGACAGCAATAATATAGTGATCATAAAGCTCTATCACGTCTGAATACTCGGTAATGCCACTGGGAGTGGAGAATGACATGAAGAATAAAACTTCCCTTAAAGAAGAAAACCCTCCAATGGGGAAGCTTCTGGCGAATGCTCAATAGCAGACCCCATAACCTCAATGAAATCAATAGAAACAAATGAATTGAAGGATACACATATCCTATCATTCATTTCCATGAAAATGGCCGAGCGTCAATGTATGAGCTCAAAAGCCTATACTAGCGAAACAAATAATGGAAACTATTATTCCCATGCGCCAAAAACTTAACTATCCTGAAGAGATCCCACATAAGATCATATAATAGCCAAACAGTTAGAATAAGCACAAGATATAACCAGCGCTTACTTATGCGCTCAAATCTTAAGCATTGACTGCTAATAGGAAGATAAATAACCCAAGCAGTATGAATAGCTAACTGACTTATTTAACAATAGAATGAATATAACATTCCTTCTATTGAAAAATAATGACAACAAAAACGTAACTTCTCTTCTGATAAACTCTGATGTGCATAGAGAGACCGTCCGGCTCAGGATTGTAACGCAATATATGAACTCACGTCCGAAATAATTGAGAAAACCGTTATATATGCCCAAACTTTACCTTATGTTAAAAGATTCTCTAAAACAAAACAGGTCAAGAGGGAAAAACGTCTACCACTCCAGTTAATAACTGGAGTAGACATTTTTGTAAGCGACCCATCGAAATAACATTCGAAGCTGCTCCACACAACTCCATCTGGCGCACAAAACTATCGCTGTTAATGCATCAGATAACCACTAAAAGCGAGCGAAACAGCTGGTTAATTCGCTCTGTGAAACAGATGATCCAGCCAAATGAATAGTGGGATACATGAATCCTGTCATAAATTCCATGAGACATTATCTAGTTCACAAAACAAGTGATCTAAAGAACTATACTTGCTACAATTGCTGAACGTTCGCTTATCAACTGAAAGATAATAATAAATAACCTAATTATCCACTTCCAGTCAAAATCAGCCGGACCGAGTTCTATAAGAGCCTAGAACCACCGGCTCAGGGGAGTCTGATCAGTAACTCAGTCTGACGAGAAACCCCTATCCAAGTGGCTGTATAGATAAACCTAAAGAATTATATATAGGAGAGATTCCTATACCTTCGCTATGAGCCTTATAAGCAAAATGAGTCTAGGACAAACTCTCCTGCTCTTCTGTTGGCCGTGGTCGATTAGACCCCAACTTAAAGAGTCGAGAATAGATGCTTTCTTGTAGTTTAATCCTACAATAATGAAAGCTTACCATTAAAGACTTAGGTATACCTATACCTTGCTATGAGTCCTTATAGACAATTTGAGTCTAGGACAACCTCTTGTACTCTTTCTGCTGGTAATGGTACAATAGACCCCAGCTTAAAGAGATGAGAATTGATTCTATCATAAAAACTATAGTTGGAAGACTAAAGCAACCTATGGCAAGTTTTCCATCTAGTCAAATGCAAAGATGAAGACACAAGGCTTCATTGCATCAGAATAACTCCCACTTAACATTAGTTAAGACCGAGAAATAAATACTAGGTCTAGAAAGAATTTTAAAGGTACAAATGACCACAAAATTCCTTCCATATAGACGATGCGTCACAGTACTTAAAATTAAAGTACATAAGACCATGAGACTAAATTTGCTCTGACTAAAGAAATTATCTTCTCAATTGCGTCTGAGCGAACAGCTAAATGATGAAGGTAAGGCTAGAACTAGGAGCTTAGCCTGCTCAATCAACTGTGAGGAACTCTCCACATCTTCCCCTGTTGTTTTTAAAAGTATGTGAACCATCACAAACGATCAAAAATATAGAGGAAGAAGATAAGAAACCGAATTACTTTTTCTACCAGAAGATAAATATGGTGTCGTCTACAGAATCAAAGACCTGTGACATCTGTGTAGACTTAACCGGAAAGAGATCTTATTACCCTGCTCTTTACCCAGATGAAGTCAGCGTTGAACTACGCTAGTGGTTTCTCATAATTGCTCGCAGCATTTTGAATCACTGGAACAAGATCAAGGAAATTATAATGTATGGTATCTATATCATCCAAGAGTTGTTCCGGAAGGAAAAGTTATCCTATCCATCATATGTTCAAATCAGTTAGAATCACAGTCACCAGTATCTAAACAGGCAGGTGACTGGACCAAATAAGCACTATGCAACAGCTCAAGATTTGAGACTTCTGTTGAGTGCTTCTGCCTTAGCAGGAATACTGCGATTACCTGTGCAACTGCGACAGCAAGCCTGTTACAGAGGCCTGAGGAGCAGCGGTCATGAATAGCCTCTTCGCCAGCTGCTCCTAGGACAGGGAGTCCAATATAGTTATTGCTGCGGACGACCCGATGAAAGAAGCCTCATCTCCTTGGCAACTAGATGATGCGACTTTCTTCACTAAAGATGGACCTTTGACAATGCAGACTGGAAATCTTGAGTCACTTAGCCAAGGTGCGGTCGGGAGTGCTTGGTAAATGCTAAAGAAGCAAAACTGTAGCCGTCTCAGCTAAGAATTGAACTAAGAGTACCGGACAATAGCTATGTACATAAGCTCTGACTGATGCAAGTTCCTACCAACAACACCCGGCTCCAGATGTTGTTGAAACAGAGAGAGAGGGGCTTCCTCTTGCTCGCCATACCTCAGAACTTGCCGTCTTCTTCCTTCCGTCAACGCTAGGTGAGCATGGATTCGATCAACAGTGCTCACACACCCTTATTCTCTATCGACTGCCACGGACATACCCGGCATCACATCATCCACATACGAGTGAGATCTGCCGGTTCAGTAGCTGTTTTTAGACAAGGGATGGAAGCCTCCTTGAAACCTAGCCCTTGTCTTTTTAAAATCATTGAGCACTCTCCCATTAGCTCTAAATACAATGCATATGCGACACATGCGGAGTCATGGTGCAAGTATCCAATCTTAACTGTTTCACCGGCAACAGGGAACTGACACCACTCATCAGGTTTTTTCACCCTGTGCAATATAAAGATCACTTTATCCGTTATGTAGAGGAAACCATAAGACTAGCCGACCCCGGACCTTATCGGTTTCCTCCTTCCGTCGTCAACTGGGTGAGCATAATTGCATATCATATTCACTCCACCCTATATGATCTCTCTTTTACTAGCCCGGATCGTCTACACCCGGTGTCATAGTTCTCAGGGACCTGAGTAACTACTTCACCGTTCGAGCTAACTAGCGACAACAGACCTGCACGGTCGAGTGTGCTTTTTGAACATAGAGGAAGCTATAAGACTGGCAGGCTCCAGCAGTCTATGGAAGGAGCGTCCCGTAGATGTAAGTTTCAACTGACACAAGTTCATACCAACAACCTCTGGCCCCAGAAGTTGTTATAAGAGAGAGGGACCTCTCTCTTGCTCGCAATCACGAAAGACCTGGACGAGCATACCTCAGAACTTGTCAGGCCGACACAAGTTCCTACCAACAACCTCTGGCCCCAGATGCTGTTATAAGAGAGAGGGACCTCTCTCTTGCTCGCAATCACGAAAGACCTGGACGAGCATACCTCAGAACTTGTCAGACCGACACAAGTTCCTACCAACAACCTCTGGCCCCAGATGTTATAAGAGGGAGGGACCTCTCTCTTGCTCACAATCACGGAAGACGTGAAAGAGCATACTTCAGAACTTGTCAGACCGACACAAGTTCCTACCAACAACCTCTGGCCCCAGATGTTGCTATAAGAGAGAGGGACCTCTCTCTTGCTCGCGATCATGAAAGACCTGGACGAGCATACCTCAGAACTTGTCTACTTCCTCCTTCCCATGCTTCCTCCTTTCCGTCGTCGCAGGGTGAGCATGTTTGTAGTGCTCGCTACACCCTTATTCCTCTTCTCGACCGCAACGGACATACCCGGCATCACGTCCCTCACATACGAGTTAGATCTGCCAGTCGGGCTAGCTGGCGACAAGGTCATCAATCCTACTAAGGATCTAGGCACTTGTCTAATACCTGAGTACTTTTGCCGCTAGCTCTTCATTGATTTGCGACAACAGCACACTCCTTGACGGCGTCACAAAGCCACCTCTTGTTCCTCTGTAAATAGAAACTAAAAAACTATACTGACCCATTTGACGAGATGACCAGCCAAGTCCCCTCACTGCAAAAGGACCAATAGAGTCCACTCGTCTAACACAAACCATGACACCCGTCATTACAATTATCAAATCTGATACATGGAGTAGAATTAGTGGTAGTACATCAAGTAAACTCATTACAACGACCAAGTAAATAAAGGAAAGGTTTCCTTTATTTGCCATACTATTAGATAAAAATAATTACCTAAAAACTAATATATGTCATTGTACTACCACCAAATCTACATATAATATAAGATAACATTAAATATAATCAATGAAATAAATATATCCAAAAGAAAAACTCTTCCCAAAATGTAATAAAAAAATGTTTGAAAAAATTTTCCTAATATAAGAGCCCAAGTTCCCAAAGGGAACGATGAGCCCAAAAAAGCCTAAATGTGGACAAAATTATAAAAACTGTGTAAAATTAACTACCACACTATCAGAATATTTAATGTTACTTACAACTGTTGTTCCTATAACAATAGGAAACTACCTAGAGTAATGGAAAGTAAACAAAACACCGGTATCAAGACCCCAGGCAACACGGCCGGAAGTCAGTAACAGAAACAAGACTATCCGATGTAAAGCAAGATCTTCCTCAGAAGAAAAAACAATATACTGGATGTAAGATGCATGACCAAAACATCTGAACACCCTAAGAACACCCTGGGGATGTACAGAATAATCTTCTGCATAAAACGTTAAACTCCCAATAAATTTTTAACAAATTTTTATTAAAACAAGCCAAAAAGCCCGGGAGCTTAACTGGGGGGATCAAGGGAAGGCAGGGAAGGAATACTAAATAAACAGTGGATAGATCATAATCAATCAGTGATAACGTCAGGCTCATGTCCCGAAATTAGGGAACATGAACTAATTTTAATAAATAATATAAAATTACAGCCCTGAACATTTCAAACCACCGTTTCTTCCTTCCTTCATCCAGTTCTGTCCTTGGATCCACCAATTTAACCACTGATTTGTGTCTGGCATCATTATTAAATGAGATTTAAAAGCACAAATATCAGTGTGTTGTTATCTGACAAGAGTCAAACATAGAATGATTTTATTGGCGCCAGATTCGGTGACTTCCTGGCATCTGCGCATGTGCAGAGGGTAAAATGTATGGAGGGCCAGTTAGGACTTCCAATTTTCAGTTTTGCATGCAAATTTTGGACATTGGGGGGCAAAATTTGTGTTTGGCCCTAGACATTTTGGGGTTAGCACCAGCTAAGTCTGGGTCATTGGTTACAGTATAAAAATACTGAGTTTTTGCCACAGTTTTGCGGTTTCTCATAACAGGTGGCCTCTCATGACAGGTCCATTATAGAGTAAAACCAATCGGTGCATTGCAAAAGTGATCTCTCAAGACAGGTGGTCTCTCATGACAGTGGTCTCTCAAGACAGGTTTTACTGTATCATAATTTGGAAGCCATTCCAGCCAATGAATGTAGTTAAAACCAGAGTTTTGTAGAATTTATTGCTTAGTTTAGCATCTGACATTGCATAACCGGCTGGACAATTAATCGTCGATTCCTACCTGGCGATAAGTTGAATAGTAAAAATCCAAATGGCATTAATCGTTTCAATAATAATGTTTTCACATTTTTCCAATGGATAAGAATCTACAGTCCTCTACAGTCCTATGGGAAGAAGATGAATTTCGATCAGATCATGATCCAATCAAAATTCTCTGTCTGCTTTTGTGATCACAATACTGTACATAATTTTATTTTTCATCCCGTTTAAAATGGCTGCAGGTTATACCTCTTGTAATATTCTATACAATTGATTTGTCAATTACTATTTGATAATTTTTGTGATTGCACCCCATTGATGTTTGTTAATGCACTGCATTTGTGTTAATGTTTTGCATTATCAGCTCATACAACTGCTGAACATGGGAAACTGACACACAGTGCGAAAGTTCATTTTCCTTAAACCAGATAATCATACCACTCCTAACCCCAGGGTAGTGTTGAAACGATTTTTCGACTAGTCGACAGATGCTATTAGAACTAAACAAATCTATTAACCAATTAGTATAGTGTATTCTCTAAAGCCTTCAAGTTTCCACTTTGTGCTCCTTTGACTGGTAGAGTGCTGGAAGCCCATATTTGGGCTTTACTGTGAGGTGAAGGTACTGCAACTTGAAGGCTTCATACTCAGTGGATGTGCTTCATATTATCTTTGAAGTGATATTATTTAGTCTGTAGAGACTTGTCTTGTTACAATTTATGGGAGAGTGCCTTTGGGCACTCTCCCATAAATTGTAACAAGGCAAAGACCCGAGTACAAACTTTGATGGCCAAAAATAATTCAGCACTCTACAAGTTAAGAAATCAATATCCCACTGTTCTTAATGAAGTTTTGCTACATTGTCCAAACACGTTACACGCATTGCAAAATCGAAGGTATTGCACTACAATATGCAGAATGCGTTGAGTGAGAGACGAGGTAAATAGGGAACTGTTCATGATATAACATAATAAATTGAACTTAATTAACTGCATTCGTTGTGTTGTCTCTCGGTGCATTTTAGTTCAAGTTATGTTAACATTCGCTCACCAACATACAGAAGGGGTTGGTATCCTGGGGTAAGGCGACAGGATCAAAAGGATGTGGGCTGAGTTAATTGTTGGAGTATTGGGTGGTGGGTGGGTCGGGGACTGACTGGATAGGCTCTTTGGTGTTATCTTGCTCTTTATCTTTGATTATTCATACAAGCCTGATGCAACTTAATATTCTTTGTTTCAAACCCACACCAGGTGATCCATTCAGGATATTCTGTTGGCAGGGGCATTGTGCTCCCGGCATCACTTCTTGGACCTTTGGTTCTTCTACCGATAACCTACGTCCAAGTTATTACAGAAGCAAAACAAGTTCCACTTGAACTCTTGACGTCATATGAATGGGGCGGATACACTGTAAGATTGACAGGTATATACGGTTGCCATTTGCACTTAGTTCAGCCGCAGATAGAATCTAGTCGAATACGATAACAGGTTGAGTCACAACTTGTGTGTGTGACAAATTCGGGGAGGGAGTATACAAAACAACATGAGTATAGGAAATGTTAAGAGCTAATGAGCTATGCTGCTATTCAAGTTATTGTGTTTAGATACGGTACTTACGCATAATACGCTGGGATTGGGATTTTGTTTTAGATTCAGGATTTTGTTCAATGGATGAGTTTTTCAAACTGTTTCCTTGTTCATCTGAACTTGAGAGTTAAATAATAAACCCAAGACATGACTCTTAACATAACCGACACCACAATTTCACTACCGAAGAGCACCAGTTGCTGCTGATGACCACGAACACAGGCACCAATAACAACAACAAGAGCTGTTGAAGCCACCTACTTTTTCTAACAAATCATTACCCATGAAAAAACATTTGACGGAACTGAATATTCTGGGCCCTCTCCTCAATTCCTCTTAGGAAATAGGAACACCCAAAGATTTATTATTCGGACAATTTATTTTCTGCAGCACCAGCTGTTTGATTATAAAGACAAGGAGACATCGACTTCCACAATGCCACACAGTTAGATCCATTAATGGTATCATAATTTGAAAACCACTTCAGCAATGAATTTAGTTAAAACCACAGTTTTGTAGACTTTAGTGCATAGTTTAGCACTCGACATCACCTAACCAACTAGTCGATTAATTGTCGACTACTATCCGGCAAATAGTCGATTAGTAAAAATCCAAATGGCATTAATGGTTTCAACACTACCCCAGGGGCTTAATAGGAATAATCTTGTGAATAACCCTTACAAAGATGTTATATATCAACTAGAGGCTTTACAGAGCCTGTAATCGCTCACCTGAAACTACATATAATGAAAGTGTCAATGACACTGTAGCTAAACTTGTGTGTTGTATTTGATGAAAAGGATAATGTTCAATGTTTATGAAAGGATTATGAAATAAGACAAGAATTGTGATAATTGGGAATATGTTCATTTCTGGTCCCTGTATGCTATGTTTTTGATAAAAATAATATGAGGTGTATACTGTAGTAAAGAGCTGAGGGGTGGGTTAAAATGACCTCACAGTTAATGTATGTGGCCCTCGCAGTTAACGTATATTAACGAAAGTTCCCAAGTTACAGTGAAATTATTCCAAAACGAGTCATCCTATCAAGTTACATTGAAATCCCTTCATAAATATGGCCTGTAGACTGTGCTAAAGGTTTTCGGGCTTCAGGCCCCCGTAGCTGTCAGTTTCCCAATTGCGTCCAAAGGGGACATTCTCATCTAGACATTATATGAAGTCAACCTACCAAGTTACAATGAAATCCCTTCATAAATATGACCTGTAGACTGTGCTAAAGGTTAAAGGTTTTTGGGCTTTGGGCTCGGGCAGCCATCATGGTTGAATGATCGCAACCAAAAGGGGGCATTCTCATCTGGGCATCATCTGAAGTGATCCTACGAAGTTACAATGAAATTCCTTCATAAATATGACCTGTAGACTGTGCTCAATGTTTTGGGGCTTCGAGCCCCTGAAGCCGTCACAGTTGACCAATCACGACCAAAAGGGAATGTCATCATCTAGGCATTATATGGAGTCAAACTAACAGGTTACAATGAAATCCTTCCATAAATATGACCTATAGACTATGCTAAAGGTTTTGGGGTATTGGGCTCGGGCAGCCATCAAGGCTGAATGATAGCGACCAAAGGGGACATTCTCATCTAGACATTATTTGGAGTCATCCTAGCAAGCTACAATGAAATCCCTTCATAATTATGACCAGTAGACTGTTCTAAAGGTTTTCGGGCTTCGGGCCCCTGTAGCCGTCACAGTTGCCCAATTGTGTCCAAAAGGGGACGATCTCATCTAGACATTATATGAAGTCAACCTACCAAGTTACAATGAAATCCTTTCATAAATATGACCTGTAGACTGTGCTCAAGGTATTCTGGCTTCGGGCTCAGGCAGCCATAATGGTTGAATGATCGCAACCAAAAGGGGACATTCTCATCTGGGCATCGTCTGGAGTGATCCTACAAAGTTACAATGAAATCCCTTCATAAATATGACCTGTAGACGGAGCTCAAGATTTTCGGGCTTCGGGCACCTGTAGCCATCACAGTTGGCCAATCACGACCAAAAGGGGATGTCATCATCTAGGCATTCTATGGAGTCAACCTAACAGGTTACAATGAAATCCTTCCATAAATATGACCTATAGACTGTGCTAAAGGTCTTTGGGCTTGGGCAGCCATAAAGGCTGAATGATCACGACCAAAAGGGGACGTTCTCATCTAGACTTTATTTGGAGTCATCCTACCAAACTACAATGAAATCCCTTCATAATTATGAGCTGTAGAATGTTCTAAAGGTTTTCGGGCTTCGGGCCCCTGTAGCCGTCACAGTTGCCCAATCATGTCCAAAAGAGGACATTCTCATCTAGACATTATATGAAGTCAACCTACCAAGTTACAATGAAATCTCTTCATAAATATGACCTGTAGACTGTGCTAAATGTTTTCGGGCTTCAGGCTCGGGCAGCCCTCCTGGTTGAATGATCGCAACCAAAGGGGACAATCTCATCTGGGCATCATCTGGAGTGATCCTACGAAGTTACAATGAAATCCCTTCATAAATATGACCTGTAGACTGTGCTCAAGGTTTTCGGGCTTCGGGCACCTGTAGCCATCACAGTTGACCAATCGCAACCAAAAGGGGATGTCATCATCTAGGCATTATATGGAGTCAACTTAACAGGTTACAATAAAATCCTTCCATAAATATGACCTTTTGCCTATGCTAAAGGTTTTGGGGCTCAGGCACCCATCAAGGCTGAATGATCGCGATCAAAATGGGACGTTCTCATCTAGACATTATTTGGAGTCATCCTACCAAGTTACAATGAAATCCCTCCATAAATATGACCTGAAGCCTGTGCTAACAGTTTTCGGGCTTCGGGCCCCTGTAGCCATCACAGTTGCCCAATCACGTCCAAAAGGGGACCTTCTCATCCAGACAATAAATGAAGTCAACCCACCAAGTTACAATGAAATTCCTCAATAAATATGACCTGTAGACTGTGCTAAAGGTTTTCGGATTTTGGGCTCGGGCAGCCGTCACGGTTGGCAGATCATGCCCAAATGGAGAAATTCTCATCTAGACATCCTAAGGAGTCATCCTACCAAGTTACAATGAAATCCCACCATATTAAACATGACCCGCAGACTGTGCTAAAAGTTTTGGGGTTTTGGGTTTGAACATCCATCACGGTTGACGGATCACGCCCAAAAGGGGACGTTCTCACCTAGGCATTATACAGACGCATCCTACGAAGTTACAATGAAATAATAATAATAATAATAATTGATTTTCTAGAGCGTAAAACCACAAATAGTGCTCTAAAACGCTTGACAGAAATAAATACACTTTTCTGAAATGAAGAGTCACATCTGTTTTGGTTGCCTCTTAGAGAGGTTTAGAAGAATATTTCAGGAAAAAGGAAAGTTTTAAGATTTCTTTTGAAGACATCGAGAGTTTCTGAAGTTCTGACACTAATTGGCAGGGAATTCCACAGTCTGGGACCCACGATGGAGAACACACGATCATGAGCCTGATTAGATCTGCTAAAAGGCACAACTAGTTGAATTTGGTTTTTAGATCGGAGACTGCGCATTGGTTTATATACAGTGAGGAGCTCTTGCAGGTAATCTGGAGCCAGTTTGTGGATACATTTGAATACTAAGATCCATATTTTGAAATCAATCCTCTGTTTAACTGGAAGCCAATGTAATTGTCTTAAAACAGATGTTATGTGTTCAGAGCGTTTGGTACCAGTAATTATCCTAGCAGCAGTATTCTGAACTTTTTGAACTTCTGAATCAGGCACTGGGACAGCCCCACTAACACTGAATTACAATAGTCTAGTTGTGAGGCGATGAAGGAGTGCACAAGTTTTTCAAGTGCTGACTGGTTAAGATAAGGTCGCAGTCTTCCAACATTACGAAGCTGCCAGTAGCATTTTTGACATATTTTATTGATATGGATGTCTAGTTTTAAATTTGAGTCCACAATCAGTCCAATATTCCTGGCCGATTCACTTTTCATAGTGATGTTGTTTCCAACCAGAATTGATGTAACAGAGGGTGTAGGCATGCGAACCCCGGATATCACTAAGAATTCAGTTTTAGAGTCATTCATTTTCAGTTTAAAGTCTATCATCCATTCCCGCACAAGATTTATGCAAGTTTCCATGTTATTGACTGTGGTGAAGGAGTCACTTGGAACAGATGGGTTGAATGTGATGTACAGTTGGTTGTCGTCTGCATACAGATGATATGATATGCCATGCTTTTTAAGAAGGCGACCAAGAGAAGAAGTGTGCTGAGTAAACAAGAGTGGTCCAAGAACTGAGCCCTGAGGAACACCACACTTTAACGTCCTGCTTTCCGAACCGATCTTACTGATGTATATTTGTTGACTGCAACCTTCTAGATATGATGCAAACCACGATAAGGCAGTTCCACAAATGCCATTCTGTGTCAATGTCTGCATGAGAATACCATGGTCGACAGTGTCGAATGCTGCTGACAAATCCAAGAGAACAAGCAGTACAGCCTTACCCTCAGACACTGATTTAACAATGTCATTGTTGACTCGTAGTAAGGCTGTTTCTGTACTGTGGTTGGATTTATATGCAGACTGGAAGGGCTCTAAAAGATCATTTTCATGCAGATGATTTTTGAGTTGTAAAGCAACAACCCTTTCCAACAATTTAGACAGGAAAGAGAGGTTCGATACTGGTCGATAATTCTTCAGGTTGTCAGGATCAAGACTTGGTTTCTTGATGAGTGGAGTAACAAGTGCTTTTTTCAATGCATTTGGAACAAATCCCTCATGTAGGGATGCAGATATAATAGATGTTATTGCTGGCAGAAGATAATCAATTGTCTCTTTTAAAAGGAATGTTGGAATTTGATCGAGATCATTGGATTTATTGGATGATGATAAAATCATTTTTCGAATGTCATCTTCTGAGACAGAGTGAAAATTAGAAAAATCACTTTTTATGTCAAGATGATCAAACTCTGGTGGTTCACGTGATGGTATACTATCCAGAATTACTTGAATTTTGGTTATGAAATCATCGCTGAATTTTTCCAGAATTTCTTCAGTATTAAGATGATCTGGGAGAATGACTTTTTGTTCTTTACCAAGGAGACTATTGGTTAGCAAGAACAGCACCCTTGTATTAGATGACTCTTCTATAAGAGAATTGTAGTACTCCCTCTTCACCTTTTTGATGATCATATTAGTTGTATTTCTTTGGTACCAGAACATTTGCCGGTGAACCTCAAGCTTCGTTTTATTGTAAAGACGCTCAAGTCTGCGGTGCTGTTGTTTAGCAGCTCTAACATCTTCAGAAAACCACTCCACTTTTTCCCTATTAATTATAATTTTTGACTTGGGTGGTGCATGTTCAGCCATGATGCCCTTAAGAGTTTCTTCAAATAAAGATAGGAATTGCTCAGATGATTTATGACTACAACAAAAATAGTTCGAACACAGATTTGATGAACTGATATCCATTTTCAAGGCATCAATGTTTATGGATTTATATTTTCGATAAGTAATTTTCTTGGGAATGATTTTTGAAGTTGCTAGTGTCAATTCGGCCAAGACCGCATAGTGATCAGACAATGCTGGATCTGTGACATGGACATTTTGTACTGACGTGCTGTTACTTTGACAAACAAGAATTAGATCCAAGGTGTGTCCTCTCTTGTGGGTAGGTTTTAAGACCAGTTGTGAATAGCCATATGATTAAAACAAATTTGTGAACTGCTTGGCAAAAGTGTCATGTAAATTGTCAACATGGATGTTGAAATCACCGGCAACAGCTATATCACATTCATACAAGGCATAGAAGGACAGATATTCAGAGAATTCATTTAGAAACTGAATCCCTTCATAAATACAACCTGTAGACTGTGCTAATGGTTTTCTGGTTTTGGGCTCGGGCAGCCATACTGGTTGCCCGATCGCAACCAAAAGGGGACGTTCTCGTCTAGACATGACCCCAAACCTGCATATAAAATTTTGGGACGATCAGACAAGAACTGTGGGGTGTAGCTCATGCTAAAGGAAAATGTGAACAGACTCAGACTCACAGACTAACAGACTTCCGCACACGTGATGGCAATAGCTTATCTTGACTATGTCAAGTTAAGCTAAAAATGTGATTTCCCATAGGCTTTTCATGGTAACTATGAGCTGCAATTGTGGCCATGTTTGCAACATTACATCAACATTACATGAGGATCATTGGTAGAAGGTGTCCCAGTCTTCAATTACGTGAAGTTTCAAAACAATTGAATCCATCAAACAGAATTACAGAATTCTCTGGTGGCCATATTTTCCAACCAACGGGAACAAAAAGAGGATCGTTTGTAGAGGACCTCCTATAGACCATTCTTGCCACGTCAGCTCAGTAGTTCCAGAGAGAAGATGAAAATGTGATTTCCCACAGGTTTTTTTATATTAACTATAAACTGCAATTGTAGCCATGTTTGCAATATGATCAGCATTAAAATGAGGAACGTTGGTGGAGGGTATCCCAGTTATCAACCATGCAAAGTTTCAAAACATTTGGCCCTGTGGTTTCAGAGGAGAAGAGTTTTCAAAATTGACCAATCAGAATCAAAGAATGCTTCTGGCGGCCACGTTTTTTCACTCAACAGGAATAAAATGAGTAACAGTTGTAGAGAACCTCCCATAGACGATGCCTGCCAAGTCTGGTTTACATTGGCACAGTGCTTTCAGTGAAGATTATGAAAATGTGATTTCCTATAGGGTTTCTATAGTAACTATAAGCCACAATTGCAGCCATAAGTGCAACACGATGAAGATTAAAATGAGGATCATTGGTAGAGGGGGTTACAGTCATCAGTCACACTAAGTTTTCAAACCATTAGGCCTTGTAGTTTCAAAGAAGATTTTCTTGAAAATGCACACATTTATGAATTCTGTTTCAACAAAAAAAAATCAGTAAAAGAAGGTTAAATATTTTGAAAATTAGAATTTTCTCAGTCAGTATTCTCTTTCAAAATAGCTTTGGATAGGTAAGGGGTTACAGTCAAACACATTTTTCTCCAATTTTGTCAAATCTTAAAAGATAAACAATAATTACTGTCATCTAAGCTGACATGATGAGAAGTGAATATAAATGAAAACTTTTCTAGTGTTCCAAGCAACTGTCATCAATCAAGATTTACTGATAAGTAACATGAGACTAATAATCAACATACAGTTGCCATTGTTTAAAGTAGTACAAGTCAAAATAAGTTGTGAAGGAAAATCCTATAAACTATGTATCTTTCTCTTCCTACACTTATAAGACTAGAAGCTGACATCATTTTCTGGAAAGCTCTCACCGATAGCTTCCCAGAAAATGTCAGATTCTGATCTTGTCAGGACAGGAGCAGCAGTTTACTTAATGCATTGCTACAGCTTATTTTGACTTGTACACAATATTTGGGTTTTTTTTCCAGTTCACAGTGGAGAAAACTGGAATCAACTCTTACCAGATTCTTAAAAACAAGCATTTTGCTGACAGTACCGATCTTCATGCAGACAGGAGAGGCATTGGGTTAAGCATTTGAATATAGGCTCTGGTGGCCACATATTTCCATCCTCTCATAGACCATTCCTGCGAAGTTTGGTTCACGTTCGATCAGTAGTTCCAGAGAAGATGAAAACGTGATTTTCCATAGGGCTTCTATAGTAACTATAAGCCGCAATTGTGGTCATGTTTACAACCCGATCAACATTAAATGCGAATCGTTGGTAGAGGGGGTCCCAGTCATCATTTATGTGAAGTATCAAAACATTTGGCACGGTAGTTTCAGAGGAGAAGATTTTTGAAAATCCACCAATCAGATTCAAAGAATGCCTCTGGCAGCCATGTTTTTCAACCCACAGGAACAAAATGAGGATCGTTTGTAGAGGACCTCCCATAGACTATCCCTGCCAGGTTTGTTTTCACGTCGCCTCGGTTTTTCCAGAGAAGAAGAGTAAAATGTGATTTCCCATAGGGTTTCTACAGTAACTATAAGCTGCAATTGTGGCCATGATTGTGACCCAATGAACCTTAAATGAGGATCGTTGGCAGAGGGAGGGGGGGGGGGGGGGGGTCCCAGTCATCATTTATGTGAAGTTTCAAAACATTTGGCCTGGCAGTTTCAGAGGAGAAGATTTTTGAAAATCCACCAACCAGAATCAAAGAATGGCTCGGGAAGCCATGTTTTTCATCCGACGGGAACAAAACGAGGATCGTTTGTAGAGGACCTCCCATAGACTATTCCTGCCAAGTTTGGTTCACACCGGCTCAGCGGTTACAGAGAAGAAGATGAAAATGTGAAAAGTTTACGGACGCCAAATGACGGACGCCAAGTGATGAGAAAAGCACACATGGCCTTTTAGGCCAGGTGAGCTAAAAATGTATGCATTTGCAACACTGATTTGAGAGGAGATCATTAACTGGTTGAGTGCTAAATTATTTTTCAAAGGTGGTTTGAAACATGGGTATTGTTTTTCAAAGATAACATTCTACCCACACGAATAGCCTTAGTTTAGTAAGATTTCATTCATAAATAATTGTTTGTTACAATTTATTGGGGAGTGCCAACAAGCACACTCCAATAAATTGTAACCACACAATTTTATATGTAACAATTCTCTCTTATTGATTACGAAACAAGCTATTACCTACTGTGTAAAGCCACAAAAGTGGCTCCAAGCATTTTTCAATGGAGCCATGACAGGGGCATCTAGCCTTCAGCCAGTTAAAACAAGAGCTGGACTGTCGTCCGGTGCATACCCCCATGTGGTGTACCGCCTAGTGTGTGCATACCAATGACCAACAAATATTAGACTCACACACAGATGGACGCAAGGATGGACGGAAGGACGGATGCACAGACAGATGCATGTAATCCAGTATACCCCCCATTTTCTTTTCTTCGAAAGTGGGGGTATAACTATTTCCAACAATTTCTAAGTCCAAAGGTATGGTAAATTGTTGGTGTTTGGAAGTTATGCAATGAGGCAGAAGCCTTTGTCCGAGGCAAACTGCATGCCATATTTCACTGAAATATAATAACCCATACCTGAGATACAGGCTGAACAGACAAATAATGTCTATTTCCTAGAATTTTTAAGTCAAAAAAGGGGGATAACTCTAAAAAGGAGAACGTGAGAAATATCATTGCATGCTTTTTTAAAGCTTACACCATAAGCAGTATTCATGGCAAATTTCATTCCAACAGAACATTCGATACCCGAGATGCAAGTTGAACAGACAAAATTTGGTTCGGATGGACACAATTTCTAAGTGAACAAGTAATAAAAACAAGTAACAAAAAAAAAAAAAATAACTAGTGTGGGCATACCTATGACCAACAAATATTATAGAAAACAAGAGGTCCCAAGGGGACCTTAGGTTCCGCTCCACAGTTTTCCAGGAATTTCCAAATCTGACATGCCATACACTCTCTTCAAATGCAAATATCCTGTAACTTAGTTATCTAACCCATTACATGTATTACATTTCCCAAATCCACAAAAAACATATAACACTATCTGACTAAGTAGAAATAAACAATCTGAATGTGGGTGGAATTATTTATTGTCAAAGGCAAGACTTCAACCTGAAAAATTGCCCGAAAAAATACCGAAACCAGTCATTTTCAGCCACCTAGCAGCCTCAAAAGCAGAATTTTCCCACCAACCCCGCCTACCCACCCCTGGAGCAGAGCATCACTTGTTTCTAAAATGCAAAAAAAAAATTATATGTTTCCGTCTCATTTTTTAGTTACCTGTCTGGTAACAAACCCGTGTAAAAATTACATTTAAAAAAATAGCCAATTTTTTGAAGCCACTGTTTCCCATAATTCATCTGGTAATTTACCCCTATGTATCAGACTCCAACTCTGGGACCAAAACTTCAAATTCTCTTGTCCAACAAAAAGCCTAATGTAATCATATATCTGATACTAAAAATATATCTCTATTTTACATGGCCTTAGTTTCAACATACGCCCTTTGTTTAGAATTTCACCCCTGTGCAATAGTGTGAAACTGTGGAGTGGAACCTTAATCGCTCACCGTCCAAAGTGGTTCAAAGAAGTGTTTGAGATCACATTCAGTTAGACATGGTTCATCAACACTACAAAGGAATGATGCCATGCAAAGGCAAATTTTATGGAAATGGATCTGAACAAACTTGAACCTAAAGATGCTCCCCTGCCCCACCCCCTCACCCCCCTCCACTGCCTATAGAGAGCCCAAATAAGCCAGGGACTCAAATTGAAAAAACTTGAATCTGATCCGGCTTGAGATGTTACAAATGTATATACCAAAGATGAAAGAATTCTGACTGGTGGATCTGAACAAGGAGGTTTTTAAAAAATGTCCTCACATTACAATAAGTTAAACTTTGGGCTCAAATTGGGAGCCAAAATATTAGCCCAGGGACCCGATTTGAACAAACTTGAATCTGACCCACCTAGAGATGTTGTATACCAAATATGAAAGGATTCTGACAGGTGGATCTGAAGAAGACTTTTAAAAGAAATTTCCTCATGTTGCACTAAGTTAAAATTCGGGCTCCCATAGGAAGCCAAATATCAACCCATAGACCAGATTTGAACAAACTTGAATCGGACCCTCCTAGAGATGTTGTATACCAAATATGAAATCATTTGGACTACAGAGTCTAAAGAAGAGGATTTTAAAAATACATTCCCTATATTGCACTAAGTTGATATTCGGGCTCCCATAAGGAGCCCAAAAATTAACCCAGGAAAGCAATTTGAACAAAACTGAAACTGACCCACGTCAAGATGTTGTATACCAAATATGAATGCATTCTGACTGGTGGATCTGAAGAAGAAGATTTTTAAAGAAATTTCCTCATATTTCACTAAGTTAAAATTCAGGCTCTCATAGGGAGCCCAAATATAAACCCAGGGACTCAATTTGAATAAACTTGATTCTGACCACCCCCCCCCCCCCTCCCCCCTCCCGCCACAGATGTTGTATACCAAACATGAAAGGATTCTGACTGGTGGAGCTGAAGAAGAAGATTTTTAAAGAAATTTCCTCAAATTGTACGAAGTTAAACTTTGGGCGTCAAGAGAGATCCCAAATACTAACTCAGGGACCCGATTTGTACAAACTTGAATCTGACCCCCTGCCCCCCAATAGATGCTGTATACCAAATATGAAAGGATTCTGACTGGTGGATGTGAAGAAGAAGATTTTTAAAGAAATTTCCTCAAATTGCACAAAGTTAAACTTTGGGCTCCAATAGAGAGCCCAAATACTCACTCAGGGACCCGATTTGTACAAACTTGAATCTGACCCCCCTATAGATGTTGTATTCCAAATATGAAAGCATTCTGACTGGTGGATCTGAAGAAGAAGATTTTTAAAGAAATTTCCTCATATTTCACTAAGTTAAAATTCGGGCTCCTACAGGAAGGCCAATTATTAACCCAGAGACTCGATTTGTACAAACTTGAATCTGACCCCAATAGAGATGTTATATACCAAATATCAAAAGATTCTAATTGATGGTTCTGGAGAAGAAGATATTTTTAATTTTAAAAGAAAATTTATGGGTGCTAGCAGAGTAATGCCCCTGTGGACGAGGAAAGATTATTTGTACAAGCTTGAATTGACATATGATGAGGAACATGCACACCACATTTGATTCAATTTGGTCCGGTAGTTTGAGAGGAGAAGTCGATAATGTAAAGTTCACGATGGACGACGATGGACGACAACAGACGACGACGCCGGACGACGACGACGGACGGCAAGTGATAAGTTAACCTCCCTTCGGTGAGCTAATAATATTTGAAAGTTGTGAAATAATAATAATGAAAGTTATGAATATTCTCGGATGGACTCACACATGGACGCACGGACCAACGGATGCACAGACGCACAGACGCATGTAATCCAGTATACCCCTATTTTCTTCGAAAGTGGGGGTATAATGAGTTTCTACATTATCCATAGTGGTAAAATCTGAGAGGCCAATGAAACCACCCCAACTCTGAGAGGCTAATGAAAGTGTCAATGACATTGTAGCTCAACTTGACAAACTTGAACTTGGCAAGTTTTAAATGAAATGGCAAAATTGAAGATCATTGGTACCAATGTTATTTGATGAAATTTCAACATAACAGCATTGTGTGTGCACAACATCAGAGTAATCCATGCATTTTTAAATGTAAAATGTAAGACTGGCTAAAGGAAGAATGTTGAAACACAAATGCAGTATGTTCAGAGGTTGTAAAAGGCAACTTTTTTCACACAAATGAATGCTAATCAATAGCTCTTATCTAAAGGTCTTGCCTAATGAGCACACCAAGTTCAAAAACAATCCTATGATAAATGTGGCCTGTAGGCAATAAATTCAAAGATTGTTGCCAACAGCAACAGCTTTTGATGGAAATGAAAAGAAAATCAATAGCTCCTGTCTTTGTCACCCTGCATATGCATACAAAGTTTCATAACAACCTGATAATGAAAGTGCCTTCTTTTTTTTTTTTTTTTTTTGGGGGGGGAGGGGGGGGTTATGGAAATTCATAAATATACCCTGCAGAGAGTGCAAAAGGGATAAGTTGATGCACAATTACAGTAAGTTCAAAGGCTGGTGATAACGACAATAATTTTTTATGGAAATGAAAAAAAGCAATAGTTCACATCTAGAGGTCACCCCGAACACATTTACCAAGTTTCAAAGTGATCCGATCATAAATGTACCCTGAAGGGTGTGTTAAAGGGAAATATTGAGGTCTAACTAAACTAAGTTCAAAGGTCAGCGGCCACATTTTTTGACAGAAATGGAAGAAAATCGACAGCTCCCATATAGATGTCACCCCACACAAGCACACCAAGTTTGCAAGCGATCCAATCATAAATGTGCCCTGCAGGGTGTGTCAAAGGGAAATTTTGATGCTTAACTGCACTAAGTTTTTACTAAGTTCATCGAAGGTCATTGCCAGTGGCAACATTTTTTGACGGAAATCAAAGAAAATCGATAGCTCTCATCTAGAGGTAACCCCAAACAAGCATACAAAGTTTCAAACCAATCTGATCATAAATGTGTCCTGTAGGGCATGCCAAAGGAACATATTGATGCCTGTCTAAACTAAGTTCAAAGATCATTGCCAGCGGCGACATTTTTTGATGGACGGAAATGGAAGAAAATTGATAGCTCCCATCTAGAGGTCACCCCAAACAAACATGCCAGGTTTCAAAGCAATCCGAACATAAATGTGCCCTGTAGGGTGTGCCAAAGGGAAATATTGAGGTCTGACTAAACTAAGTTCTAAGAACGTTGGCCACAGCAACATTTTTTGAAGTAAATGGAAGAAAATTGATAGCACCCATCTAGAGGTCTCCCCAAACAAGCATGCCAGGCTTCAACACAATCCGATCATAAATGTGCCCTGTAGGGTGTGCCAAAGGGAAATATTGAGGTCTTCTGACTAAACTTTGTTCTATGAACGTTGGCCGCGACAACATTTTTTTACGGAAATTGAAGAAAATCGATAGCTCACATCTAGAGGTCTCCCTAAACAAGCATACCAGGTTTCAAAGCAATCTGATCATAAATGTGCCCTGTAGGATGTGCCAAAGGGAAATATTGAGGTCTGACTAAACTGAGTTCTAAGAACGTTTGCCGTGCCAACAATTTTTGACAGAAATTGAAGAAAATCAATAGCTCCCATCTACAGGTAACCCCAAACAAGCATGCCAGGTTTCAAAGCAATCCAATCACAAATGTGTCCTGTAGGGTGTGCCAAAGGGAAATATCGAGGTCTGACTAAACTAAGTTCTAAGAACGTTGGCCGCGGCAACATTTTTTGACGGGAATTGAAGAAAATCGATAGCTCCCATCTAGAGGTCACCCCAAACAAGCATACCAAGTTTCAAAGCGATCTGACCATAAATGCGACCTGTGAGGTGTGCCAAAGAAAATTGTGGACGTACGTACTAACGTAACGCCCTAACATACTAACGTACATACGCCGACGGACGAGAAGTGATGGCAATAGCTCAGCTTGACTTTGACAAGTTGAGCTAAAAGTTAAAAAATTTGTAGTAATTTATATATTTTTTATACTTACGAATGACCCAGACTTAGCTGGTGCTAACTCTAAAGAATTTATGACCAAACACAAATTTTGCCTCCCAATCCCCAAAATTTGCATGCAAAACCGAAAATTAGAAGTCCTATCTGGCCCTCCATACATTTTACCTTCCGCGCATGCGCAGACTCCAGGAAGTCACCGAATCTGGCACCAATAAATCATTCTTTGTATAAAAAGATTATAATAATTCAGTGGGGAGGTATGAGTGCCCAGTACTGCCCACTCATGGGAGGGCCGTTCTCGTCTGGGTCATTAGTAAGTATAAAAAATATATAAATTATTATAAATTTTTTAACATTTTTATACTGTACCAATGACCCAGACTTAGCTGAATCGCAAAAAGGCAGAGGGCCTAGAACTTCGGAAATAGTAGATCAACAAAGATCAAATCCTTCAATCCATGATGAAGAAATAAGAACTACATGTATGTCTCTTAATACCATAAGAGAAGAGACATAACCTAATATGTATTAATTATGTACATCCTAAATCTAAGCATACAATCATGTTAATTAAGATGTAACAAATAAATAATTTTAGAGACTATTCTGGTCTAGACCCTAACAATAATTAAGGCATACTGAGAATGAGAAAAATTTCCCATAAACCTACGCCACACAATAATATCGCAGCTGATCGCCAAACACAGTACGGATAAGTCAGCTTCCTCAATAGTTACATATCCCATAAGGCAGAGAAGTGGACAAAATGACCCCCTTTTTTGAACATAGCCTCAAAAGAAGGAGGGGATAGCTCTAGAATCAATAAGCAGTACCCGGAAATGATATAAAAATATCAATCAGGCACTCAAAAAATTAATTCATGAATAATAAATGGTGCTTAATGCCACTTCACAAGCCAAGGCTATAGTGATGATTTTGGTAAATAACATTATCCGCTATAAAATATGCACTGCAGACACCGTATACAGGTACGACGAAATCAATGAAAAATCAAATGTAACATACAAAAGCGGGATAAGATGAACAATCTATGCAGAGAAAACATGCTTCAAGATCATTCACAGGAAGCCTCTGAATATTAAATCCGGTAAAAACACTCTCCAACATGTACTATTTGATATCTACAACTATAAACACGTGAGAATATGCAATTAGAAAACCGACAAAATAGAGACCAGGATCTAGAAATGGAGGTAGGTATGAAAAACCGGCTCCAAAATCAGAAATTAAATACCAGAAACAAATGCAAAAGAACTGTATGTATGCGTATGATGGTGCCATCCAACACGACCCAGATGCAAAGTATGTATGTATTAAAAAATTTAAAAAATATGCGACAGGATGAGTGTGTGTGTGTGTGTGTGTGGGGGAGGGGGGGAGGGAATTCAGTTATATGTCGAAATCTCCTCATCCACATTACTTAATCATTGCTGACGCAGACAGCAATAATATAGAGATCATAAATCTACCTCATGTCTGAATACTCCATAATGCCACTGAGAGCAGAGAATGACAGGAAGAATAAAATTTCCCTTAAAGAAGAAAACCTTCTACTGGGAAAGCTTCTGGTGAATGTTCAAAAGCAGACCCTCAATGAAATCAATAGAAACAAATGAACTGAAGGATACACATATCCTATCATTCATTCCCATGAAAACAGCTGAGTGTCAATGTATGCGCTCAAAAGCCTTATACTAGCGACACAAATAATGGAAACTATTATTCTCATGCGCCGAAAACTTAACTATCTTGAAGAGATCTCATATAAGATCATATAATAGCTAAACAGATAGAATAAGTGCAAGATATAGCCAGCGATTACTTATGTGCTGAAATCTTAAGCATAGACTGCTAATTGGTGGTTAAATAATCCAAGCAGTACGAATAGCTAACTGACTTATTTAACAATAGAATGAACATAAATGTCCCTTCTATTGAAAAATAATAAGAACAGAAGCATACTTCTTTTCTGATAAAACTCTAATGTGTATAGAGAGACCCTCGGACTCAGGATAGTAATGCAATATATGAACTCACATCCGAAATAATAGAGAAAACCGTAATATATGCCCAAACTTGACCTTATGTTAAAAGATTCTCTAAAACAAAACAGGTCAAGAGGGAAAAACGTCTACTACTCCAGTTAATAACTGGAGCAAACAAGTGTGTAAGCGACCCATCGAAATAACATTCCAAGCCGCTCCACACCACTCCATCGGGCACAAAAACAACTATCGCTGTTAATGCATCAGATAACAGATAAAAGCGAGCCAAACAGCTGGTTAATTTGCTCCGTGAAACAACAGATGAATCAGCCAAATGAATAGTGGGATAAATGTATCCTATCATAAATCCCAAGCTGAAGAACTATACTCGCTATAATTGCCGGACGTTCACTTTTCGACTGAAAGATAATCATAAATAATGTAATTATCCACTTCCAGTCAAAATCGGCCGGACCGAGTTCTATAAGAGCCTCGAACCACCGGCTCAGGGGAGTCTGATCAGTAACTCAGTCTGACAAGAAATCCCTAACCAAGTGATAGTATAGACAAACCTAAAGAAATATGTATAGGAGAGATACCTATACCTTCGCCATGAGCCTATAAGCGAACTGAGTCTAGGACAAACTCTCCTACTCTTTTGTTGGCTGTAGTCGATTAGACCCCAACTTAAAGAGTCGAGAATAGATGCTTTCTTGTAGTATAATCCTACAATAATGAAAGGTTACCATCAAAGACTTAGGTATATCTATACCTACTATGAGTCCAAATAGACTATTTGAGTCTAGGACAACCTCTCATACTCTTTCTGCTGGTGATGGTACATTAGACCCCAGCTTAAAGAGACAAGAATAGATTCTTATCATAAAAACTAGAGTTGGAAGACTAAAGCAGCCTATGGCAAGTTTTCCACCTAGTCAAATGTAAAAATGAAGACACAAAGCTTCTTTGGATCAGCATAACTCTCACTTAACATAAGTTAAGACCGAGAAATAAATACTATGACTGGAAAGAATTTTAAAAAGGTACTTAACGACCACAAAATTCCTTCCATACAGACAATGCGTCACAGTACTTAAATTAAGTACATAAGACCATGAGCCTAAATTCGCTCTGACTAAAGAAATTATCTTCTCAATTGCGTCCGAGCGAACATCTAAATGAAGGTAAGGCTAAAACTAGGATCTTAGCCTGCTCAAACAATGCTGAGGAACTCTCAACGTCTTCCCCTGCTGTTTTTAAAAGTATGTGAACCATCACAAACAATTAAAAATACAGAGGAAGAAGATAAGAAACCGAATTACTTTTCCACCGGAAGATAATACATATAGTGTCGTACACAGAATCAAAGATCTGCAACACCCATGTAGACTTAACCAGAAAGAGATCTTACTACCCTGCTCTTAACCGGAGAAATCAGCGTCTAACTACGCTAGCGGTTTCTCAAAATTGCTCGCAGCATTTTGAATCACTGGGACAAGATCAAGGAAATGATAGTGTATGACATCTATATCATCCAAGAGTTGTTCCGGAAGGAAAGTTATCCTATCCATAATATGATTAAATCAGACAGAATCACAGTCACTAGCATCTAAACAGATAGGTGACTGAACCAAATAAGCACTATGCAACAGCTCAAAATTTTGAGATTGACGTTGAGTGCCTCTGCCTAGCAGGAATACTGCGAATAGCTATGCAACTGCGACAGCAAGTCCGTTACAGAGGCCTGAGGACAGGGAGTCCAATATAGTTATTACTGCGGATGACCCCATGAATGAAACCTCATCTCCTTGGCTACTAGCTGGTGCAACTTCTTACTCAAGATGGACCTTTGACGACGAACACCGGGAAACTGAGTCACTTAGCCAAGGTGTGGTCGGGAGTGTTTGATCCTCTTCTTTTCTCTTTACCAGACATGATACCTCAGAACTTGTCGTCTTCTTCTTTCCATCAACACTAGTGAGCCTGGATTCGATCCACAGTGCTCGCTACACCCTATTCTCTCTCGACCGCAACGGACATACCCGGCATCACATCATCCACATAGGAGTGAGATCTGCTGGATGAGCTAGCTGATTTAGACAAGGGACATAAGCCTCCGTGAAACTTAGCCCTTGTCTTTTAAAATTCATAGAGCACTTACCCACTAGCTTTAAATACAATGCAAATGCGACACATCCAGTCACGGTCCATGTATCCAATCTTAACCGTTACACCGGCGACAGGGAACTGACACCACTCATCGGGTTTTATAGCCCTGTGCAAAATAAGGATCACTTATCCATATGAAGAGGAAACCATAAGACTAGCCGTTCTCGGACCTTATCAGTTTCCTCCTTCCGTCGTCACTGGGTGAGCATACTTGCCTATCATATAGATCGCTCTACCCAATATGATCTCACTTTTTCTATCCCGGATCGTCTACACCCGGCATCATAGATCTCAAGGGCTGAGTAACTATTTCACTGTTCGAATTTATGTAGAGCATGAGGCGATAAGAAACTGGATTTGCCAGTCTTAGAGGCTAGCTTGAATATAGCGACATATAGAAGTCAAATGTTTCCCGTGAGACATATCTAGACTATATCGGAAACTCAGGTGCAACATCCTTATTCCGGCCGAAAAGTCTGTGTCCAGTGACGCTATCAGTCTCTGATCAGGTATCGCAGCACTCTGGTCCGGTGGAACAACTTCTGGAAGGTGTTGTCGGATGAAATATACGGCCACCTTATGTTGTGCAGAAAGGGAAAAATTCCAGCTCCGCTGATTCTCTTTCACCATCCGACTGGACCACATGTGAATCTCGGTCGTCCCTTTCTGACCCTGCAGGGGAGCGTACCGATCCAGCTTCCTCAGACAGTTTCTGTTCTGAAAAAGTTTCTGAAGGTTGCTGGGATGCTGCAATGAGTTGAACTATCTGTGATAGCAAATCCATCACGGAGGCCTGTGGAGCTGCGGTCTTATGTAGTTTAGCCGCTGGAAGCTCTTGGGACGGTAATTCCTGCATACTTCTCTTTTGCGAACATCTCGACTGGTAAGGCCTCGTGTCCTTGGCTAGCGGATGGCATGACCTGGTCGATGTGGAATCCCTGGACGGCAAAGCAGGCTGGATATCTGCGGTCGTGTAGCCAAGGTGCGGTCATGTGTGCTGACATATGGATGAGGAAGCCATTAGACTAGCCGTGCCAAACTGTCTATGCGACGGAGCATCCCGAGCAGGAAGAGTGGACGTATGCTCCGACTGACAAACATAGGTACAACATATATGGGCCCAGATGTTGTTGTAAGAGAGAGGGGCCTCTCTTGCTCGCGGTCTGGGTAGACCTGGACGAGCTAGCTACCGGACTGACTGGCTTCCTCCATTCCATCCTCCAATCCGTCGTCGCCGGGTGTGCGTGATCTGAGATTATAGTGCTCGCAACACCCCTTTTTCTCTCCTGGACCGCAACGGACGAACCTGGCATCACAAACATTTCGTGAATGATTTGCTTCACCAGAGGAGCTAGCGGGCGACAAGTGACCATTGATCCTACTAGGGACCTCTGAGGCACTTGCCGCATTTCGTTGAGCACTTTGCCGCAAGCTCTTCATTGCGACGATGGAAGCACACTTTTGAAGACATCACGGAAACATCACCCTGTTCTTGATCCTCTGAAAAAGAGACTGAAAAAACCTGTGGAGAGAGGACCGGCCTGGACCTCTCACCACTAACAATATACACAATATACCGTGACACACATCTCCAACGTTTGTCATCCGAATTGGCACACACTGAGCAAGAATTAGTGTGAGTACACTGACTACAGCAATTACAATGAACATGAGAATCAGAGGAAGACTTCCTCGATTTACAATTTGAACAATATTCTTTCATTTTGAAAAAATATTAAACAGTCATCGTACTCGCACTAACCCTTGAAAAAAACAAAGATACATGATAATATTAAAATCCATTACAAAAATTTCGAAAAATAATGCAAGAGAAAAATTTTTTGGAAAAAATTTCAAAATTAGCCAAAGTTCCCAAAGGGAACGATGAGCCCAAATGGATCCCAAAAATGCCTAAGTGTGGACAAAAATTTTAAAACATATCTAAAAATTAATGCTACACTTACGGATAATAATAATGTATCTGGCTATGAACAGAACCAAATAGAAGACAAGGAATCAAGTGTCAGAAGAAACCGTTGTCAACGTAAACAAAAGTGAACAAAAACCGGAAACAAGACTCCAGGCACTGAAAATAAGGCCTGAAATCAGTAACCAATTTTAAACACTATCCGATGTAAAACAGAAACTTCCACAGAAGAAACTGCAGTACATCGGATGGTAGATGCATGACCAAAATGCCTAACCACCCTAGAGTGAGGACGTAACCATGGGGAAAAACAGAATAAACATTCTGTTACTATGCCAAAAACTCCCAAGAAATTTCAGTAAAACCGTAAAAAAAATTACAAAAATTATGCCAAAAGCTGGGAGAATAGCAAGGTGGGTATCAAGGAAAGGGAGAGAGGAAACACTGAACAAACCGTGAAAATTTCAGAGCAAGAATGAAAACGTCTGGCCCATGTCCCGAAATTAGGAAACATGAAATAATTTTACATAAAAATTATAAGTTACAGCCCTGAACATATCCTTCCACTGTTTCTTCCTCTCATCCTCTTATTTCATCCTTAGATCCAACCATTTCTTTCATGATTTTGTGTCTGGCATCATTTTAACTGAGATTATAAGCACAGATATCAGTGAGATGTTACTGATTGAAGGGCCAAACAAAGAATGATTTATTGGCGCCAGATTCAGTGACTTCCTGGAGTCTGCGCATGTGCAGAAGGTAAAATGTATGGAGGGCCAGATAGGACTTCTAATTTTCAGTTTTGCATGCTAATTGTGAGGATTGGGGGGCAAAATTTGTGTTTGGCCCTAAATATTTTAGAGTCAGCATCAGCTAAGTCTGGGTCATTGGTACAGTATAAAAATATGATTGATTTGAACAAAATTGCAAATTATTCTTACAAAGATGTAATATGAAAACAAATTATTTTGTGCACAGGTTTGAGGTAAGATGTTTTAATATTGCCGTCATTACCCCTCCCCAATGTTAAAACCTGCCCCTAAGCCCTTAACCTAACACTCCTAAGTATCGCCCCAGATGCTTGAGTTGAACATATTTATAACACATTCTTGTGAGACTATATGTCAAATATGGAAGCTTTTGGAGCTGTGGTTTGACAGAAGATTTTTTAATGTTTCTTTACAATACTCACGGTGTCAATGAGGGACCCCCTATCAGGCCCCATAATAAAACTTATCATTATATTTTTATCAGTTTGATTATACTCCTCATAAGGATACTCCATACCAAATATCAATTACTTCTCTGAATCAGGAAAAACTTACATTTGAAATTTTGTTACATTTTTATACCGTTTTTTTTTTGGCATAAATCAAGAACATGTCACCCACATATAATGTACGGCAAATTTTGTTCAAATCTATCAAAGGGTTTCTAATATGTCAAATTGGAGGTGGGGGAGGGGGGAGAAATCTTGCCCCTCCCATTAGAAGGGCAAATACTAACCTACAGACTCCATTTGAACAAACATTCTTCTGTATCTGAAAAGGATGCTCAATACCAAATATTATGTAATTCCAATCATCATTTTTTTGGAGGGGTGGGGAGTGGGGAGAAAGGTCATTGATTTTAACAAAATTTAACTGCCGTAGCACATTCATCATTCAATGAAATTTTATTGGAATCGAGTCAGCAGTTTGGAAGAAAAAATTTCAAACACCACCTTCATAATGGACGAGTGATCAGTTCAACTCAACCTGACTTTCCAGTCAGGTGTGCTACAAAAGTGCTAAGTTTATGGACTTACCAAATGGATAGTTTTCATGCCACAAAGTTAATCCAGCCTCACTAGATTCAGTTTTGGATTCTTGATGCTCAATTTGACCTGGATTCTCACATCTTGTATGTCCACCAAGAACTGGTGTTCGTGAAGGAGCTGCAATACAAAAGAGATACTGAAATGCTTCCAAACATACTGAGCTCATTCCAAAGAGTGATCATTATAAGCCATGTTTCAATAGGAATTCTGGATGCGGACTGGACCAGACTGTCGGTGGTGGTCTGGTCCGGTCCAACCCTAGGTGGTCCGATACTCTTGCCTCGACCGGTTCAGGACTGATCCAATCATTATAAAATACCTTAAATGATGTGAAATGTGTTAAAATCTTACTTTAGTAATACCCAATTCAGCTTTTAAATCGGAACTTGCCGGTTATGGGGCATTGGCTGATTATGACAACCGGCAGTTAAAAATCGGCAGTTTCCGGTTATTCTATATTTGTCACTGACTATTCAAAATTTCTTTGATATCTGGCCATTTCAATAAAGTTTCCTCATTAAAAACGTGTGTACATGTAGTGCACAGCAGAATATTTAGGGAGTTGCAGAGCAGAGATATTAAGGAATTTACCATATGCAATCGATACAAGATCGCCACCATTTCCCAGCTTATCGAAGTCACTGGCCTTCAATTATGGTGCTGTACAACATTGCATAGGGTACATGTATAAATAAAATGTGTTCACCCAGCTGTCTGTAGTACTTCATGATGCAAGCATCACAATACAATAAGATTAATGAGAGATGGTTGTTATGCAACATGTTAGTTTGCACGACTGTCACAAACACGTTTACAGTTTGTCAAGTTCATTTTTTAATTCAGTTACCTCCCTTGATGTTTCTCTCCAATGTTGCTTGCAGAGTACATCACGTGTGTATCTGTAAACCATGCGCCATACAACTTCACAACACACATTGACATCAAAGTTATTATTCAATTAAGACACAAAGTATGTGTGATCAGTATATTCCTGGTTAATACAGCCAAGTGTATTGTATTCTTACACAAAACCGTATTAACACTATATACCAGAAAAAAACCACAATCTTCACAAGAGAACAATATCGTGCGATCGATAATAACGATCTTCTTCTCCCCAACCCCAACCCCCCCCCCCAAAAATGCAAATATTATTTTGGCTAATATTGCCCAGCACTAAACATGCATTCTCTGAGAAATTATGTGGTATTAAGCTTTTGTAATTGGTGATTTATCAAAGAAATTCTGTAGTATAACAGACACCAACATATTTTCTTCTGTTTCCTATTTCAACCATCGGAATCGGCATAATCGGCAGAGAAATAATTGGTTCACAGCAAGTTTCGATAATGCGTTCATCACTATTTGCTTTATTTCAGATATTTTATAATGATTGAATTGGTACACGAGTTTGTGTTAAAGAAAGCATTAAGTTACAGCCATCTGATGGGCAAGCTTGCATCCTTCATGTGAGCGATTTTTGTGGGCGCAAATTTTTGCACCCGTAAAATCAGAGACGGGGGTAATTTACACTAAATTGCACCTGCAATTTGAAACAAATGATACATGTATTCAGTGTATTGTGCATTAATAATCTTATTTGACGCATTCTGTACTAATTATTAATAAAATTTTAATGTAATCTTCTATAATCAGTTGTTTTCTGTCCAATATTGACCCAGGGTATTTGAAAATTCCACTGGCAATGCACTGACATTGTGAGCACATAAAGCCTTGTTGGTTTGTTTTACATCATTTCTAACATTATTTATTTGTTTATCAGTGTTTAAGGCCACATACTTCTGCACAATGGCTAATCATGACTGCAATATCATTTACATGGAGACAAAGTCAAGTCCAGTCAATCGTTTATACCCATGTTGGTCATTTCGAGGATTTCCACCTCAAGCATTGGTGACTGTGTCATATATTACCAGTAAAACAGAACTTGTTTACCACAGTAAAAAAGCACTGCAGCTGTTTCACTTCCATTTTTGACATTTATGGATAAACTATGGTATAATTTTCAAGAAGAATGTGAAGTAAAATTATAAACCAGCACATCCAATGGTTGACCAAAGAAACCAATCCAACCACTGGTGATGAATCAACCTAAGTGCATCCACAGAGGCATTACTGCCACGTAGCAATATCCCAACACTATAGTCTTCTCATAATATTCTGCAACAGTAGATTGAGATTGCCAAGTGAAGTGAACAGCTACATGTAGGTCAATGGGGTTGTGCAAAAAGACAATCTCATTATCTAGCTACCAGAGGTGGGTCTGTCACACCTATTGTGGGAAATTAACTCTTTACCCAACGCACAGGATATCAAAATTTATTACTTTATTGTTTTTTAAATTTTTTCAAAAAATTTCAATGAAACCATATCATGTGACCCCTCATTGGAAAGAGCTCAATGAGCTCATTCCAATGAGGGGTCACATGATATGGTTTTATTGAAGCTTTTTAAAAATTATATTTTTTTCAACTGCTAAATCTGATAATTACGCAGGCCAATTTGTCCGATTCGTTAGGTCAAGGGCTAAACATAATCATTGATTGAGATGGAATTAAAGACATGTTCCAAAAATAATTTTGTTTTTATATTTAATCTGAATTCTGAAAGTCAGAGACAAAATAATTTCATTGAATAGATAATAGAACTCTGAAATAATAAATTTTCTCAATATGAAAAGTTTAAAAGAATTAACATCTAACAATTAACATTACAGTGATGTAGACTAGATCAAAATTACTTTGTTAGGTCTGGTAACTTCTAGATCATAACAGGGTAGGATTTGTTTTAAAATTTTTGTTTAGCAGTTTTTTTCCTTACTCTTAAAATTGATTAGCAAGTGGGTGTAATTGTTTAGCAATTTTCATTCATGATGGTTCCACCCTCAAAAGTACTAAAAAAAATGCTGATAGGATTACCGATCATATGTCGAGTTGTGACAGCACAAAAGTGGGTTTTATCATTATCAACTTATCGTCCGGACACCAGCTGTTTACAATTTACTATGTGAAAGGTCATTGTGACCTTGACCTTTGACCTAGCGATTCCAATATAAATAGGGCTCTTTCTTGCACCAATGCCAACCTACCTATGAAGTTTCATGAACGTGTAGCCTTTGTCAAATTATCATCTGGAAACCAACTGTTTATGATTTATTATGTTCAAGGTCATTGTGACCTTAACCTTTGACCTAGTGAGTAAAAAATAAATAGGGGTCCTCCACTCACCTAGGTCAACCTACTTATGACGTTTCATGAAAGTGGGTCAAACCATTATAAAGATATCATCCGGAAACCAATTGTTTTGATCTACTATGTTCAGAGTCACTGTGACCTTGACCTTTGGCCTAGTGAGTCCAAAATACATAGGGTTCTACCTCTCGAGAAGGCCAACCTATATATGAAGTTTCATGAATGTGGGTTAAATCATAGTCAAGTTATCATCCGGAAACAATTGTTTATGATTTACTATGTTCAAGGTCACTGTGACCTCGACCTTTGACCTAGAAATTCCAAAATAAATAGGGTTCTTCCTCTCACTGATGCCAACCTACCTATGAAGAGTCATGAACGTGGGTCAAAGCATCAAGTTATCATCCGGAAACCAACTGTTTTGATTTACTATGTTCAGGGTCACTGTGACCTTGACCTTTGACCTAGCGAGTCCACAATAAACAGGGTTCTTCCTCTCACGAAAGCCAACCTACTATGAAGTTTCATGAATGTGGGTTCAACCATAGTCAGGTTATCATTCGGAAACCAATTGTTTATGATTTGGAATGTTCAAGGTCACTGTGACCTTCACCATTGACCTAGTGAGTCCAAAAATAAATAGGGTTCTTCCTCTCACCGAGGCCAACCTACCTATGAAGTTTCAAGAACATGGGTCAAACCATTATCAAGTTATTGTCTGGAAACCAATTGTTTACGAGTGCCCGCCCACCCACCTGCCATTCATCAAACTAAGCCAACGTTTTTATTTAAATCATGTTTCAATCAACCAAATAAAACAAAACATACTAAAACATAAAGTCACACTGACTGGGACATAAACTTTGAAGACTCTACTAGTCTTATATCAGGAGAAGGTAAGTTCATACATTATTCAAAGGTATGAACTATCATACTGGAACATAACAAAGTCACACTGACTGGGAGATGAACTTTAAAGATTCCAGTTAGCCTATCAGTAGAAGGTAAGTTCCAACATTATTCAAAAGTATCAAACATCATGATACTGAAACATAATAAAGTCACACTGACAAGGACAAACTTTAAAGACTCCACTGAACCAATCAGTGGCACAGGCACCTAGCAAAGTTTTTGATCCCCCCCTCCCCCAAAACATAAACATGTGCATATGTATATGGGGGTGGGGGGGGGGGGGGGGGGGCAAAAACTTTTCTAGGTGCCTGTGATCAGTGGAAGGAAAGTTGTTCAAACATTATTTAAAGGTATGACAGATCAGACTCACAGACTGTCACATGGGCAGGCAGTGTTGTCGTTTCTGAATTCACGTATTACTGCCAAGTTTTGCCAAATTTATATTTTTTCATTGCTCCAAATGTTGTGAATTAAAGAATACATTTATGTTATTTGTTTTGTTTTTTTAAATCATACTGGCTTTAATACGTTCAGAAATAATACCCAAATAGTCAGACCCGTTCAAATCCCACACTTAAAAGTATCAACAACATTCAAATTACACTCACAATTTTACGCCCTCAGAGAAAATGTGCGCGAAGGGTAGGCAACTCCACTCAGTAATATTAAAAGACAAAAATGCCTTATCATCCATTTTTTTATATTTTTAGTTTTGTTTTGCATGAAGTGGGTATTTTTCCGTGCTAATTTTATGACCACTGGGCACAATATGGACAAGAGGCCCCAGGGGGCCTGAGGGCGCTCACCTGACATGGTAGCCTAAATATCAACCCAGAGAATTGATTTCAACAAGTTGCATCTGCTCCTCCTAAGAAAAGCTTATACCAAATATCCAAAGATTCTGACCAGTGGATCTAAAAAAAAAAGAAGATTTTTGAAGAATATTCCTCATATTGAACTAAGTTATAATTCAGGCTCCCACAGGGAGCCCATATATGAACCCAGGAACTTGGCTTTAACAAACTTGAATCTCACCCCCCTAAGGATGCTGCACACCAAATATCAAAACATTCTGACTGCTGGATCTGAAGAAGATTTTTAAAGAAATTTCCTCATTTTGAACTAAGTTACAATTTGAGCTCCCACAGTGAGTCCAAATATCGACCTTGTGACATGGCTTGAACAAACTTGAATCTCACCCCACCCCCACCCCCCTAAGGATGCTGCATACCAAATATCAAAACATTCTAACTGCTGGATCTGAAGAAGAAGATTTTTAAAGAAATTTCCTCATTTTGAACCAATTTATCATTCGGGCTCCCACAGTGAGCCCAAATATGGACCTAGGGACATGGCTTGAACAAACTTGAAGCTCACCCCCCTAAGGATGCTGCATACCAAATATCAAAACATTCTGACTTCTGGATCTGAAGAAGATTTTAAAAAAAAATTCCTCATTTAGAACAAAGTTATAATTCGGGCAACAACAGTGAGCCCAAATATGAACCCAGGGACTTGGCTTGAACAAACTTGAATCTCACCCCCCTAAGCATGGTGCATACCCAACATCAAAAGATTCTGCTTGCTGGATCTTGAGAAGAAGATTTTCAAAGAAATTTGCCTGAAATGCACTAAGTTCAAATTTGGGCTCCCATACTTAGCCCAAATATAAACTCAGGGGTCCGATTTGAACAAACTTGAATCAGATCCACCCGACAATGTTGCATACCAAATATCAAAAGATTCTGCCTGTTGGATCTGGAGAAGATTTTTGAAGAAATTTGCCTGAAATGCACTAAGTTCGAATTCAAGCTTCTATAGTGAGCCCAAATATGAATCTAGGGAGCCGATTTGAACAAACTTGAATCAGATCCACCCCACAATGTTGCATACCAAATATCAAAAGATTCTGCCTACTGGATCTGGAGAAGAAGATTTTTTAAGAAATTAGCATGAAATGCACTAAGTTCAAAATCGGGCTCCTATACTGATCCCAAATATGAACCCAGGGGACCGATTTGAACAAACTTGAATCAGATCCACCCTACAATGTTGCATACCAAATATCAAAAAATTCTGCCTGCTGGATCTGGAGAAGATTTTTTAATGTTTTTCCCATTGCCCACAGTGTTAAAAAGTGCTGACTCAGCACTTTTTCAAAGTCAAAGTCCTGAAAAAAGTACCTTGTGATCAAACCGATAGGGATTTTTTTTAACCATTCTATTCTACTGGATAAAAGTAAGCTTTATACAAAATAAGAATTCTCTGTGCCGTGTAGTTTTGGAGATATGTCAGTTTTAAGGTTTTTCCTATTTTTAGCTCCCGAGGTTCCCACGGGGCAAGGAGAAAATTTTTTTTCGCATCAATCAACTACTTATGACCCATTATCATCTCATATCAAATTTGGTTCAAATCGACCTCACGGTTCGGAAAATAGAAATTTTAGGCATGGCCAAAATTTTTGCCCCTCCCATAACGAAGGCAAATAATGCCCAACAAACTTCTCTTGAACAAACTTGATTCTAAACCTCAAAAGGACTCTGTATACCAAATATCAAATCTCTGCTACTGGTGGTTCATTAGAAGATTTTCAAAAAATGTGGCCATTTTTTCCACACCCCTCTGCTCAATATGAGCCAAAACCTAATTTGCATAAAACTCAAAATGCCCATATATAACCACTACCTGCATGAAATTTAATTAAAATGTGGCCAGTTGTTTAGGAGAAAGAGGCGTAAACACCACCTTCATGCAGGACGATGGACGATGGATGGACGGACGGACGGTGGACGAAGAGTGATAAGAAAAGCTCACCCTGACTTTCAGTCAGGTGTGCTAATAATCAAAACTTGAACACTTGGGTGAGAAGATTGCATACTCAGGTTACAAATTATTAAGGAGCTTTATTTTACGCGGTAAAATCTGAACACTCCAGATGGACATTTTTCCCAGAAAAGGTTGATGATCTCCAAGTAAAGCATGGCTGATTAGTCGGTTAGCGATCACGTGTTACTGTATGTCGTCCACATATGTGAGCGACTATTTTAAAGAGCATCCCATGTAGTTCGGATTTTGATTTTGACAATTTGTCGTATTTTTTCAAGTGCATATTGATCGATGGGGAGGACAAAAAGTAAGAATAATTTAATGGTGAATTCTTCTTGAACCTGATGATGTTGTATATCCAGCTGGGATTTTTGGGGCTGAAAATTGAGAAATATAAGCACCATTTTGCACTGAAAAGGTGCTGAATATTATTGGGCCTATGTGTGGCCTATGAGTGGGCCGAACATCGGGTCCACAAGGACACCTAAAAAATCCCTGCAAAATGTTATCATAAATCATCTCATACGCGATGTGTGAGTGCCTCTGAACATCAGGAGAACAAAGAGGGATAATCCTATTCTATTTACTGAAATACATGTGCATCGCACTTTGCGATCCAATTTTATGGAAGTGATTTACATAAGGGGAAAATTGCATCGCAAACTGCGATGCAAAACTGAACAAATCCTACCCTGTATACAGACTCACAAGAGCTGGATCAGTGTTAGTATTTTTGGTGCGGTTTCGGTTTTGGACCACCACCAAAAAACCGCATCGTATCAATTTGAAAACACCAACATCTTCGATGGCAGGTAAAATCTGTTCTCCATTCGGTATTTTTATAGTTTCAATATTTAACAATGGCGGAACAAGCTAAAAGTCTGTGGGTTACTGTTTGGCATTGTTTCCAATAACTCCATGAAAACAATTTCACCGGATTTCCAACTCTGAGACGTTTGGGTTGTTCACACACTGCATTGGGTAAGGAAGTTTGCAAAAGCAACCTAAATTCGATAAATGAACTTGGCCTGTTCCACCACCGATAACCGCACCGCAACCGTGGTTTTACTTCTTAAAAAACACAGACACCGACTTGAAAATTCACCACTGACCCACCTCTCCGACTCGCTTTTGAAGATATCTCTCTAAATTATACTAATGATTATATACAGTACGTGGATTGTGGATTGTGGATTGTAACTAAATCACCCATGGAGTGTGGGTATCACCCAAAGTACCATTTTCAAATTTTTTACACATGGTCAAAAAACATGAGTGATGTTTCAGCCAATGGATCTCCCGGTTTAACCCGGAGCACAATTGGCTGGAACTTGGCTTGTTTGTTATGTTTTACAACAAACTGGCAATTACTGCTCGGATAGAATCTTCATTCTACGGGGGATTTAGTGACAATACACTCTCCATGTACTATTTGATATCAATCCCATCATGAATCAATTGATTTATCATGGGCCAGTCCATCCAGTTGTTAAAAGTACACACCTAAACACGTGAATCGTGGAATAAAAAACAACAATTCAATTCCACTCAAAGGGAACATTAAATAGAAATATTGGCAACAGAAAGAAAATGGCCAAAGCTAGAATTCACAAACTCGTGGTAAGTAAAGAACTTGTAGCGAGTATCACTCGAGTACAGTTGGGTAAATTGATTCATTCATAGATTTCAAAAGTGAAAATGCAATCATAAACTTCAACCCTGTTTAGTTTTGTGTCAGCTCACATTGCCACTGTGAGCTGACCCAAAACAAAATAGGGTATAAGTTCACAAATAAATAGAGGATATGGTACTTTATTTTTTCAAGTGATACTGGAAATATCTTGTGAGTGGCCACAAATAGATGCGGGAATCTTCATAAGCAGCTTGCCACAAGCGAACTGAGATTCCCACATTTCATCGTAGACACGAACAAGGTTTCCCTATATCACTTGGAAAGGCAAAAGTATTTTGAAATAAATTCTGCACTTCTGATTGTCCCAGTCCAATTTAACAAGATGGGGAGTCGCATTCATCACTCAAATTAAGACTATGCTCAGCATCTTCAATCTCAGACATAGGTAAATCTTCATCAGAATAGTTGGTTTCAGAGTCAGTACTAATATCCATACACTTTGTGTCAGATTTCGCTACTGTGCCTACATCATCTGATTGAGATTCATCATCCCCGACATTACTAACAGGACAGCTTTCACTATCTTCTGAGTCCGAGTCACAAACAACAACTTCATCTGACTTATAAGCATATTTCGCATTGCACTTGCGTTTCAAGGTAGCTAAAATGTCACTTGGTGAACTGAACTCAACAGTTTTAGATCGGTGCAACTTCATGTAGATGGGCAGTAAGTCATCAATCAATGCATCAATTTCCTGAGCTGTCCAGAGGCCATGATTTATTTTTAACAATAGTAAGTTCTCCATCATCTTATGAGACAAACTCAACCTTCGAGCAGTCAATAAAATAGTCAGATGACTGAAGCCAGACTCAACACTAGACTTACTGGGATTGAGAGTGAGAATCAGTTCTGCAATTCTACAAACATTAGGGAATTGGCTCCTTCGGTACAGGAGAACATTTCTCCACAACATTTTGGCATCAGCACCTAAGTAGTAGTGGCCCGTCATGCTTTTGAAATTTTTCGACTCACTTTCCAACGATTTATGATCAAATCCAGAGTTGGCCAAAGGTAGCTTGAAATGTTCGAAAATAGTGTTAATTTTTTCATGTCAAGTTCATTTCCTAGCCAGTTAGAAGGATCGAGGACACACATATTATGAATGACTGTAGTCTGCGACTGTGCTTTATCACAGAATGATGAAAAACGTTTGTTGATACATTTCAGAACTGAAGGTATAAGGGAATTGTCACTAACTTTCTTCTGAGTTTTGACATCATACATATGCATTCCTTTGTAACATTGTTCAATGAATTCACGTTTATCAGCTTTTTTCTTCATGAGGCCACGCTTCATGACTTTGACTCTCAATTCACTTTCAGATATAGAAAAACCAGAGTCCTCTTGGTTATCTGCTTCATTAGAATATACGTGAACAGAAACTGTGGATTTTTCAATTTTTTTAGTATACCTTTTAGTATTGGTGCAATATTTTTGGCAGACCCTGATTCGATCATGTTCTCACAGGCTTGACAAATTATGATGTAATTGTTCAGATGTTCCAAGCCTCTATTCAAATGCCTGCGACTTTCGGAATTGTAAGTGTGCGAACCCCAAGAACGTCCTCCCTGTATTGCCTTACATTTCTTTTCAAGTTTCCTGATTTTTTCATTAGGTAAAAGAGCACTATGACAAAATCATTCACAGATTTTATTGCCTTTTGTGAGAGAAATAAATCTTTTATTGCGAGTTCCAGTTGATGTATGATACAATGAATTTTTATCAACCAAGGTCTGTCAACACTTAGCCTAGTCAGTAAGCCACTATACTGACCGGTATTCACCGATGCACCATCTGCCGTGGCAGCTATAAATGCCAATTGGAACCGTTCCGGTGGTATCTTCCTAGACAAGTCATCAATACATTGTTTCAGATGGTCGGCGGAATAATCTCCATATTCCTCAATGTCCTGCAAGCTAATACAGAAAAATCTAGGTGCACCCCGATGAACTATCCTACAGTATACCATTTCCTTTTCACGTCCAGTTTTTCACGCTTGTGAACCATCAGATAACACACTAAACAATTCTGCATTCTTCATATCGTTAATGAGTTTGCATCTCAATGCTTGGCTGAGAACATCAATGAGCACTCGTGCTGCATTACTATTGTTATGTCCACTGAGTAATTTAACACCAACCAACTTTTGTATCTGGACCATCGGCCTGAATGTTGTAAGGCTGCAACCATTTATAGCCAAGACATAGGTAGTCTGAATCAGCTTGCTATAAGCTTCTTGAGATTGGGAGTTTAAAAGTTTGTCAACTTTCAACTGTTGGACACCTTTATCCCTTTCACTACATGAACCTTCCGATAACTTTAAAACTGGGCCCGGTGTTACAATTTCATTGATAAATTCAACAGAAACAGCTGTTTGGTGACTTTTGCTGCCTAAACATCTCTCGATCGTATATTTCGATATGAATTGAGTACCATCGATACTAGCAAATTTGTCAGGTTGGTTTGCTGCTCGCCCGTATACAAACCTCCGCAGCCAGTGATCGTGTTTCACACATATCTTACATCAAACTTTATTTATATAAACGTTTCCAGCTTCTGCGTGGGTTTCATGTCCAATTAAATCTTTGAAAGACCATTTAAGAACAACTGGAAAGGGTAACTTTCATTTTTAGCTCAACTTTGGCGAAGCCAAATATGAGGTATTGTCATGGCCTGGCGTCTGTCTGGCTGTCTGTCCGTCCGTCCGTCGTGCCGTACACATGGCTCGGGCTAGAGGTCGTATTTATGAACCAATCTTTACGAAACTTCTAGGGTACCTTTGTTATCACCGTGAGATGAGAACGAGTGTTTTTGGGTCCAGTCCAAAATTCAAGACGGCTGCTGGCAGCCATTATGTACAAAATTAGGTGCAATCCGAATTTTGCGCAGAACTTCCATATGAAAGCTCTGATTTGAATAATTTTTGCATGAATGTTTAGTACCATGGGATACATCACATATAATTTGGGTTTTTTTCTCATGCGTAAATTATGCAAATTAGACTAACTTTGATTTATTTAGTGTTACTTTCAGCACTGTAACTGCAAATGCCAATACGGCTCGGGCTAGAGGCCGTATTTATGAACCGATCTTTACGAAACTTCTTGGGTACCTTTGTTATCACCGTGGGATGAGAACGAGTGTTTTGGGGTCCTGTCTGAAATTCATGATGGCCTCTGGCAGCCATTTTGTACAAAATTAGGTGCAATCAGATTTTTGTGCAGAACTTCCATCTGAAAGCGCTGATTTGAATAATTTTTTGTGTTAATGTTTAGTACCAAGGGATACATCACATATAATACAGGTTTTTTCTCGTGCATAAATTATGCCAATTAGACTAACGTTGATCAATTTAATGTTACTTTCAGCAGTGAAACTGCAAATGTCAATACGGCTCGGGCTAGAGGCCATATTTATGAACCGATCTTTACGAAACTTCTTGGGTACCTTTGTTAACACCGTGGGATGAGAACGAGTGTTTTTGGGTGCAGTCTGAAATTCAAGATGGCTGCCGGCGGCCATTTTGTACCAAAATTAGTGCAATCAGTTTTTTGTACAGAACTTCTGTATGAAAATTCTGATTTGAATAAATTTCTGTATGAATGTTTAGTAACATGGAATACATCACATATAATACGGGTTTTTTTCTCGAGCAGAAATTATGCAAATTACATGAACTTTAATTTATTTAGTGCTACTTATACACAGTAAGTGCATGTATCAATATTGCTTCGGCTAGAGGTTGTATTTATGAACTGATCTTCACAAAACTTCTTGGGTACATTTGTTATCACCTTGGGATGAGAATGAGTGTTTCTGGGTGCGGCCTAAAATTTAAGATGGCTGCCAGTGGCCATTTTGTACCAAAATTAGGTCCAATCATTTTTTGTACACAACTTCTATACGGCTCAGGCTAGAGGCCACATTTATGAACCAATCTTTATGAAACTTCTTGAGTACCTTTGTTATCACTGTGGGACGAGAACGAGTGTTTTTGGGTGCGGTCCAAAATTCAAGATAGCCACCAGCAGCCTTTTTGTACCAAAATTAGTGCAATCAGTTTTTGTACAGAACTTCTGTACGAAAGTTCTGATTTGAATAAATTTTCATAGGAATGTTTAGTAACATGGAATACATCATATATAATATGGGTTTTTTCTCGTGCAGAAATTATGCAAATTAAATGAACTTTGATTTATTCAGTGCTACTTATACACAGTAAGTGTACATGTCAATACGGCTTGGCTAGAGCCTGTATTTATGAACTGATCTTCACAAAACTTCTTGGGGTACCTTTGTTATCACCTTGTGACAGGAACGAGTGTTTTGGGGTGCCTTTGTTATCACTGTGTTATGAGAACAAATATTTTGGGGGTTCAGTCAGACCCACTCTGGGACTCAAAGATTTCTTTTCTAGTTTAGCATCTAACTGTCACCCCACTTTTACAATACTTTACATATATATTTGTTACAGGCTACGGTCAGCATTTATGTACAGACCGTTACAATACTTTACATGTACCTTTGTTATCAAGTCATTACCTAGATGTTTGTCATTGCTGTGACTCACACTTTACATGTACATGTCTTAAACAAGTTGAGCTACAGTGTCATTGACACTTTCATTTTATTGTTATTTTGGTCTCAAGACAACATGTTATGTGCTTTCGGAAATGGGAACAAAACAATTCGTTTGTGTGGTGTTCTTAAAGCGTTTCTGAAATGTAACCGATGCTGTACAATATAATGCCTGGTCAATACAGTTCAGAAGCTATTCTATTAACGAGCGCATTTTTTATACCAGTAAAATCGAAATTCCGGGCACTTGCCCCCACCTCACACGAAGGCCTGAGCTTGGTAAATCTGGTCATGTTATATAATACATTGTATGCACATTGTGGAAACGTGTAGTGTATTTTGAAATATTTTCTCATATCCATCATTATAGAGAAGTTAGAGAGCGAATAAACGTGCTTACAACTTGTGACTGTGACTCACTCAGCCACTGTGGAGTCTGTAGTTCACGTTTCCTGCTATCCTGCACATGCTATATGTCATAAAGCATCTGGAGGATAACGGAAATGTGAACTATAGACTAAATGTTTTTACTCCTGAAAGACTGAATTCCAAAACACTTGCAACTGTTAACTTGTTGCATCATGTTGATTGTAGATTGTCACACAGAAGTCTCATAAACATTAAACACAATGCACATGTATTCCTTGTCAGTCAGGCATTTCATAGGTTTTCAAATCCTTCTTCTTGGATGAGATGCTTGCAATTCCAGCAACTGCACAAACTGCGCATCCGTAGGTATTGGGGAAGGTGGCACTTCCCAACATTGTCATGCAAAAATGATAACTTAGCTACTGTATCAGGTAACAGACGATTTCGTATTGAGCTACTGTACCAGGTAATAGACGATTTCGTATTGAAGTAATAATGTCTCCTGTAACACTGAACAAGCACTCACTTGGCACACCAGGAGCAACTACGCACATCAACTTTTTCATCAATTTAGACATGTATGGAAGCGTATCTTTATGTAACTTCCACCAATCAAGTGGGTTAGTATTTTTCCCAGAGCATGGCAGGGCATTGTACCTACTTATTTCTGTCATTGAGGTGTCTGAATTGCTTGAATAACATGACACGTGTGCTCCAAGCATGGTGCCAAGAAGACGACCAAGTGCTTTCTCTTTGCATGGTGTTGGCACCACAGAATCACTTCCACAAGTATCTGATGCCTGTGCTTTTATACGCCCGATAAGCCTCGTAAGTTCTGATGTCAACTTTGCCTCATAGTCGATCTAACCTCCAACTTGTGACCAAAAGCACAGAAACGAGGGTCCATATGACCTCATGTCCACTTGATTTTCTTCATCTTTCATATCGAAGTATTTATCTTCAGTTTTGCTTGCTCCTTGAATTTCTTGGTCGTTTACTTTCGTTTCCAAGTTTCGCCCTAACATTGCTGCAGCTGGTCCAACCGCCGATATTGTCACATATGGCTTTAGTTAACACCCACACATTAAGACCATCTTGTACAGCTGAGTTCAAAACATGGCCAAGGCATGGAAATCGTTCAACATGTAAGAAGTCTCTGCAACATTTGATATTTGAACTGACATTGTCGCATTTTGCTGCTACTAACTTGTCTCTTGGCAGCTCCCATGTGCCCAACATTTCGAGAACTTTGTCAGCGATACTTTCCCTTGAGTGTTCTCCAGGAAGATACAGCTCCAAGTCTAACACTCTCTAATTCCCATGAATTTGAAATGAAAAGTACAGTCAAACTGATATATGAATGCACTGCCTTAGATGTCCATATATCAAAAGTGGCACAAAAGTATATGATGTTTTTATCAAATAGTTTCTGCACTGTAGCCTTCCTATCGTCGTATAGTTTTGTGATCTCATTGTCCATTGTGTCTCTCAAACGAACTATGAATCTTGGACTTAATGTGTAAGAATACTTTAGAAACCCAGGGTCATTCACTATAGATGCAGGCTGAATATCTGAACATATCATCTCAGCGAGATTCTGTTTACATTGTGCGTATCGAAGACTATCTTTTTTGTAGTATTCTTCTGACCCGAACTTGGATTCACCGACTGCAATTCCTTGTGGATGCGGGATAGATTCGGATGATGATGCAGTTGAGGATGTCTTTTTTACATAGTTCAACATGGACATGTGTCTTTTGGTTGGTGGTTCAATCACTGTATCAATGAAAGTGTCAATGACACTGTAGCTCAACTTGTCAAGACAAAGACATGCACATGTATAGTATGTGACACAGCAATGACAAACATCTAGGTAATGACCTGATAACAAAGGTACATATAAAGTATTGTAATGGTCTGTACATAAATACTGACCGTTGTCTGTAACAAATGTATAGGTAAAGTATTGTAAAGGTGGGTGACAGTCAGATGCTAAACTAGAAAAGAAAACTTTGAGTCCCAGAGTGGGTCTGACTGAACCCCAAAATATTTGTTCTCATAGCACAGTGATAACAAAGGCACCCCAAAACACACTCGTTCCTGTCCCAAGGTGAAAACAAAGGTACCCAAGAAGTTTTGTGAATATCAATTCATAAATACGAGCTGTATAGAACTTGTGACAAAAAACTGATTGGACCTAATTTTGGTACAAAATGGCCACTGGCAGCCATCTTGAATTTTGGACCGTACCCAGAAACACTCATTCTCGTCCCAAGGTGATAACAAAGGTACCCAAGAAGTTTTGTGAAGATCGGTTCATAAATACAGCCTCTACCCTGAGCCGTATTGACATGTGTGCTCACATTGTGCAAGTAGCATCATTCTTTTCTGAATACATATACTGGGAAATAACATTTTGCCAGGTGCGAGTCCTGTAGTATCCTGTGTTTCGGTATCGTTCCTGTACCTGTCGCTGTATTAGAATTACTGGTCGATTCACTAATTTCACTAGATTGAGTATCATACGACTCTCTAGACAGCTCCATTATTATTTTAAATTTTAACAACTGGTTATGCTATATTTTAAACAAACGACCGGTAGGTAAAGCTATAGAATTACAAATGATTTATTTGGAACCATCTGACATATGCCAATGGACCAACACTCAAGTCAGTGAATGTTTGCCATATGACATCGTCGTGATTGAAGATTGTTAGTTTGTTACTAAACCAAGTGATTTCCAATCAGGGCATTCTCTGAAGTCTGTGGAATCAAAAGACGGAGGTGGTACCCGGTGGTCACTGTCGTTTGATGCCCCCGACATCAAAGAATGTATCTGACGAGCTGTTATGAGATCTCACACCAGATGACCAGACATTTGCGACACTGCGTATTGAGTCTATTGACTGGTGATTGGAGCTTTGGATTTCCTTACAAGATAACCCCAGTGCTAAAGCTAGGCATACATCTATGTATTAACGTCTGCAAACCGGGCCAGTACCGGACTGCCATGTGTGGACCGGTCCAAAGTGGTCCAATAATGGTGGTCTGGTCTGGTCCACACCAGTTTTTTTGCAGTCTGGACCGCAACTCTAACAGCAATCAGTGAAAGTTATAAATTTAAAGTAATTTGTATATTATTTTTTTATACTTACCAATGGCTCAGACTAGCTAGCTGGGGCTAACTCAAAGTTATCAAGGGCCAAACACAAATTTTGAACCCCCCCAATCCCCAAAATTTGCTTGCAAAACCGAAAATTAAAAGTCCTATCTGGCCCTCCATACATTTACTCTCTGCACATGCACAGCCATCAGGAAGTGACCGGAATTGCGCCAACATCATTCTTTGTAGAAGAGAGTACTACATAATAATTCAGCGGGGAGGAATGAGTGCCCACTCATGGGAGGGCCATCTCCGTCTGGGCCATTGCTAAGTATAAAAATATACAAATTACTTTAAATTTATAATATTTTTACACTATAACCCAATGGCCCAGACTAGCTGAATCGTAAAAAGGCGGAAGGCCTAGGACTTCAAAATTAGTAGATCAACATAGTTCCAATCCTGTAATCCAAGGTGAGAGGGAATTAAATTTAAAAGGAATTACATGTATGTCTCTCTATACAGTAATAGAGAAGACATATCATCAATAAGGAGCCACGTTGAAGTAATTCCATATCCTTAGCATGAAGACTATGCTAATTGGATGTAACAAGTTCCCAATTTTTTTAATGCTAGTCCGGACTAAGCCCCAAAAATTAGGATGGCGTAATTGAGAATGAGAGGCTATCCCCCACAAACATACGCCATATACAATCAACACAAGCTGTATCCAGGATATAATCTACAGCCAAAACATCTTCGCTCATAGTTACATACTTATCAAGCCGGAGGAGAGGTAAAAAATCACTCCCCCTTTTCGAAGGAATCTTCAAAAAGAAGAGGGGTGCACTCTGGAATCAGTAAAAGCTGTACCAAATAACAATTGTTACTATTCGTCGAATAGACACACAGGGATTAATTATTATTAATAAATTGGTGCTTAACGCCACTTCAGAAGCCAAGTGTATAGCAGCGATCCCGGTAATTAATATTGCCTGCTCGTAATGTATAGTGGAGTCGACATACACTGATAGGTCAAAAACCGGTTATATAATATATAACATACACATGTCTAATAGAATCACAATGGACGATCTCTGGAGAGTAAACACACACTTTCCAAGGTAACCCACAGACGACCCCATTCAGGTGTACAATAAATTCCAGTAAATAACACTCCTGGACGTGTTCTATCCGATATCTTTGTTCCTGGAAAACATGCGAACATACGAGAGTGAAGACAAGATGTATTCGATTGTGTACCGCCATTAACAGAAACCTGGATCTAGAAATGGATCGAGTTATGATTAACAGACTAGCCACAGACTGCCCCCGAAATAATTCATAGTTTCTAAGGTCCATAACATACAATAATACATCTGCCTAATAATACAATTATTATGCACGTGAGCATTGAAATCCAGCATGTAATCATCTGAATACCAGTTAACTGACTAAACGGCCTCCCAGGTACCCCAAGGCTAGCAATCTATTGACGATGAATCATATGCTCGTAAATGACATATAGATGAACAACCACAGGAAAACAACCAACTAGAAAGTGGATGTGCCCATGAGGTCGCCATAGAACATGACCCAGCCGCCAATTGCGCAGTCATGAAATGCATGTATGTACTTAAATGCATAGGAGGCTTACAGGAAGAGAACTATGTCTAGCCGGGTAATCGCCTCTTAACACATTGGCAGTGGGGGGAGGGGGGAGGGGGGGATTCGAAATCATAACGAACCTCCTTCACCCGCATTACTTGAATCGTTCTTGTGTTCGTCATCAAATAGTATAGGAACCGCAAGGCTCCCTCACGTCTGACCAACTCCATAATGCCACTAAGGGTGGAGAAGGACGTGAAGAACAAATACTTCCCCTGATAAAGAAGATCCTCTCGTGGAGGAAGCTTCTGGGGAACGTCCCATAACAGATACCTGAGAAGATTGATCCACGGTTTCTGTGACTACAGAGGTGCTACTATCAAGATTTCGTAACGAGACTGTTTGAACTAAACAGAATATGCTAAATCAACGGAGTTGGGGGATATCCTATCATTCCGTCCCATGAGATCAACAGAGTGTCTACTGTGTACACTCAATGATCTTGGCATGGCGGCACGAACGTCAGTAAATGATCGTTCCGGTGTGTCACAAACAGATCTATCATGGAACAATCCCATTGGTAGCAAATCTGCCTGAATATTCGCTTGTTGAGGGTCTGGTCCAATGGCAACAAGCGACCTTTCCGGGAGAGCGAGTCTGCTGGTACATTCAGACGACCGGGTATATGACGGATGGAAAGATGAACATGATGATTCATGACGTATACGAGAATCTTCTCCAATAATTCACATAATGGCACTGAATGAGTGTCGCCTTGGTTCCTGATGTAAGCTACTACTGTCGAATTGTCCGACAAAATTTGAACATGGACGTCCATTATTATGTGAATCCAATGTTGTAGCGCAAACCAAATTAACATCATCCCTTTGCTGTTTAAGCGCTTCTCTATGAACCCAGGGTCCCAAAGACCCTGACACCTCAAGTCTGTGGGACTTAGGGTCGTGTCCCAACCCGTCTGACTCGCATTCGTCATAATCGTGAAAGCCAGATCCAGCAATTGCAGCGGAACTGAATATCTGCCCAAATCTGAACCCCTGTTTTACTAGGTCCGTTAAAACAATACTGGTTTCGAGCGAATGGTCATCACACTCCAGTTCTGAATAAAGCATATCTGGAGGGGACACGTACGCATGCGGCTCGTTGGAATAAGACCCGAAGCTGCTCCACACAGCCCCATCAGTCGCATGAATTCCTTCACCGTTAATGCATCTGAGTGTAGACAAAAGCGAGCATAACAACTGACAAATTTCGCTCTGGGTAACAGCTGACGCACCAGATTGTTGTGAGTCTCGAAGCTCATTCTCAAGTCAGTGAATGACTTGGATGGAGCTATATCCGACTTTTGCTCGTTTACGATGAAACCGAGCTGTCGGAACAAAAGAAGCAGACTCTGAACATCGTTCTGAAGAATAATTCTGTTGCCGTATCTCTGAAGAATGTCGTGCAAGTAAGCCAATGTTACTGCAGACGAATGAGCTCGGAAGTATGACATTACCGAGTTCATTATACGAGTGAATGCCCAGGGAACCAGGTTCAGACCAAAGCACATTGCTCCTAACTGATACACCTTCCCTTGTACAGCAAACTGCAGGTACTTTCTGAATGCCAGATGTACCAGGACATGAAAGTATGCATCCTTAGATCTATGCTTGCTGCATAGTCGTTCACTCGAATGCTCGATCTTACCGACTGAATGGTCCCCATGTAGAATTTTGGAGCCACGATAAGCTTGTTTATCCAGCTCACGTCTATTACAGGTCAGAATGAGCCGTCTGGCTTCGGTACAAGGAACAGGTGACTGTAAAAACCCTGAGAATCCTGATTCTCGGCAACCTCTATTGCTTCCTTTAATATAGAGCCTGTATCTCGCTAGGAGAGACTCTCTTTTGAAAGGATCCGAAGGAAGATCTGACCAATGCAGACATCTTGTTAGTGGGGGTGCTGCTCGGAATGATAGCAGTAGGCCGTTTGAGACTACACTTCTCACCCACTGATCTTCCATGACTGCAGTCCAGTTTCTCGCAAAGATGATACCCTTCTGCCAACTAGCAAGCAATAGAGGTCACCTGTATGACCTGCGAGGCTTACGGGAGGAGAAACTACATCCTCCCCGCGAAGAACCTCGTGCCGTAGGTCTAGTGGGGTTTGACCGCTTGTCCCGATCAGAGCTATGCCCCTTTCCCGAGTCGCTATATTGACGATCTCCAGAGTAATTATAAGAGGGCTTCTTGTACCCTCGTGAGGAATTCCCTTTTGACGTTTAGATCTGGAACGTCCTCCTTTACTCTTGTCTGCTGAAGTGGGTTGATGAAATGCCGACTTCAATAGCAGATCACATGACACTTTATAAATAGCCTGATCATGGGCTAACAAAAGCTTGTCATCCAAAATAGTAAGTCCGGAGACCGGAGCGACTCAGAGAGAGCTTTTCACCTTGTCATCTATAAGTGATGATGACGCAAGGGCAGCATCACGTCTGAATTAACTCCAGATTAGCCACTGAAAGGGTGGAGTTATATACGTGGTATATAAAATGCCCTGGAAAGAACTCTAAGAGAGGTACAAACTGCCTCAAATTGCTTCCCGTTGAGACGTCGCGCCATAGCTCTGGTAAGGTGATCTGCGTAAGACATTGCTTCCAAATTTGCTCTACTTGATGAAAATGCTGTTGTAATTGTGTCTGAGCGAATAATGAATGATGCAGGCAAGGATACATCCAGATCCCCGGGCTGCTCATTCAAATGCAGAGGAGCTCTCCGAACATCTTCTCCAACCGTCTTTAAATGAACATAGTCCATGAAACGGTATGTTTATGGAAGATGTAGCTAAGAAACCGCCTTTCTTTCTCGCACTCGAGAGGTTAAATACGGCATCGTCTATATGGCCGAAGGCCTGTGACACCTGCCTAGACTGGACCGGAAATGAAAGGACTTCCTCCTTTGTCCGGATAAGTTTGCGTCTAACGATGCCAGCGGTTTCTTCCTTGTCGTTGCAGCATTCTGATTCATTGGAACAAATTCAGGGTAGTATTGATGGATGAAATCCATTGCAACCCTGTGCTGTTTCGAAAGGGAAGAGTAAACCCCTTCCTTATCCCTTTCACCATCCGGGAGTATCAATTGCACAACGCGTTCCCTTGCATCTGCGTGAACAGACAACTGGACCGACCCAGCACTGTCCGACAGCTCAGGTTCTGAGACTGAGGGAGGCTGCATCTGCACTTGCTAGGATGCTGCGATCAGCTGTGCAATCTGTGACAGCAAGTCCATCATCGAGGCCTGAGGAGCAGCGGTCTTCTGTTTCCTAGCCGCTTGCTGCTCCGGTGTGTCGGAGATGGATGTCTTCTCCGAACGTCCCCATGATCGAGGTCCCGTCTCCCTAACTACCGGATGATCCGACTTCACGGGCAAAGAGTAATTCCTTCTTCGTGCAGCAGGCTGGATATCCTAAATTGGGTAGCTAGGATGCAGTTGTGTGTGCATTAGTAACATATCGGAGGAAGCCAAGACTGAAGCTGACCCCGGCTGCAGACTTATGCTCCGTCTTGTGCAAGTTTCCAACCAGAAAACTTCATTTCGGCTTATGAAACGTAGCGGAGGAAGCCGTGACTGAAGCCAACCCAGGCTGCAGACTAAACAGCGCATCCCGAGTGGAAGGCGGACATATGCTCCAGCTCATGCAAGTTTCTCATAACATTTGGCCCCAAATGTCTGTTAGGTTAGAGAGGGAGGGTGGCCTCTCCCACCTGCAGTCTATAGACCTCGCCGAGTACAAGACACTTGTCGACTTCCTCCCAGTTTCATCCCTATTTCCATCATCGCTGGGTGAGATATTTATATTAAAGTGCTCATTATGGCACCCACGGACGGAGTACCGCTTCACCGGTCGAGCTAGCTGCTTGCAAGAGATTAAAACCCTTAACAAAAGGTCCTAACTCTTCCAATCATGAGCACTGCAGCTAGCTCTATATGCTCCATGGAGTGCGATGCCGGTAGCACACTTGGATGGGTGTCAGAAAATCATCAACATGTTCATGTTCCTCTGAAACAGAAACTGACAAAATGAATTATAATGCGGTGAGAGGCCTGCCCTCAGAGCCTCACTGCCAACAACGTTCCTCGACACCCGTCTCCAACATTAGTCATTCCAGTGAACACAAGAATGGCAAAAGTCTACAGGAGTGCATCGACAAAAGTCAATATCAGACCTCCAAACTCCACAACAAAATATATATAATTAAGATACATGAATAATCGCAATCAAAAATCAATTCAAAATATTTTCTGGAAAATTTTTTTTTAAAAATGCCTAAGTTCCCAAAGGGAACATTAAGAGCCCAAAGGCATTCCGATAGAGCCTAAGTGTGAATAAAATTCAAATTTTTTGAGCTACACTACCGGAATAATAATCAATGTATCCTACAGTAATTCTACAGTAATAGAATATAAAAAAAAAAACTACCCATACATGAGGACACTGTCAATGTAAACAACGTCAATGTAAACAAGACATCAGGCACACAAAAAGGCCCAAAGTCATAAAACAATTTAATGCTACCAGATGCAAAGTGAGATCTTCGGATAGAAGATGCAAGACTAAACGACCAAACACCCCTAGGGTGAGGACGTAACCATGGGGAAGAAACAGAATAATATTCTGTAATAAATGTTAAATTCCCAAGAAATTTAATAAAAAATTTCAATAAAAATTAGCCAAAAAGCTTAAGAGTTTAACAGGAAGGGTTCATGGAAGGATAGGGAAGGAATACTTAACAAATAGTGGAATAATCATTAACAAAAATGATGACATCAGGCGTATGTCCCGAAATTGGGAAACATGAAATAATTTTGTAATTATTATAAAGTTACAGCCCTGAACGTCAAAAACCACTGTTGAACACTTCCGTCATCCAATAACAGCCTTGGATCCACAATTCTTGCATTGATTTGTGTCTGGCATCCTCAAAAAAGATTTTAAAGCACAGATGTCATTTCATTGTTGATAACTTTAGGGCCAAACAAAGAATGATGTTGGCGCCAATTCCGGTCACTTCCTGATGGCTGCGCATGCGCGGAGAGTAAATGTATGGAGGACCAGATAGGACTTTTAATTTTCGGTTTTGCAAGCAAATTTTGGGGATTGGGGGGTTCAACATTTGTGTTTGGCTCTTGATAACTTTGAGTTAGCAATGACTAGCTAGTCTGGGCCATTGGGTAATAGTGTAAAAATATTTAGCTTACACAGTAAAAAACATTTCTACATTCATTTGCTTGTTTAGTTAAATACAGGGTTCACTCTTTTTCTGATGACCTGATCATTACCAACCAGTACTATTCAGAAACATATATTGCCCTTCAAATTATATTATGTTTTCAATATTTACACCCATGTCATATGGTAACATCATCACCTGCCTTATTCATTGGAACATTCTCTCTGAAAAAATTCCATAAAATAGGCTTTCATTTCCTAAGTGTAATACAACATTCCGCTGGTAAGTTGTTTTCAACCTCTAGTCGATGTTTATAGAAATTGGGATGCTTCAGACTAGTTTTTTTGTTGGACAGATGGATGGATTTTTTTAGACTTTTTCTTGTGCGGCTATCCAGACAAGAAAATTAGACACACAGTGTACTTTTAGCAGATCACTAGCCACACAATGTACCTCTCATGAGACCAGATGGACAGGCAGATGGACGCATGGAGCCTATCACTATATCACCTGCAAACTCTGTTTGGTGGAGGATGATAACAAATTTTCATAAAACACACTCCAACCCTTGGATTTTGTCAATAAGTTGTTACAAATGTTTGGAAACACTTTCAATGTTAACCCTTTACCTAACATGAAAAGCAGACAACACTTGCAAAAAAAAAAAGATTTTTGGATACCTAATTTTTTTCATATTTGTCTCAAAAATATAGGTTATGACTCCTAATTGGAATGAGCTTGAGGAGCTTGTTCCAAAGTGGGGTCATAACCTATGTTTTTTGAGACAAAAAATTGAAGAAAATTAATTGGCAATTTTTGTGAATAGTGCCGAACAGTTTTGGCTGTTACGTTGATTAAAGGGTTAATTGTCAGTGGTGAGGAGGCATGATTTTTTCTTCAATAAAACATTGTATGATACTAACTTCACAAAAGGCAGCATTTAGTTAGATAAATACTTCATACCATCACAAGTGACTTGTGACAGTATGAAGTATTTATCAAAAAAAGGGGCAAGCCACTTTTGACCCTCAAGAACTTTAAATGATTTAGTACTTGTCAGAGCATGGTAAAGGAGGAAAGAGGAAGGGAGTAGGTTAGCACCATCTGTGCTTCTTGCTTTTTTTCTTGGGAGGAGGTGGTGGTTATGGTGAGTCTGTGGCAGTCATTGGAGTAAGGGACTACTGCTGGGCCTTTCTGGCTGGTATGGTAGGGTCCTAGCAGCATCAGGCGGTTGTTGGTTTTTAAAATTTCTACCATCTCCAGTGTTTTCTTGTATAATTCTTCACTCTCTCTCCTGTCTGCTACGATTTTGTCAAGGCATTGTCGGTGCTCTACCCAAATTTATGTGGAATCTGGGACCTGGTCCTGGCTTTCAGGTATCAAAGGGAGAGGTGAGTGAGGATAAGGAAGAGGCGAGAGGGCAACTTCCAATTCCACCTCAGTCTCCACAGGATGTTCCACATCCAGCACTTCCCGATGAGGAGCTGGCAGCTGGTTAGGTTTGTCTGTGGGAGTGGGAGGGGAAGTGACAGCTGCCTCTAGCTCCTTCCTTTCCTCACCTTTCTCTCTCTTCTTTTCCAAAAAAGCCTCCAGGCATCGGACATTCCTCTGCTTGGTGGGCAGGCTTTTTTCTTTTTCCTCTTCAGTTTCTTCTGGGGGCCTCCAAACTCCAATGGGTGAGATCCAGTGCAAGAGAGGATCCTCTCACAAAAGGCACTACCTCTACCTGAGGGAGGTGGTGTGGTGTCTTCTACTATGAACTCCAAGGTCAGGTGGACGCTCTTGCCCTTCTCCTGGATAGTCCACGTGATGGGACAAGAGACGCCCAGACCTGAGATGGTTTTCTTCAGTCTCCATGATTTCATTCAAGGTGTTCACACTCTGAAGTCAGAGGTATGAATGGTCAATGTGATGCATGATGATGGCATGAAGTATTTATCTAATTAAATGCAGCCTTTTGTAAAGATTTGAAACCTGTTGTGCTCAATGGATTAACAGCAATTAGTCAATTAATCTACTATTACAACACAACAGGTGCAAACCTGAAAATAAGCAGTCTGTCATCTGCATATTGAGGTCCCCAGACGGTGAATTTAGTGATGCTACTCTGCACAGCAGGGTAGAATTACTAAATTAACCCTCTGTGAACCTCAATCTGAATCAAGTTCATAGGCCTAAGCAGAAAATAGTATCCAGAGGATAAATTGGAGGATTCTACCCCACTGTACGGGACCACATCAGCATAATCACCCTCTGGGGACCTCATTCTGCAAATGACAGGTTCCTTAGTTTGAGGCTTGAACAGATGCATGTACCAACAGCAGAGAGCCTGAAAATTATTTGAATCACTGGCATTGATATAACTTAGGTGACTGCCCTTTTCATCTACCAAGGATTTTGTTACAACTTTCGAGTTCTGTCACATTTTTTCCAAGAACAATTGTTTGTTCGCTCTTGAAATAACTGCCAGTTAACTTTTCAAAACACATTAATTTATTTGGATCTGACAGCACAAAAATAGACACTCCCCTCCCATTAGCAATTTGGCACTAAATATCCAGAATGGCTCCAAACAGTTCCAGGCCAGAGTGAATACTGTTCCTATTCAGTTGTAGGGGCTTGCTCTAAAAAAAAAATTTAAGTCCAATTTGAGTAAAAAAGCATTTAAATTTTTCAAATGACAGACATTAAAAATGTTTTTACCAAACTAATTACTTGAGTGTAAATAAAATTACTTACCTGAGGATAGGTATGGCCTCCATGCTATTTGTGGTAGTGATATACCAGTTACTCCTTGATTCTTTTTGGATTCTGACAATACTTGGCGCAAAAGATTAGATCTCTGGACATATAGCTGGTTTTTGTGCATGCCTGTATGATAAGAACATGAGATTGCTTTTAGTGATTAACCGATAAGGATTTTTGACTGTCATGCCTATTAGTTGAAGCAAAATCAGCTGATTGTGTCAATGTCAGAAACCACAATCAAAAGGAGTAGTGGATTCAAGAATGCGTAGAATAGGGTTAATTTTACAGTACAGTCAGGATGATATGTCCGTTGATCTCAAGAGCAAGCTACCCCTATCTACATTTAGTTTCAAGATGAAACTGAATAAAATATATCAAAGGGTAATTAAATAACATATTTATTTACTTACTTGATTTATGTTCAAATTCTAATTTTAAATTCAAAACATACATGAATATAGATATCAAAACAAAAGTAGGTCCTGTTTTGTGCACGGTAATTCAGATTGCTTTCGTTGTGGGATCAAAATTAATGACTGAAAATACATTCATAGCGGCTGTGTTTTCAAATAGCGTCTAACACTGCAATTCACTCCATTTCATAGGTTTGTATTCACACGTCTAGTGCCAGAAAATCCCAAATGGAAAAATATGTTTCACAAATGATAACCAATCCCAGAAGTTCATGTTCAAAATGGCCATACACTATTTTTTGATTGTTTACATAAATAAGTAACATGCACAGAAGATTGAAGTTACACTCCGACTGTGAAGAAAACAATCGGCTGATGAGTATATTTTATGTTCATTTGTTATTGTCCACTTTGTGTTGACTGTGAATAAAGAAGAATTGAGTAACCAGATTGTTTACAAATGAGCTGACAGTGATATCAAACGATAAAACAGCAATTCATAGTACTGGAGGGCTGCTGTCAGTGTACGTGTAACTTGTACAGGGCGTGGGATATTATGTTGATATATCGACAAATCGTTTCAACACTACTGCCAATTATTGTGGCAACTAATTATTAAGCTTGGTACTGCTTGAATGAGGTCGTGAATCAAACGTAAATATGAACAGTTCTGATCCCGGGGTGTAGCATGTAACCATTGGCATGAACCAATGTTCAAACACTTCTACCGATGGTCAACCGATGGCTTAAAATTGGCCGATGTCAGATGCAATTGCTGAACATCGGTTAATCACTAATTGCTTTTTCAGATGACATTTATGAATCGGATAACAGTGAAACCCACTTACTTGGATATATCTTATCAAATAACATAATTGGATATATCCATCAAATAAACATGTTTACTGCACACAAGTCCCCAAAATTGTGAGATCACACCTAAACAGCAATGGCTGGGGAAAATGAAACAAATTCCAAGTTCTTAAAGGGCAATAACGCCGACAAAAATACTCTGAAAAACACCTGCACTGAACATGTGACTAGATATCATTAAGATAAACTTGCAAATATGATGTTGTTCCATCAAATATCATATTTTAAAGGTTACTGAGTTTAAAAACTTGTTGGTCACAGATGAACTGGCAACTTCAAGGTTCATAAAGTGCAATAACACAAATACTCTTAACCTTAATTGGTTGCATGCTAAATTATTTCTCAAAGGTAATTTGAAGCATGGGTATTTTTTCAAAGACATCAAGCTATCAAGAAGTGAAGCCTTAGTTTAGCCAGGGTTTCCCCCTAGGAATAAATTAGTGGGTCTGGTAGGAGGGGAAAATCACAGATCGCCTGGTGTAACCATAGTTCACGCTGAGCGAAGAAAATTTTAGAATTGAACCCTGCAGGAAGGCCATCTCCTTGCATCTGAGACGGCGATTCATGTTTTAGTGTAAATGATTTTGTGAGAATAATTATGTTGAATCTTCGGGGAAATGCCCAAAGCTATCACCATTTCTTTGCAACAATTACATGTGACATCTTATCTAATTGGCAAAAGGTGGAAAATAGTGATAGTTTCCGAAGGATACTCGGCAATCTTAAGTTGCAGAAAGCCAATTCCAGAAACGGTGCTCCTAAAATGTGTCAACTTTGTTTGAGAATGACCGTGTCTTCACTAGAATTTTACAGCATTATGTTTTTTGTTATTTTGACTGGATTTTATGCTTTATCAGTAAATGATCAGTGGGGGAATGGGTCCAGTTGACGGACCCTCAGCCATGGTAGCGGAAAACCTGGTTCAGCTGTTCATGAATGTTTTGTTACAGTTTACTGGAGAGTGTCAATAGGCATTCTCCAATACATTGTAACCAAACATTTCTCAAATAAATTTTTTTTCTTCTGCTGTTGAGCAATCAATGGGCTTATGCAAACAAGAACTATCACTGAAGGTGATTAATAACCCCACTTCCAGCTTTCGAGAATGCACCTTTGAATGTTGAGATTGAAAAACCAATAATAAATTTATTTATTTATTTCTTGTTGTTTAAAGTCACATACTTCTGCACAATGGCTAATCATGACCACAACATGGAGATAAAGTCAAGGTCAGTCAATCGTTTATATCCCATGTTGCCTATTTTAGAGGACTCGCACCCCAAGCATTAGAGACTGGGTCCTATTTTACAAATGAAACAGAGCTTGTTTACCACAGTAAACAAGCCAATAATAAATCCAAGTTATGGGAGATAACTTGGTTAAAATTGGCGCAGTTCAAAAATTTTGGAATATGCATATGCACACTTGTTAGTCATAATGTTTGAGAAGTTTCAGTGAAATCGGTTCAATAATGTAGGAGGAGTTGCACCCACAAGAATCTCATTTGAAAATCCATAATAAATCTAGGTTCAGAGGAGATAACCTGGTTAAAAATGTCACAGATGAAAGATTTTAGAACATGCGCATGCTCACTTGCTAGTCATAATGTTTGAGACATTTCATCAAAATCAGTTCAATAATCAGTTCAATAATCAGTTCAAGAATCTCATTTGAAAATTCATAATAAATCTAAGTTCAGGAAAGATAACCTGATTAAAATTGTTGCAGATACAAATTTTGAAATATGTGCATATTCACTTGCTATTCATAATGTTTGAGAAGTTTCATCAAAATCGGTTCATTAATGTAGGAGAAGTTGTGCACACAAGAATCTCATTTGAAAATCCATATTAAATACAAGTTCAGGGGAGATAATCTGGTTAAAATGTCGTAGATAACAAACTTTAGAATATGCGCATGTCCACTTGTTAGTCATAATGTGTGAGAAGTTTCATCAAAATTGGCTCAATAATGCAGGAGGAGTTGCACCCACAAGAATCTCATTTGAAAATCCATAATAAATTTAAGTTCAGGGGAGATAACCTGGTTAAAATTGTCGCAAATGAAAAATTTTATAATATGCACATGCTCAATTGCTAGTCATAATATTTGAGAAGTTTCATCAAAAAAGGTTTAATAATGTAGGAGGAGTTGCGCACACAAGTTGGGATGGATGGATGGACGGACATACTGACATACAGGCCATCGACAATATAGCCCCCACTTCAGAGTATAACAATGTAAAGCCACTAAAGTAGCTTCTACTTTTCAATATAGCCATGATAGTGGCTTATAGCACTCCTCCAGTTAATAACCTTTGCACTGAATATGGGGGCTAGACGTCAATAAGATAAACTTGCTTACCAAATATGATGTCTTTCTACTGAGTATATTGTGAAAGTTATTGTGTTTAAAAACTTGTTGGTCAAAGATCAACTAACAGACAGACTAGCTGACATGGCCACATATAAAGGTGTTTGTTGCTGCTAAAAAACAAGCCATTTGCCATACAATTAGCCTAAATATGACCTGTAGGTTATAGTGTTAATTCCTGCAAATTAAAAAAAATTATTGAAATTGGAAATGTCGTTTACAAGTTCTGGGATAAAACTAATTACACACAGTTTCCAACAAAAATGGCCACAAGTTGTCCGTCTTGAATTTTTAAGAAAAAAAAAATTGATGTGCACAATTTTACATAATGTCTGATCATTGCTGAAAATTTTAAACAGAAGTGTCAAAGCATCTCTGCGATACAGGTGGTAAGAGGACACACCAACATGATATATGCAAATATGGCCAAAAAAAAAGCTTAAGTTCGTCTAATTTGCATAATTTATGTGCACGAATAATCCATATGATATGTTATTTATTTTACACTGCTACACTTCCATACCAAAAATTCTTGAAATCAGAAATGTTGTTTAGAAGTTCTTGGTATAAACTTATTACAAGCAATTTCAAACAAAAATTACCACCAGTTGGCCATCTTGAATTTTTTTTTCTGAAAAAATGATGTGCATCAATTTTACATAATGTCTGATCAATGCTGAAAATTTAAAACAAAAACAGCAAAGCATCTCTGAGATACAGGTGGTAACAGGACAGGATGACAGACAGACAGATGAATGGAGTGGAGTACATAAGTTCCCTCAAGGTAACCAGTGGGGGACTAATAAAACAAGAGGCCTCATGGGACCTGAGGCACTCGCCTGAGAAAGTTGTTCAAAGAAGGATTTAAGGATACATTAAGAATCTATGGTTTATTAAAACTAGAGAGGAATAAAGGTCATGTAACTATTTATACCTCTGTTGGCCATGTTAGATGAGTTTCCTAGTATTCAGGTGCCAATACAGAAATAATGCCCGGAATGACAGGTCTTCAGTATTCCCAGTAATGCTAACAAGAGGCCCCAGGGGGCCTGAGGGCGCTCACCTGACATGGTAGCCTAAATATCAAACCAGAGAATTGATTTCCACAAGTTGCATGTGCTCCTCCTAAGAAAAGCTGAAACCAAATATCCAAATATTCTGACCAGTGGATCTAAAAAAAGATTTTTAAAGAATATTCCTCATATTGAACTAAGTCATAATTCGGGCTCCCACAGGGAGCCCATATATGAACCTAGGGACTTGGCTTTAACAAACCTGAAACTCACACCCCTAAGGATTCCGCACACCAAATATCAAAACATTCCGACTGCTGGATCTGAAGAAGAAGATTTTTAAAGAAAATTCCTCATTTTGAACCAAGTTACAATTCGAGCTCCCACAATCAGCCCAAATATGGACCTAGGGACATGGCTTGAACAAACTTGAATCTTACCCCCCTAAGGATGCTGCATAAAAAATATCAAAAGCATTCATCCACTGGATCTGAAGATTTTTAAAGAAAATTCCTCATTTTGAACTAAGTTGTCATTCAGGCTCCCATAGTGAGCCCAAATATGAACCAAGGGACTTGGCTTGAACAAACTTGAATCTCAGCCCCCTAAGGTTGCTCCATGCCAAATATCAAAACATTCTAACTGCTGAATCTGAAGAAGAAGATTTTTAAAGAAAAGCCCAAATATGGACCCATGGACTTGGCTTTAACACACTTAAAGAAAATTCCTCATTTTGAACCAAGTTACAATTCGAGCTCCCACAATCAGCCCAAATATGGACCTAGGGACATGGCTTGAACAAACTTGAATCTTACCCCCCTAAGGATGCTGCATAAAAAATATCAAAAGCATTCATCTGCTGGATCTGAAGATTTTTAAAGAAAATTCCTCATTTTGAACTAAGTTGTCATTCAGGCTCCCATAGTGAGCCCAAATATGAACCAAGGGACTTGGCTTGAACAAACTTGAATCTCAGCCCCCTAAGGTTGCTCCATGCCAAATATCAAAACATTCTAACTGCTGAATCTGAAGAAGAAGATTTTTAAAGAAAAGCCCAAATATGGACCCATGGACTTGGCTTTAACACACTTGAATCCCCCCCCCCCCCCCCCAAGGATGCTACTCACCTCATATCAAACCATTCCAACTGCTGGATCTGATGAAGAAGATTTTTTAAGAAAATTCCTCATTTTGAACAAAGTTACAATTCAACCTCCCACAGTGAGCCCAAATATGGACCTAGGGACATGGCTTGAACAAACTTGAATCTCACCACCTAAGGATGCTGCATACCAAATATCACAAGATTCTGCCTGCTGGATCTTGAGAAGAAGATTTTCAAAGAAATTTGCCTGAAGTTCAAATTTGGGCTCCTATACTGAGCCCAAATATAAACCCAGGGGGCCGATTTGAACAAACTTGAATCAGATCCACCCCACAATGTTGCATACCAAATATCACAAGATGCTGCCTGCTGGATCTGGAGAAGATTTTTGAAGAAATTTGCCTGAAATGCACTAAGTTTGAATTTGGGCTTCTATAGTGAGCCCAAATATGAATCCAGGTGGCCGATTTGAACAAACTGGAATCAGTTCCACCCCACAATGTTGCATACCAAATATCAAAAGATTCTGCCTGCAGGATTTGGAGAAGAAGATTTTTGAAAAAATTTGCCTGAAATGCACTAAGTTCGAATTCGAGCTTCTATAGTGAGCCCAAATATGAATCTAGGGAGCCGATTTGAACAAAATAGAATCAGATCCACCCCACAATGTTGCATACCAAATATCAAAAGATTCTGCCTGCTGGATCTGGAGAAGAAGATTTTTTAAGAAATTTGCCTGAAAAGCACTAAGTTCAAATTTGGGCTCCTATACTGAGCCCAAATATAAACCCAGGAAGCCGATTTGAACAAACTTGAATCAGATCCACCCCACAATGTTGCATACCAAATATCAAAAGATTCTGCCTGTGGATCTGGAGAAGAAGATTTTTTAAGAAATTTGCCTGAAATGCACTAAGTTCGAAATCGGGCTCCTATACTGAGCCCAAATATGAACCCAGGGGGCCGATTTGAACAAACTTGAATCAGATCCACCCTACAATGTTGCATACCAAATATCAAAAGATTCTGCCTGCTGGATCTGGAGAAGAAGATTTTTTAATCTTTTTCCCATTGCCTACAGTGTTAAAAAGTGCGGACTCAGCACTTTTTCAAAAGTCCCGAAACTGTAACCTATGATACAATCGATGGCAATTTTTTTTTACCAATCCTTTCTGTTGGTCCTAAGGAAGCTTCACACCAAATAAAAATTCTCAGTGCCGTGCAGTTTTGCAGATATAGGCGTTTTAAATTTTTTCTATTTTCAGCTCCTAAGGTTCCCACGGGGCTGCGGGAAAATTTTTTTTTGGCATAAATCAAGTACTTATGACCCAATAAGTCCTCACATTAAATTTGGTTCAAATCGGCCTCTCGGTTCAGAAAATAGAAATTTAGGGCGGGGCCAAAATTTTTGCCCCTCCCATAACCAACGCCAAATATTATCCCTCGAACTTCTCTTGAACAAATCTGAGTCTACACCTCAAAAGGAAGCTGCATACCATATATCAAGTGTCTGCTACTGCTGGTTCTTGAGGAGAAGATTTTCAAATATTTTGGTGCCCCTTGGGGGCGTGGCCCCACCCAGGAGGAGGGGCAACTTCATTTGAACAAATCTGAATTGGCATTAGGTAATAAATATTTAGCCAACATTTGAATAAAATTGGGCTAGTGATTTAGGAGGAGAAGTCGATAATGTAAAGTTAACGCCGGACGGACGACGGACGGATCACGATCAGTAAAGCTCCCGCTGAGCTTCGCTCAGGTGAGCTAAAAAGGAGTTGTTCTGGGACATGGAATTCAAAATATCTACTTTTCAGTTTCCAGGATTGGCAGACTTGGCCTGTCATGATTAATCAAGAAGTAGAATAATCGTCAGATACACCTGTAATTGACTACAGTTTCAAAATCGATAATTATGAGTTTTCATCACTCCTTTATGGATGAATAGTTATTACTCTCCTCCCCATCATACTTGTAAGTGTCAGAGGCTGTAGAATATCAAAATACATTGTAACTGATTTGAGAAAGAAGTATCAAGATACTACACATGACACCAGGTCTGGCTAGAAAATATGAGAGTACAAATAATTGCTCTTCTCAGTTTGCCAAGGAGTGAAATTGCTTTCTAAAAACTTGATGTAGTTATTTATTTATTTATTTATTTATTTATTTATTTATTTATTTATTTATTTATTGGTGTTTTTAAGGTCACATATTTCTGCACAATGGCTAATCATGACCATGACAGTTTTACGGGTGGAGGAAGCCGGAGTACCCGGAGAGAACCACTGAGCAACGGCGAGCAACTGTCAGCTCCCCAACATACGAACTCCACACAAGCAGGGTTAGCATTGGTTGAAGACAGGTGCACCATCGACGTGCAGTATGCCTTAGTACACAGCGTCACCATGCCCCCACATGGACAATGGGGGTGAAATGTCTTGCCCAAGGACACAACGCGGTTGCCGCAGGTGGGATTCGAACCGAGGACCTCTCGGCTTACAGCCTGCACCTCTACCAACTGAGCCACCGCGCCCCCACTTGATGTAGTTATTGTTAGACGCTTGACCACGTCAGGTCCAACACTGAGCTCAGGCTCAGGTTTGGGCCCTAGGTGGTGAGGAGTCGGAATTTTCCTCAGAGAGCAGCAGGTGTGCATCATGCCTGTTGGATGTTATGCCACATCCAATATGGCCACTAGCAGATGTTTTTCAATGAAATTTAGAAATGAAAGTGTCAGTGACACTGCAGCTTAACTTGAATGTGTGCAGTGCTTAAGATAATGTTCAATGTTTATGAAAGGATTCTGAAATAAGACAAGAATTGTGATAATTGAGAATATGTTAAGTTCTGTACCCTACATGCTATGTTTTCAACAAGAATAATTTGAAGTGTAAACTGTACTAAAGAATTGAAGTCTGGGTTGATGTGGCCCACACAGACCAGGGTGCAGTAAAATCATTTCAAAATGAGTCATCCTACCAAGTTACAATGCTATCCCTTCATAAATATGAGTCGTTGACTTTGCTAAAGGAATCTAGGTCACATGCCGGTCTGGTGGTCATGGTTGACCGATCGCAACCAAAATAGGACAGTCTCATCTAAATATCACACCAAGTTATCCTACCTAGTTACAAAGAAATCCCTTCATAAAAACAACCTGTAGACAGTGCTAAAGGAATCTAGGTCATATGCCCAAGTGGCTGTAATGACCAATCGATCATGACCAAAATAGGATAGTCTCATCTAGACATTATACCGAGTTATTCTACCAAGTTACAATGAAATCACTTCATAAATATGTGAAATGTACACTGTGCTAAACAAATGTAGGTCATGTGATTGTGTGGCCATCATGGTTGACTGATCACAACCAAAATAGGTTGTTCTCATCCAGACATCATCCCGCATCATACTACCAACTTACAATGAAATCCCTTCATAAATGCAACCTATAGACTGCGCTAAAGGAATCTAGGTAACAAGCCCCTGCAGCCCTCACCGTTGACTGAACCCGAACAAAATAGGATGTTCTCATTTAGACATTTTTCAGAGAAATTCTACCAAGTTACAAAGAAATCTCTTTATACATATGACCTGTAGACTGTGCTAAAGGTTTTCAGATTTTCAGGCATGCGAAGCCATCACGGTTGACTGATCGCAACCAAAATGGGATGTTGTCATCTAGACATGACCTCAAACCTGCATAGGAAATCTTGTCATGATCGACAAGGACTACAGGGCGTAGCCTGTTCTAAACAAGATGTGAAAAGACTCACAGGCTATCAGACTAACTGACTTCCCCAAGTGTGATGGCAATAGATTATGTCAAGTTAAGCTAACAATTGATGGCTGACATCTAGACATCACACTAATGCTACATCCAAAATGTGAACAAGAGGTGCACATCGGAGATGCAGGCATTGAGTTGTGGCTACTTTCTTCTCCACATGCACTCTCTGTGGAAAAACAGAAATGCCATTGCATTAAGCTCAAAACTAAAAAAAAATGAAAGTGTCAATGACACTGTAGCTTAACTTGTCTGTGTGTTGTGTTTGATGAAAAGGATAATGCTCAATGTTTATGAAAGGATTATGCAATAAGACAAGAATTGTGATAATTGAGAAAATGTTAATTTCTGTTCCCGATATGCTATGTTTTCAATTAAAAATAATATGAGGTGTGGACTAAAGAATTGAGAGGTGGGTAAATGTGGCCCTCACAGTTAATGTATGTGGTCCTCACACATGAATGTCAACGAAAGTTACCGAGTTACAGTGAAATTATTCAAAAACAAGTCATCCTACCAAGTTACAATGACATCCCTTCATAAATATGACCTGTGGTCTGTGCTAAAGTTTTTTGGGGTTTTGGGCTCGGGCAGCCATCATGGTTCAATGATCGTGACCAAAAGGGGACATCTTATCTAGGCATTATCTGGAGTCATCCTACCAAGTTACAATGAAATCCCTTCATAAATATGACCTGTAGACTGTGCTAAAGATTTTCGGGCTTCGGGCTCCTGTAGCCGTCGCAGTTCACCAATGGCGACCAAAAGGGGACGTCATCATCTAGGCATTATATGGAGTCAACCTACCAATTTACAATGAAATCCCTCCATAAATACGACCTGTAGACTGTGCTAAAGGTTTTCGGGTTTTGGGCTCGGGAAGTCATCATGGTTGACAGATCGCGGCCAAATGGGGACGTTCTCATCTAGACATCATACGGAGTCATCCTACTAAGTTACAATGAAATCCCTCCATATTAAATATGACCTGTAGATTGTGCTAAAAGTTTTTGGGTTTCAGGCTTGGGCAGCCATCACGGTTGACAGATCATGACCAAAAGGGGACGTTCTCATCCAGATATTATAGAGAGGCATCCTACCAAGTTACAATGAATTCCTTTCATAAATATGATCTGTAGACTATGCTAATGGTTTTGGGCACGGGCAGCCATCACGGTTGAGCGATCGTGACCAAAAGGGGCCTTCTCATCTAGACATGACCTCAAACCTGCATATGGAATTTCATGACGATCGGACAAAATCTACGGAGTGTAGCCTGTGCTAAAGGAAAATGTGATCAGACTAACCGACTTCCGTATGCGTGTCAAGTTAAGCTAAAAAACTGATGAGCTTAAAATTTGTAAAAATGGACTAATTAAGGCCCATAATTTTGTAACGAAGACTCTGTACATCCCAGTTTTCGAACACACTTGAGATATTAGTGCATAAGACCTGTAAAGCAAATATTAGTCAAATCGGGGAACGTTTGTTTAAGTAACTGAGCTAATGATCTCAGCGTTCATAAATATTGATGAATTAAGTCCCACAACTCTGTAACGTAAAACTGGGCTGAGCCAGATTTCAACCTTGATTGAGATATTATTGCAAAGAACCTGTATGGCAAATATTAGTTGAACTGAAGAACGTTTGTTCAAGTTATTGCGCTAATGAGCTCAAAATTTGTAAATATTGATGAATTAAGGGCCATAACTCTGTAACAGAAAATCAGGCCAGGCCAGCTTGCGGTTCTGCTTGAGATATTATTGCCAAAGTCATGTCTTGCAAATATTAGACAAATCAGAGAACGTCTGTTCAAGTTATTGTGCTAACCAGCCAAAAATTTGCAAATATTAACTAATTAAGGGCATAATTTTGTAACAAAAAATCAAGCCTATCTTTGATTTCTACTCTTAGGAGTACTGTCATCAAGCCAGGATATTTCACAGAAACAACTGTTCCACAAACAAATCAATTGAATGATCTCAAACTCAAAGTATCCAACCAGTGTTTCCTACTAAAATTGTCTTACTTTTTTAACTGTGAGTGCTGAGGGGGATGCTAAATTACTTTTCAAAGATGATTTGTAACATGTAATGTGAGTATTTTTTCAAAAACATGCTAACAACAAGGGGAGTCACAGTTTAGCAGGATTTTATTCATTAATAATTTCTTCTTACAATTTCATGGAAAGTAACCTGACGTCAAGATATGTCCTTACAGTGGGTGACAACAGATGCATCAACAGAACAATAGAGACTGGCGGGCAACCGAGGAAACAAATCTGATTCAGATATGAAAAAACAAGAGGCTCCAAGGGGCCGGAGGGCACTCACCTGACATGGTAGCCTAAATATCAACCCAGAGAATTGATTTCAACAAGTTGCATCTGCTCTCCCTAAGAAAAGCTAAAACCAAATATCCAAAGATTTTGACCATTGGATCTAAAAAAAAAAGAAGATTTTTAAAGAATATTCCTCATATTGAACTCAGTTATAATTTGGGCTCCCACAGGGAGCCCACATATGAACCCAGGGACTTGGCTTTAACAAACTTAAATCTCACCCCCCTAAGGATGCTGCACACCAAATATCAAAACATTCCGACTGCTGGATCTGAAGAAGAAGATTTTTAAAGAAAATTCCTCATTTTGAACAAAGTTACAATTCAAGCTCCCACAGTGAGTCCAAATATGGACCTAGGGACATGGCTTGAACAAACTTGAATCTCACCCCCCTAAGGATGCTGCATATCAAATATCAAAACATTCCAACTGCTGGATATGAAGAAGATTTTTAAAGAAAATTCCTCATTTTGAACTAAGTTATAATTTGGGCTTCCACAGTGAGCCCAAATATGAACCCAGGGACTAGGCTTGAACAAACTTGAATCTCACTTGAAGTTTGAATTTGAGCTTCTATACTGAGCCCAAATATAAACCCAGGGGGCCGATTTGAACAAACTTGAATCATATCCACCCCACAATGTTGCATACCGAAAATCAAAAGATTCTGCCTGCTGGATCTTGAGAAGTTTTTCAAAGAAATTTGCCGGAAATGCACTAAGTTCGAATTCGAGCTTCTATAGTGAGCCCAAATATGAATCTAGGGAGCCGATTTGAACAAACTTGAATCAGATCCACCCGACAATGTTGCATACCAAATATCAAAAGATTCTGCCTGCTGAATCTGGAGAAGATTTTTTAAGAAATTTGCCTGAAATGCACAAAGTTCGAATTCGGGCTTCTATAGTGAGCCCAAATATGAATCCAGGGGGCCGATTTGAACAAACTTGAATCAGATCCACCCCTCAATGTTGCATACCAAATATCAAAAGATTCTGCCTGCTGGATCTGGAGAAGAAGATTTTTCAAGAAATTTGCCTGAAATGCACTAAGTTCGAATTCCAGCTTCTATACTGAGCCCAAATATACACCCAGGGGGCCGATTTGAACAAACACAATGTTGCATACCAAATATCAAAAGATTCTGCCTGCTGGATCTGGAGAAGAAGATTTTTTAAGAAATTTGCCTGAAATGCACTAAGTTCGAATTCAAGCTTCTATACTGAGCCCAAATATAAACCCAGGGGGCCAATTTGGACAAAATTGAATCAGATCCACCCCACAATGTTGCATACCAAATATCAAAAGATTCTGCCTGCTGGATCTAGAGAAGAAGATTTTTTAAGAAATTTGCCTGAAATGAACTAAGTTCGAATTCGGGCTTCAATAGTGAGCCCAAATATGAATCCAGGGGACCGATTTGAACAAACTTGAATCAGATCCACCCCACAATGTTGCATACCAAATATCAAAAGATTCTGCCTGCTGGATCTGGAGAAGAAGATTTTTTAAGAAATTTGCCTGAAATGCACTAAGTTCGAATTCGAGCTTCTATACGGAGCCCAAATATAAACCCAGGGGGCCGATTTGAACAAACTGGAATCAGATCCACCCCACAATGTTGCATACCAAATATCAAAAGATTCTGCCTGCTGGATCTGGAGAAGAAGATTTTTTAAGAAATTTGCCCGAAATGCACTAAGTTCGAATTCGGGCTTCTATAGTGAGCCCAAATATGAATCCAGGGGGCCAATTTGAACAAACTTGAATCAGATCCACCCCACAATGTTGCATACCAAATATCAAAAGATCCTGCCTGCTGGATCTGGAGAAGAAGATTTTTGAAGAAATTTGCCTGAAATGCACTAAGTTCGAATTCGGGCTTCTATAGTGAGCCCAAATATGAATCCAGGCAGCCGATTTGAACAAACTTCCATCAGATCCCCCCACAATGTTACATACCAAATATCAAAAGAGATTCTGCCTGCTGGATCTGGAGAAGAAGATTTTTTAAGAAATTTGCCTGAAATGCACTAAGTTCGAAATCGGGCTCCTATACTGAGCCCAAATATGAACCCAGGGGGCCGATTTGAACAAACTTGAATCAGATCCACCCTATAATGTTGCATACCAAATATCAAAAGATTCTGCCTGCTGGATCTGGAGAAGAAGATTTTTTAATCTTTTTCCCATTGCCTACAGTGTTAAAAAGTGCTGACTCAGCACTTTTTCAAAGTCCTGAAAAAAGTACCTTGTGATCAAACTGATAGGGATTTGTTTTAACCACTCTATTCTACTGGATAAAAGTAAGCTTTATACAAAATAAGAATTCTCTGTGCCGTGTAGTTTTGGAGATATGGCAGTTTTAAGGTTTTTCCTATTTTTAGCTCCCGAGGTTCCCACGGGGCAATGAGAAATTTTTTTTTTCCATCAATCAACTACTTATGACCCATTATCATCTCATATCAAATTTGGTTCAAATCGACCTCACAGTTCGGAAAATAGAAATTTAGGCGTGGCCAAAATTTTTGCCCCTCCCATAACGAAGGCAAATAATGCCCGACAAACTTCTCTTGAACAAACTTCATTCTAAACCTCAAAAGAATGTTGTATACCACATATCAAGTCTCTGCTACTGGTGGTTCATTAGAAGAAGATTTTCAAAAAAATTTGGCCATTTTTCCCCCACACCTTTGCTCAATATGAGCCGAAAACTATTTTGGATAAAAATCAAAATCCCCCTTTTTACCACTACTTACAAGAAATTTAATTAAAATGTGGCCAGTGGTTTAGGAGAAAGAGGCTCAAACACCACCTTCACGCAGGACGACGGACGACATACGATGGGGACGACGGACGAAGAGCGATAAGAAAAGCTCACCCTGACTTTCAGTCAGGTGAGCTAAAATGTGAGTTGTAACGAAATCGTAGTCATACAACCGATGTTATGTTTTTTTTTATTAATCATTAATGCAACGCATAATCTATGTATCCTGCTGGAACAATGGTCAAGCTAATTTGAAAATTCAGGTGTTATTTCTTACAATTAACCCATATCATCTACGATCAGGTTGGGGGGGGGGGGGGGACGTGTCAGGGTCAAAGTGCCAAGCACCATGAACAGATATAGACTGATTACAGAAACAAAAGTAGAACTTGGTAACCAACCATGTGTGCCACGTGAGAGTTGTTTAAAACTTGTTTTCTTGAGTTAAAATGGCGACTAACGATCTGAGCCCCGTGTGGGAATGCTATAATAACAAGAGGCCCCACGGGGCCTGAAGCGCTCATCTTGTACAGAACACAATTTAAACAGAGTCCAAGAATGAGTCTACATTAAGCAAGCCATCTCCATAGGATACACTGTCAATCTTTGAGTACCTCAGGAGTGACAAAAATAATCTGGGCATCATGCCTTTTCTTCAGTTGATCATAAAGTAAAATGTAGAGCTCCCCTATGAAGCCCCTTGATACAACCTATGTGGATTAATCTTGGTACCTCTAGAGGGTACTGAATACAAAATTTTTAACTCTTCAGTAAAATGGCCAATTCCGGCTCCCATAGAGAGCCCAAATATTAACCCAGGCTCTTGATTTGAACACAGTTAAATCTGACTTCCCTAGAGATGTTGTGTACTGAATATGAAAACATTCTGATTGTTGGATCTGAAGAAGAGAAATTGTAAAGAAATTTCTTCAAATTGCACTAAGCTCAAATTTGGGATACCATAGCGAGCCCAAATATTAACCTATGGATGCGATTTGAACAAACTTGAATCTGACCCCCCTAGAGATGTTGTATACCAAATGTGAAAGCATTCTGACAAGTGAATCTGAAGAAGATTTTTGAAGAAATTCCTCATATTGTACTAAGTTAAATTTCATGTTCCCATATGGAGCCCAAATATTAACCTAGCACTCGAGTTGAACAACCTGGAATCTGACCTCCCTAGAGATGTTGTATACCAAATATAAAAGCATTCCGACTGGCGGATCTGAAGAAGAAGATTTTTAAAGAAATTCCTCATATTGCACTAAGTAAAAATTTGGGCTACCATAGTGAGCCCAAATATAGACCTAGGTATCTGATTTGAACAAACTTGAATCTGAGCCCCATAGAGATGTTGCATACCAAATATCAAAGCATTCTGACTGGTGGATCTGAAGAAGAAGATTTTTTTAAATTACCCTCCATATTGAACAAAGATAAAATTTGGGGCTTCTGTAGGAAGCCCAAATATTAACCTAGGGACTTGGTTTGAACAATCTGGAATTTGACACTCATAACAATGATGTATACCAAAGATTAAAAGATTCTGACTGGTGGTTCTGAAGAAGAAGATTTTGTAAAGAATATTCCCCATATTACCCTATGTTAAAACTTCGGGCTCCAGTAGAGAGCCCAAATATGAACCAATGAGCTTTATTTCAACAAACTTTTATCTGCCCCCCCCCCCCCCCCCCCCCCCCCCCCCCCTCCCCGCCGCCCCCCTATGAATGCTGTATACCAAATATCAAAAGATTCTGATGATTGGTTCTGGAGAAAAGATTTTTTAAATTTTTGCAAATATGCTGACTCAGCATTTTTTTCGATGCCCATTACAGAACACCCTAACATAACCGATGGCAATTTTTTTTCACCATTCAATTCTACTGGTCATAAGGATACTTCATACCAAATAAAAGCTCTCTGTTCCGTGGGGTTTGGGAAATATGGGCGTTTGAAAATATTTCATTAATACTTATGACCCAATACTACCACAAACCAAATTTGGTTCATACCGGACCATCGGTTCAGAAAATAGAAATTTTGGGCGGGGCCAAAAATCTTACCCCTCCTATTACAAAGCCAAATATTACTTCACGAACTTCGTTTGAACAAACTTGATTCTACACCTCATATGGAAGCTCCATAGCAAATATCAAGTCATTGTACACACTGGTTCTTGAGAAGATTTTTAAAATATTTTGGAGCATTTTCCCCCACTTCCTCCCTATGGGGCTGGGCATGCTGAGTTGAACAAAAATGAAATGCCCCTTTGGGACCATCACTCACACAAACTTTCACTTGAATTGGCCCAGTGGCTTTGGAGGAGAAGACCAAAACATGGTGTTGACGGACGCCAGACGACAGACGCCGGACAACGGACGGAGAGCGATGAGATAAGCTCAGCTTGACTTTGTCAAGATGAGCTAAAAATGATCCGAAATCAAAAATTTTGCACTTGCAATATTTGCAAAAGAGAAATAGCTTCTGAAAACGTAAATATGAGCAACCTAATTCGACATATAGAGTCGAAGCATAAAGAAATTTACCCGAAGCTTAAAAAGTTGCTGGATGAGAGATCGTCTGAAAGAAATCGGCAAAAGTTAAAAAATTTATAGTAATTTATATATTTTTTATACTTACCAATGACCCAGACTTAGCTGGTGCTAACTCTAAATTATTCAGGGCCAAACACAAATTTTGCCCCCCCCCCCCCCCCCCCAATCCCCAAAATTTGCATCAAAAACCGAAAATTAGATGTCCTATATGGTTCTCCATACTTTTACTCCACTGCACATGCGCAGTGTCAAGGAGGTCTTGAAATTGACGCCAAATGTCATTCTTACAACCAGTGCCTGGTAAGCATTATGTACTCAGCGGGAAAGTAAGAGTTCCCAACTCATGGGAGAGCCATCCCCATCTGGGTCATTGGTAAGTATAAAAAATATATAAATTACTATAAATTTTTTAACATTTTTATACTGTACCAATGACCCAGACTTAGCTGAATAGTAAAAAGGTTGGAGGGCCTAGGACAAAAAGGAAAATCCAATAGGCTCAATTACATATGACAGAATTATCCCTTCAAGGAGAAAAGGAGAGATAGGAATAAGAAAGATACATGTAAAGCCTATTAAAGAAGAAAGACACAACACCATTCTGTAATTGAGCACAATAACACCAATGATCTCTATTAACATCCAGTATAACCCTTTATACTAATTATTTTTAAAGGTAAGCCAATAAATAAAGGAAGTCCAGAGAAATGAGACTCTTTATACTCATTAAAAGTGTCCGAGGATTGTATATTAACAGGACCGAGTAAAGGCCTACGCCCATCTGAAGACGGAAGGGCCTTAATAACAATAGGTTCCGGATACTTTTTAGGAGCCTGATTCTTAGCCAAAAAACCCACATTGGTAGTAATGGTAATAGTATTACCAACGCTACGATAGTGAGAATCATCCACAGATAGTGCATGAAGCTCGGTAACTCTTCTGGCAAAAGAGAAGGCTAAGAGAAAAGCTGTCTTATAAGATAAGAATTTGAAGTCCACTGTGTCAAGAGGCTCAAATGGCGCTTCTTTTAGCTTAAGAAGAACCCAAGCTAAATTCCACTTAGGAATTAATCTAAGGGTTCTACGTCTATTTATCGAAAAGTTTCTAACTAATTTAGATAAAGAGACATTAGATCCAATCATTAAGCTATCATGGTGTGCATAGGTATCGGAGAGCATAGACCTATAACCCTTAATGGTAACAGGCTGCAGTTTGATCTCATCAAACAAGTGGTCCAGAAAATTTGCAATGTCTGGAATGGAGGGATCATAAATATCGACAGAATGATCCCTACACCACTGACGAAAGACCTTCCACTTAGCAGCATAATTTAGCGAAGAGGAGGTCCTCCTACAGTTAGAAATCGTGTCCACTGCTCGTCCTGTAAAATGCTTGCCATGCAAGAAGGACCGCACAACGGAAATACGTGAAGGTTGAGACCTTGTGGGTTGTGATGGAGAGTAAGCAATTTCCCCTGCAAAAGAAGATCCTCCCATGGAGGAAGCTTCCGCAGCATGTCCAACATCAGACACCTGAGTAGATTTATCCACGGTGTCTGTGGAGACAGAGATGATACTAACAGAAGCTCGCATTTTGATTGTTTTATCTTGAGCAATATCTGCTGAATCAACGGCGCTGGAGGATATGCATATCCTATTATTCCGTCCCACGAGATCAATAGAGCGTCTACTGCAATCGCTCGAGGATCCGGACATGGCAATAAATACGTCTGCAACTGATTGTTGAGATGCATCGCAAATAAGTCTATCATTGGGCGCTCCCATTGGTAGCAAATCTGATTGAATACTAGTTTGTTGAGAGTCCATTCTGACGGCAACAGGCGACCCCTCTGTGAAAGGGAGTCTGCTAATACATTCAGACGACACGGAATATGACGGACCGATAGAAGAACCTGATGTTCTAGTACAAATAGAAGGATTCTTTCCGTTAGCTTGAACAACGGAATGGAATAAGTACCTTCCTGATTCCGAATATACGCTACTACCGTTGTATTGTCGGATAGAATTTGCACGTGTGCATTCTGAATACCGTACTATTTATTTATTTATTTATTGGTGTTTAAGGTCACATATTTCTGCACAATGGCTAACCATGACCGTGACAGTTTTACGGGTGGAGGAAGCCGGAGTACCCAGAGAGAACCACCGAGCAACGGCGAGCAACTGTCAGCTCCCCAACATACTGACTCCACACAAGCAGGGTTAGCATTGGTTGAAGACAGGTGCACCATCGACGTGCAGTACGCCTTAGTACACGTCACCGTGCCCCCACGTGGGCAATGGGGGTGAAGTGTCTTGCCCAAGGACACAACGTGGTTGCCGCAGGTGGGATTCGAACCGAGGACCTCTTGGCTTGCAGTCTGCACCTCTACCAACTGAGCCACCACGCCCCCGAATACCGTACTGACCCGGGAATAAGCCCAGGGGGTGCATGCAGTAAAAATGGGAAAAAGACATACGTGGACTTATTCCCGGGTGGTTGAGCCTGCAGGAGAATTCTGACTGGAAGTTGGAACGAAGTTAGGGGAGTTTTTTTGCACTGTTAATATTTAACTTGTAGAGTGCTGGAAGCCCTTATTTGGGCTTTACAAAATGCCACAGGCTGTGGCAAAACTATGTACACTCTGTTAAAGAAGATATCATGCTAATCCTGGCAAGAATCAGATTTTGTTGATGTTACAATGCTCAGTTACATTAAATTGGATAGTGCCTATTTGCACTATCCAATCAAATTTTTACAGAGCAATATATGATGAAAATAAATCTGTGGCCAATAAAAATGTAGCACTTGACCAGTTAAACAGTTTCTGTTTTATAGGTACAACACAGGTAAGTAATACCGATTATACAGGAACATGGAGATGGAAAGATCATGAAAAGGAATACGTACGTATAACTGAATGTGAATAAACATAATTGAGAAATACACGTGGTGGTGTTGTTTTTTCAAAATTGAAAACAGAATCGTTTCAGTCCAGGAATAGTGTCATTGGGGAAACGAAACCGAAACCAGCTTTTACAAAAAGAGACTATAGAATATGGAGTGCTTCCGGGAATTGTATGCAGGTGAGTTCAGGGGAAATCAAAACTATACTTTGGCATTCTTATGAGTCGATCGTCCCCGGGCCGAACCGTACTCAAAACCGTTGTCAAATCTAACCCAAACCTTCTCAACAGTGATCGAACAGCCAATTTGAACCTGGGAGAGGGAGTGGTGAAATAATAACAGAAAACAAGTTACTTTTATATTTTATATATTTTGAATCCTCAACTACATTTGAAATGTTACAAAAATAAATCAAAATAAAACATAAAAATCAAATGAGTTTCAATACATAACAAATATAAATAAATGGAAGATAAATAGTTGTGGGCGTAGAGTGCGGGGTTCCCCATGTTTCGGTACTGGGACCATGCCTCTTTCTCTTCTACATCAAGGGAACAATCAGTTGTAGTGGATGGTCGGAAATCAAGACCCTGTGGGCGTAGAATGCGGGGTTGCCCATGTTTCTGTACTGGGACCATGCCTCTTTCTCTTCCACATCAATGATGACTTGGCAGTCACTCATACACTGTAGGGGATGAAGGCATTGTTGGGGGGGGGGGGGGGGGGTTGTTTGCGAATATTATTTTTTTATCAAGTGTTGAAAATTAATGGCGGCGATTTTCAATACAAGATAACAAAATAATATTTGTAAACAGACATTATTTCTGTGCGGGATGAAGGCAGTGTTGGGGGGGGGGGGGGGGTGCTGTTTGCGAATATTATTTTTTTATCAAGTGTTGAAAATTACTGGCGGCGATTTTCAATACAAAATAACAAAATGATATTTGTAAACAGGCATTATTTCTGTGCGGGATGAAGGCAGTGTTGGGGGGAGGGGGGGGGGTGCTGTTTGCAAATATTATTTTTTTATCAAGTGTTGAAAATTACTGGCAGCGATTTTCAATACAAGATAACAAAATAATATTTGTAAACAGGCATTATTTCTGTGCGGGATGAAAGGGGGGGGGGGGGGGTGTTGTTTGCGAATATTATTTTTTTATCAAGTATATGAGCAGATATCTTACAATTCCACACCTGGGGAATCAAAACTGTCCATCTCAACATCCTCGTCACAGTCTCCACCATCTTCGGGGAATAAAACACCCAACACATCTGGGTCACACTCACTGGAATCCGAATCTGGTAGGCTACCAGTGTCTACACCACACTTTTTTATACGGGACCCCATCATGTGATCCTCAGTCCCGTCTAAGGCATTGCTTATTCCACATGATAAGAACAATTTGATAATTGTAAATTCGTCTATATACTCCCAGGCTTTGCTTATCCAGTTAATCACATTTTGCCTGGAAGGTTGAATGTAATTCCCACGATCATTCCGCTTGGCTTCAGTTTCAAACCAGGAGGCCCACTGTTCTTGAAGTTTCATTTTAAAAACACGATTAACGTGCGTGTCCATTGGTTGCACTAAAGGCGTGCAACCTCCCGGAACTGAAACAACATCTGTATCACGGTGGTCAAACAGTTCTGTCGTCTCTTTTGTATAATGAGGCTTATACGAGTCCAAAATTGCCAACCTCCTAACACTGTCAACATTTCTGCCCCAAACCTTTCTGATCCACCTTTGTACCTCCTCTGCTGTCATCCACCTGTTCAATGTTGCTGAAATCTTGACATTTGACGGGATGGTCGAATTTCCTAAAACCTTGGGTCCTAATGTTCTGTTACGTTCCTTAAAATTACATATGCAGGTAGTTTCTCACCATTTGCCCCGGCAACTAGAGCCACCGTACAGCCCTTCTTAGCAGCCCCAGTATTGGCAATTCGTACTGTCTTTTCTCCTTTTAAATTGTTTGTGTAATGTGGCACACTGTCGAATCTCACCATGGTTTGGTCCATATTTATTATATTGTGCAATGTATAATAATTTTTCCTTCTCAGTTCCTTTATATTTTCGTGGAAGTTCTAAATTTTTTCTTTAAAATCAGTTGGGACTTTCTGGGAGTCATTGGTGCCCTTTCGTATGCCCACACTAAATCGCTTTTTCCACCTGACAAGCCAGCCGTTCGATGCTTTGAAACCAGTTATATGGATTTTTCCAGCAAATTCCCTAGCTTTCGACTGCAGCATAAAGTTTGTCACTGGTCTTCCCTCCTCACGCTGTTCACAAAGCCAATCAAACACGTTCTGATCAACTTCCACCGATATTGGCTCCATTAACAGATTCAATGATTTTTTTTTTATGTCTTTCCCATAGCTGTTCAGTTTAAATTTATCGAAGTCTCTGTCCCAAAGTCGGACATGTTTTCTATCAATGTTGAACTGTTTGGCAGTTTTCTGCTGGTTCTTCCCATTCTTTCTGTGCCACTCCACAACTTTAATTTTTGTCTCCATTGTATATCGGGTGCGAATTCCTGAGGTGGTTGCTTTACTGGTTTCCATGTTGAATATTAATATGACTGAAGTGGTTATGATTTTCAGAAAATCTGCCTTCAGTTTTATACATATCAATTTGAATAGAACACACATGGCGTCATCAATTTACAATTCAGATCGAAAACAACTGTGAGTTTTCAATCACATGATTACTTTTCATATTCGCGTGAGTCGGTACACTTCAAGCAAAAATAACCATACTGTGAACAAAAGTCAAAACATGGGCGCCATTTGTAATCACAATCGATGTTTCCATAATGCCCACCAACATGAGTTCATAAAATGAATTTTAACTTGAAAAGGTTTTCCAAAAGCGAAACAGCTTTGAAGTCTTTTATCACACTTTTAGATGAGATGTTTTGAAAGTGAAAGAAAAAGCACATGGCTGTGTTTGAAACAAACTATAGATTCCACTGCGCATGTTTGAAAACTAATTTTATAATGGCAGCATGGTTTGTTTGTTTCTGTCCCTGGGAAGATAAATAAAAACAACACAAAGTTCATAACTATTCATTCATTGATAACAATGAATATTTTTTATTGAAAGAATAAATAACAGTTTCTTGTCTTGTACCTGAAATGAAAAACAAACCGAACTTTTATTTCTCAAAACGTGTAGAGATTGAAGATGAGAAACCTACTAAAAATAGTAAAATGACGTCGGTGGATTTACCGGCGGTTTAACAAATATCACTGGCAAGAGTTTTTCTCCTCTTTTTGTCACTTATTCCAAAGTAGGGGGGGTGGGCTTATTTTCGAAGAGGGCACCTTGAAATGGCATTCTGAAAAGTAGGGTGGTGGGCTTATTCCCGAATATGGGCTTATTCCCGAGTCAGTTCGGTAACATCCATCCAATGACGTAGCGCAAGCCAAATTGACATCATTTCTTTGATGTTTATGTGCTTGCTTAAAAACTGAGGATCCCAAAGACCATGGCACTTCGAATCCGATAGGCTCAGTGTCGCGCCCCAACCTGTTTGACTGGCATCCATCATTGTAAAACTCGGATCCGGCAATTGCAGTGGAACTCCCTGAGTTAACCACTGAATGTCTGCCCAAGTCTGAATCTCTTGTTTCACTTGATTTGACAAGAGGATGTCCGTATCGAGCGAATGAGTCTTCACCCTCCAATTCAGAGTTGGAAAGATTTGGAGAGGACGAGTGCAAAGCCACCCCATTGGAAAGAGATCAGCGGCAGCTCCACACAAACCTATCAGTCTCATGAATTCTCTCGCTGTAACCTTGTCTGAGTGAAGACAATAGCGAACGTAACAACTGACTAACTTCGCTCTGGTTAACGGCAGATGAACGAGATTGTTGTGCGTCTCGAAGCTCATCCCCAGGTGGGTGAACGACTTGGACGGCACCAGATCTGACTTCTCTTCGTTTACTATGAAACCGAGACGTCGGAGCAATAGAAGCAGACTCTGCACATCGTTCTGAAGCATTAACTCGTTGCCGTACCTCTGAAGAATATCGTCCAGGAAGGCTTACGTTACCGCAGACGAATGAGCTCGGAAATGAGTCATTACCGAGTTCATTATTCAAGTGAAAGTCCAGGGCACTAGATTCAGACTGAAGCACATCGCTCAGAACTGATATACGACTCCTAGGACGGCAAAGCGATGATACTTTCTGAAAGCCGGATGTACCATGACACGAAAGTACGCATCCTTAAGATCTATGCTTGCAGCATAGTCGTTCACTCGAATGCTCGCTCTGACCGATCGAATGGTCTCCATATAGAATTTTGGAGCCACAATCAGCTTGTTTATCCAGCTCAGATCTATGACTGGACGGAACAAGCCATCTGGTTTCGGAACCAGAAAAAGATGGCTGTAGAAACCTGGAGATTCTGGGTTTTCTACGACCTCTATCGCGTTCTTCACTAAAAGAGACTGGATTTCTGATAGAAGCGAGGCTCTTTTCTGCTGATTTGACGGAAGCTGAGTCCATCTTGGACTTCGAGTTAATAGAGGTTTTCCTTTGAAGGACAGTTTCAGTCCTTCCGATATAACCCCTCGAACCCAAGGGTCCTCCATAATTAATTCCCAATTGTTTGAGAAACTTGACAGTCTGCCACCCACTGGAACGTGACAGTGGTTTAAACCATCACCTCTTGGATCTGCGAGGCTTGCGGGAGGAAAAACCACGTCCTCCACGGCCCGCACCTCGCCCCGTCGACCTAGGGGCGTCTGACTGGTTGTTTCGGCCAGATTACGGCCCCTATTTGAGTCGCTACTCAGTTACCAATTTAAACACTATCTGATGCAAAACAGAGGCTTCCAGAGAAGAAACTGTAGAACATCAGATGGTAGATGCAGACAAAAACGCCTAAACACCCAAGAGTGAGGACGTAAACATGTGGAAAAAACAGAAAATAATTCTGTTTCCAAGCCAAAACTCCCAAAAATTTTTAGTAATAAACATTACAAAAAATAAGCCAAAAGCATGGGAGAATAGCTAGGAGGGAATAAAGGAAAGGGAGAGAGGAAACAATGATCAAACAATGGAACATTCATAGCAAGAATGACAACAACAGGGCCATGCCTCGTAAATAGGCAACATGAAATAATTTTGTAAAATAATTATAAGTTACAGCCCTGAAATTTCCTTCCACTGTTTTTCCTCTCCTCCTTCTATTTCCTCCTTATATCGACCATTTCTCTCATAATTATGTGTCTGGCATCATTTAAACTGAGATTTACAAGCACAAATATCAGTGAGGTGTAACTGAATTGAGGACCAAACAAAGAATGACATTTTACGGCAATTTCGAGACCTCCTTGACACTGCACATGCGCAGTGGAGTAAAAGTATGGAGGACCATATAGGACATCTAATTTTCAGTTTTTGATGCAAAGTTTGGGGATGGGGGGGGAATTTGTGTTTGGCAATGAATAATTTCGAGTTAGCACCAGCTAAGTCTAGGTCATTGGTACAGTATAAAAATATGATTATCTGCAGTGAGTACTAAATTAATGTTCGCCTGAATGAATGCACACACAACCTGTAAATCCAGATGTGCTAGTTGTAAGATAGTTATATGAAATAGATAAGAGTTTTAATGCAACATTCTACGCTAAAGTCATCTCCAAACCCCTTGTCATACATTGCGCGTATATATTTATTTATAGCACAAAAGCACATGGAGATACATTTTTGTATACGCACTGATCGAAGAGGAATAATTCTCTTTTTCTACAGAGACCAATGAAGTAATGGTTACAATACTCTAAATGATTTGCATTGGTGACACTGTTAAAATTTTCCTGTCTCTGAATCTCATCAAGCTTATAACAGTCCTTGAAAATCATGGTCAGAGTCCTAAAAGTGCTTACATTTGATTTTCTGATACCCTGCAATAACAATTTTGAATTTTGAATTTTGAACAACCAATGAATTCAAGTTCACACAGAAAAAACATGCTGAGACTTTCACTTCATACTTGAACATGAGTTTACTGGTTCTTCACTTCCAAATTCCCAAAATTAGATGAGAATGTATAAAGTAGAAAAAAACGATAACCGAAACGGAAAGCCGGGTCTTCACCCCACAAAAAAACGAAACCAAAGTGAAAAAATCACAACAGCCAATCTCTACTGAACAACTTTAATATTACTAGCCTATTTTTAACACATCTTATGCACACCAGCAGTGTGAATAAATTTTTACTCACCAACATATAACATGGATCTAGGTACCGTCACATCTTCATTACTGGTGAATAAAGATAAAGCAGGAATGTGCTCCTGATCAAACAAATCAACTGATTTCAAAATCCCTTTATGAAGCATCCATGTATCTGATACAGGACTAGAAAACTGAAATGAGATGATTAACTCTTCATATAACATGACCAGAGGACGTCATTCAATATTTATTTCTGAAATAAATAAACTGTTCCCACCTAAAAAATTACACACAATCTCTCAATGGCACTAGCTTGTTGAGTTCAGTCAGTTTTATTGGTATGAGAAATGCCTTTTGGCCAAAATTGAAAAGTTGACAATACCAGTAAGCTTTACCCAAAATAATGTACAATGTTTGGCAAGTGCTATTGACAAAAATCGCAATTCAAATTTTAGTACTTTTATTCAATTTTTGCCTCCAAAATATAGCTGGAATGTTATTACAATAAGGCCTCATAATATAGGTATGTTTTGGATCCAAGAAATAACAGTTATTTGCTATTCAAAAGTGTTTTGCAAGTGTCATTTTTTAGCCATGTTATGTAACAGGTCATCGATTTTTGAATAGTGATTTCAATGCTTAACTGGTAGAGTGCTAGAAGCCACTTTTGTGGCATTGCATTGTATGCATTTGCTTGTTGTTTGTTCAGTAGTAGATAAAGAAATGGTCATATAAAATTGTTTTGTTACTATTTATTGGAAAGTGCCAGTAGCAAAACAATTATTGATGAACAAATTCTTGGAAAACTAAGGCTCCCTTTCTGGCAGCATTGATTATTTGAAAAAAAATACTCATGTTACAAAATCGCCTATGAAAAGTTAAAAAATTTATAGTAATTTATATATTTTTTATACTTACCAATGAACCAGGCTTAGCTACTGCTAACTCTAAATTATTCAGGGCCAAACACAAATTTTGCCCCCCCCCACCCCACAATCCCCAAAATTTGCACCAAAAACCGAAAATTAGATGTCCTATACGGTCCTCCATACTTTTACTCCACTGCACATGCGCAGTGTCAAGGAGGTCTCGAAATTGACACCAAATGTCATTCTTACAACCAGTGCCTGGTAAGCATTATGTACTCAGCGGAGAGGTATGAGTTCCCAACTCATGGGAGGGCCATCCCCGTCTGGGTCATTGGTAAGTATAAAAAATATATAAATTACTGTAAATTTTTTAACATTTTTATACTGTACCAATGACCCAGACTTAGCTGAATAGTAAAAAGGTTGGAGGGCCTAGGACATAAAGGAAAATCCAAAAGGCTCAATTACATATGACAGAATAATCCCCTCAAGGAGAAAAGGAGAGATAGGCTTTACATGTATCTTTCTTATTCATATTAAAGAAGAAAGACCCAACACCATTCTGTAATTGAGCACAATAACATCAAAGATCTCTATTAACATCCAGTATAACCCTTTACGCTAATTATTTTTAGAGGTAAGCCAATAAATAAAGGAAGTCCAGAGAAATGAGACTCTTTATACTCATTAAAAGTGTCCGAGGATTGTACATTAACGCCCGATTAACACATGACATATACAAATGCTTCACACCGAGCTACACTTTAAAAATATTACATGTATGAGTAAACATTAGCTTTACACTTTAAAACCATCCCAATACCGACTCGGAATTACTGACTCCAGGGGAGGTATTCCCTTGCTTTTCACTATAAAGCATGTGACCTAAGGGAACACTCCCCCCCCCCCCCCATTCCACTGGGTCAAATACCCCAGAGCGAAGAGGGCAGCAGGACAGAGTCACTGCCGGAACAGAAAGCCTTCACAACTATAGTTGCAACTGTTTAGTGGACGATATTCTGAGCAACTGATAACGGACCTAAACAATGCAGATCACCAGAAATGGACTCAATATTTCTAAGATAAAAATTTGTGAAAGTGGAAGGCTGAGACCAATATGCAGCCTTCATTAAATATAGAACCTTAGTGAGCATGCTCACATACCCCACGCACCCCGATATTTCAAGGTCTAATCATTTTTTAAAAATAAACAGATTCTAGGAATACTGCAGAAAACAGTGTTCTGTAGTTTCAACGGTACTGAAAGAATTCAAGCAGAGAAAAAGCCCGGAAAGTTAAAAAATTTATAGTAATTTATATATTTTTTATACTTACCAATGACCCAGACATAGCTGGTGCTAACTCTTAAAATATAGGGCCAAACACAAATTTTGCCCCCCAATCCCCAAAATTTGCATCTAAAACCAAAGAAAACATGTCCTGAATGGCCCTCCACACTTCACCTCTACTGCGCATGTGCAGTGTCAAGGACGTTCCGAAATTGGCGCCATTAATCATTCTAATAACCAGTGCCTGGTAAGCGCTATGTACTCAGCGGGGAGGTAAGAGTTCCCAACTCCTGGGAGGGCCATCCCCGTCTGGGTCATTGGTAAGTATAAAAAATATATAAATTACTATAAATTTTTTAACATTTTTATACTGTACCAATGACCCAGACATAGCTGAATAGTAAAAAGGCTGGAGGGCCAAGGACATACAGCAAGATGGAATACGCTCAATAATATAAAATAGAGTCATCCCCTCTAGGGAAAAAGAAGTAATAGGCCTTACATGTATCTTTCTTATTTATGATAAATTAGAAAGATACAACACCTTCCAAAATTGAGCATCATACATCCATGTACTCTATTAATATCTAGTATAATCCATATACTAATAAATTTTTAAAGTAAGCCAATAAATAAAGTAAGTCTAGAGAATAGAGACTCTTTATACTCCTTAAAAGTGTCTGAGGATTGCATAATCATGACCGTTGACACGTGCTATATTCAAAAGCTATACTTTAAAAACTAAGACTTGAATGAATTTTTAAAACATAAACTTCTCACTAAACAACCATCCCAATAACAGCTCAGAATTACTAACTCCGGAGGAGGTATCCCCTTGTTTTCATAGTAAAACAGGTGACCCAAGGGAACACCCCCCCCCCCCCCCCCTCCCCCTTTTTCTTGCCCTGGGTCAAATAGCCCAGAGCGAAGAGGGCAGCAGAACGGAGTCACTGCCGAAACAGACAGCCTACCTAGCTATAGTAGCAACTGTTAAGTGAATGACATTCTGAGCAGTAGATAATAGACCTAACAATAGAGGCCTCCAGAAATGGACTCAATATTTCTGAGATAAAAAAATTCATGAATGTGGATGGCTGAGCGCAATGAGCAGCCTTCAAAAATCTATAATAGCAACACTATTAATGTAAGCCCAAGATGTAGAAGAACTCTTACTCCATGAGCCAAAATCTCAAACACAACTGCTGAGTCAAAGATATACCATAAGCAGTATCGATAGTTAATTGAATCCATTAGCAATAGAATGGAGCGTAACATCCTTCTAATAGGCATCAAAGACAGAAGAAGTTTACGCCCGTAGTAATAAACAGATATCTGTTTATAAATACATAAACTCTAACCGGACAGAGTAAAGGCCTATGCCCGTACGAAGACGGAAGGACCTTAATAACAATAGGTTCCGGATATTAGGAGCCTAACTCTTATGCAAAAATCCAACCTAAATAGTAAAGGAAGTAGTGATTCCGAAACTACGAAAGTGAAAATCATCCACCGATAGTGCATGAAACTCACCGACTCTTCAGTAAAAGAGAAGCCAACAGAATTACTGTCTAAAAGGTCAGAATTTGAAAACTACTGTTTCCAGAGGCTCAAATTATTACTTAGCTAAATAAGAACCAAAGTTAAATTCCATATAGGAATTTAATCTAATGATTCTAAGTCTATTTATCAAAAAGTTAGTAACTGACTTAGATAAAGAGACATAAGACTCAATTGTAAACTATCATAGAGTGCATAGGTATGAGGTAACATGAACCTATAACCTTAATAATAACAGGCTGCAGTAGATCTTGTCAAACAAGTATACTAAAAAGTTGCAATGAGTAGTATGGAGGGATCAACAATATGAACATAGTGATCCCTACACCAACGACGGAAGAGCCTCCACTTTAGCCGCATAGAATAGCGAAGAAGAGGATCTCCTATAGTAAGAAATCGCGTCCAAAGCTCGTCCAGTACAATGCTTACAATGCAATACGGACCACACAACGGAATACGTGAAGGTTGCAACCTTGCGGGTTGTGATAAAGATGACATGATTTTACCCAGCGAAAAAAGATCCTCTCATTAAGGAAGATTTCGCGTTAAGTCCCACAGTAGACATCAGAGTAAATTTACCCACGGTCTCTGTGAAGACAGAGATGCTATCAACAGAAATGTATTGTGGTTGTTTATCTTAGCAATACCTGCTGAAACAACAGCGCCGGAGGATGCGCATATCCTATCATTCCGTCTTATTAGATCAATAGAGCGTTAACAACATTAGCTCAGAGATCCGGACAAGCAAACACATACGTCTGCAATTGATTAGCAAGCTGTGTCATAAATAAATTATCATTGGGCGCTCCCATTGATAGCAAATCTGATTGAATACTTGTTTGTTGAGAGTCCATTCTGACGGCAACAAGCGACTCATAAGTGAACGGGAGTCCGGTAAAACAATCAGACGACCCGGAATATGACGGACCGAAACAGAACTTGGTGTACTATAACAAACAGAAGGATTCTTTCCATTAAATTGAATAACGGAAACGAATGAGTGCCTCCCTGGTTCCGGAGATACGCCACTACTGTCGAATTAACGGACAGGATTTGGACATGCGTTTCTGAATAATGTTCATCCAATGACATAAAGCAAGCCTAAAAAACATTATTCCGCGGAAGATAAGTGCTTGCTTAGAGACTGCGGAACCCAAAGACCCTGGCACTTCGAATCCGTTGGGATCAATATTATATCCCAACCTGTTTGACTGGCAACCGTCATAATTATAACACTCGGATCCGGCAACTGCAGTTGCACTCTCTGAGTCAACCACCGAATGTTTGCCCCAGTCTGAATCTCTTGTAACACTAGATAGACAAGAGAACGTGTAAATCGAGCAATTCATGGATTGCTGAAAAGTTGCCGTCGAAGAGAAGCTTCTCCGAGAACGAAGCAACTCTGAGAGAGTTCTTCACCTTACTATCCACGCGCGTGGATGTAGCTAGGGCTGCGTCACGTCTAACCAACTCCAATCAGCCACTGAAGGGCGGAGTTATACGTGAACAAACTACTGCCCTCAAAAGAAATCACATTGAGGATAATATCCCGTAATTCTTTTCTTGAAGACGTAATGATAACGCCTCAGTAAGGTGGATTACGTATGATAAAGCGTCTAAGTTAAGTCTACTAGACATCATTGTCGTTTCCAACATTGTGGTTGGAAAAGACATAGACAGCGAAAAAGAATATTTCCAGTCTTTAACCACGCCGTCTAGACGCATATGAACTCTCGGTATGCCCTGCTCTGCCAAAATAATTTATTCGTATAAATGATAAAAAGGCAGAAATGAGCATTGCGGACAAGAAACTAAACTATCATGCTTGGTAGCAGGCTTATATGCATATATAGCGTCGATAAATAATACACATGTTCTAATGACAATATTGGACTGTGTCAGTAGGTCAGGGACAATGTCCCTGAACCAATCCAAAATTCCGTGTCCAATGACGCTATAAGTCTCTTATCCAACATCGCAGCAATGTAGTCCGAAATAACAATCACTGAAGATAATGCCAGAAGATATGAATGGCAGCTTCCGATGCTACGAAAGGGAAAACTCGAAATCTTTCGAATCCCTTTCGCCATCCTGTTGGACCCTATAAAGCTTTCGGTCGTCCGTACCTGATGCAACCGCGGACCACACCAACCCAGCGCCGTCAGATAATTCCTGATTCGACTAAGAAACTGTCGACTGCTGGGATGCTGCGAAAAAGCTGTGCTAACTCGGATAGCACGTCCGTCACTGAGGCCTGTGGAGAAGCGGTCCTACAATGCATTGCCGCTAGAAGCTCCGTGATCATTACCCCGTGCATACTACTAATATGCGAGCGAACGGAGTGTATAGGCCTCGTGTCCCTTGGCTACCGGATGGCGTGACCTATTCGCCGTGGAATCACTGAATGACGAAACTGATCCAGTCCACCGACGCTATCAGTTTCTTATCCGGCATCGCAGCATTCTGGTCCGACGAAAGAAGCTGTAGAAGATCAAGTCAGATGACATACACAACAGCATATGTTGTTCCGAAAGGGAAAGCTCGAAATCCTCCGAATCCCTTTCGGTATCCCGTCGGACCGGATGAAATTTTCGGACGTCCGTACCCGCTTCCACGGAGCGTCCCGACCCAGCATCGTCGGATAAAAAATATGCGACAGATTCAGTTGATGCTGAGATGCTGCGATAAGCTGTGCTATTTAGGAAAGCACGTCCATTCCTGAGGCCTGTGCAGTAGCGGTCTTACGATGCATTGCCGCCGGAAGCTCCGTGTACGTTGACTCCCGCACACTTTCCTATGCGAACGTCCGGAGTCTGCAGGCCTCATGTCCCTGGCTACCGGATGGTGTGACCTGGTCGCCGATGATTCTCTGACTGGCGAAGCTGACTGGATATCCGAGGTCACGTAGCCAAGAGCGGTCGTGTGCGCTACCATGAGAATGAGGAAGCCTTATTGACAGTCTACTCCGGACTGCCTATATGTCGGAGCGTCCCGAGCGACGGACGTATGCTCCGAATGCGAAACATTTTGTACCACAACATCTGGGGCCAGATGTTGTTGTACGAGAGAGGGGCCTCTCTCGCTCGCCGTCCGGATGGACCAGAACGAGCTATGAACCGGACTAAAAGGCTTCCTCCGTTCTCCCTCTAATCCGCCGTCACTGGGTGTGCATTTGGTTGATTTATAGTGCTCGCATCACCCCAAAACTCCTTCTAGACCGCAACGGACGAACCCGGCTGCCGAACCATTCGATGAATGGACGCTACACCGGGCGAGCTAGCGGACGTCAAAGGCCGTCGAACCTACTAGGGTCCTCTTAGGCAATTGGCGTATTTACATGAGCACTTTTCCGCTAGCCCTTCATTAATTGTGACGACGGAGGCACACTGTTGGAAGACATCACAGATACATCACCCTAATCTTGATCGTCTGAAATAGAAATTGATAAAGTAGAGTGACCCTGCGGGGAAAGGACCGGAGTGTCCAATTCCCCACTAACATACCGTGACATACGCTTCCCATGTTGTCATCAAAATCATACGATACAGAACAGGAGTTAATGCGAGTACACTGACCACATATAGAATGATTATAAAAGTCAGAGGAAGACTTCCTCTTATTACAATTGATCAAAATCCTTTCAATGTGAAAAGAAAACAAAGTCCTGGTACTCGCACCAACCCCTGGCAATCAAAATACATAATAATAATATGATCCATTAATATAGAAAAAATAACTGAAATCAAAATATTTTGAAAAAATATTTTTTCAGAACAGCCCAAGTTTCTGAAAAGTAACGTTGAGCCCCAATGGATCCCAAGCCTAAGTGTGGACAAAAATTTTAAAAATATTTTAAACAATTTATTCAACACTTACGAACAATAATAATGTATTTAGTTATGATTAAAATAACATCAAGATATTATTTTCAAGAAATCCCCCCCTCACACAGAGGGCTGTTGTAAATGTAAACAATGAGTGTAAAAACACTAAAATAAGACTCCAGGCACCCAGGCCCGGAATCAGTTACCAAAAATACACTATCTGATGGAAAACAGAGACTTCCAGGGAAGAAACTGCAGAACATCAGATGGTAGATGCAGAACACAACGCCTAACCACCCGTAGGTGAAGACATAAACATGGGGAAAGAACAGAATTCATTCTGTTATTCAGCTAAAACTCCCAAGAAATTTTAGTAATAAAAATTACAGAAATTATGCCAAAAGCATGGGAGAATAGCAAGAGGGGACTTAAAGGAAAGGGAGAGAGGAAAACACTGAAAAATCAGTGTAACTAAATAATCAGAATGACAACAAAATGGCTGCTGCCTCGAAAATAGGTAACTTAACATAATTTCATTAAAAAAATTTAAGTTACAGCCCTGATAACATTCTGTCACACATTTTTCCTCTCCTCCTTCTCTATCCTCCTTAGAATCACCATTTCACTAATATTTATGTGTCTGGCATCATTTAAACTGAGATTTACAAGCACAAAGATCAGTCAGATGTTAACTGATGAAGGGCCAAACTTAGAATGATTAATGGCGCCAATTTCGGAACGTCCTTGACACTGCGCATGCGCAGTAGAGGTGAAGTGTGGAGGGCCATTCAGGACATGTTTTCTTTGGTTTTAGATGCAAATTTTGGGGATTGGGGGGCAAAATTTGTGTTTGGCCCTATATTTTAAGAGTTAGCACCAGCTATGTCTGGGTCACTGGTACAGTATAAAAATACTGTAATTTTGATGAACTTTTCAAAGTCTATGGGGCCGTAATTTGGGTAAAAATCAGTGGCGCGGAACAAAACCCAAACTTGTTCTGTAGGCCACCATGTTAGACTAACATATAAAAAATCAGCTCAATATCTGGAAGCGTATAGGAAAAAAGTCTGGAAAATTGTAATTTTGATGAACTTTTCAAAGTTCAAGAGCCGTAATTTCAGTAAAAATCAGTGGAGCGGAACAAAATGCAAACTTGATCTGTAGGCCACCATGTCAGACTAACATACCAAACATCATCTCAATATCTGGAAGCGTGTAGGAAAAAGTCTGCAAAACTGTAATTTTGATGAACTTTTCAAAGTTCAAGAGCCGTAATTTCGGTAAAAATCTGTGGAGCAGAACAAAATGCAAACTTGATCTGTAGGCCACCATGTTAGACTAACATACCAAAAATCAGCTGAATATCTGGAACCGTATAGAAAAAAAGTCCGGAAAACTGTAATTTTGATGAATTTTTCAGAGTCTAAGGGCCGTAATTTCGGTAAAAATCAGTGGAGCGGAAAAAAATGCAAACTTGATCTGTAGGCCACCATGTTAGACTCACATACCAAAAATCAGCTCAATATCTGGAAGCATGTAGAAAAAAAGTCCGGAAAACAAGTAGGACTGACGGACTGACAGACCAGTCAAAAACATTATACCCCAGCAACTTCGTTGCCTGGGGTATAAATATGTAATAGCAACACTATTAGCATAAGCCGAAGATGTTGATAGAGCTCTTACTTCATGAGCTGAAATCTTAAGCGCAGACTGCTGAGTTGAAGATAACTTTACATAAGCAGTATGGATAGTTAATTGAATCCATCTAGCAATAGAATGGACCATAATGTCCTTTCTATTATGCATCAGAGACAAAAAGAAACGCTTACGTCCCTTTCTGATGAACTCAGACCTACGTTTGTAAATACGTATTGCTCTAACAGGACAGAGTAAAGGGCTACGCCCATCTGAAGACGGAAGGGCCTTAATAACAATAGGTTCCGGATACTTATTAGGAGCCTGATTCTTAGCCAAAAATCCAACATTGGTAGTAAAGGTAATAGTATTACCGACGCTACGATAGTGAGAATCATCCACAGATAGTGCATGAAGCTCCCTAACTCTTCTAGCAGAAGAGAAGGCTAAGAGAAAAGCTGTCTTATAAGATAAGAATTTGAAGTATTCTGTGTCAAGAAGCTCAAATGGCGCTTCTTTTAGCTTAAGAAGAACCCAAGCTAAATTCCACTTGGGAATTAATCTAAGGGTTCTATGTCTATTTATCGAAAAGTTTCTTACTAATTTAGATAAAGAGACATTAGATCCAATCGTTAAGCTATCATGGTGTGCATAGGTATTAGATAGCATAGACCTATAACCCTTAATGGTAACAGGCTGCAGTTTGATCTTATCAAACAAGTAGACCAGAAAATTTGCAATGTCTGGAATGGAAGGATCATAAATATCTATAGAATGATCCCTACACCACTGACAAAAGACCTTCCACTTAGCAGCATAATTTAGCAAAGAGGAGGTTCACCTACAGTCAGAAATCGCATCCACTGCTTGTCCTGTAAAATACTTGCCGTGCAAGAAGGACCGCACAACGGAAATACGTGAAGGTTGAGACCTTGAGGGTTGTGATGGAGAGTGTGCGATTTCCCCTGCGAAAGAAGATCCTCCCGTGGGGGAAGCTTCCACAGCATGTCCCACAACAGACACCTGAGTAGATTTATCCATGGTCTCTGTGGAGACAGAGATGCTACCAACAGAATCTTGCATTGTGATTGTTTTATCTTGAGCAAAATCTCCTGAATCAACGGCGCTGGAGGATATGCATATCCTATTATTCCGTCCCACGAGATCGATAGAGCATCTACTGCAAACGCTCGAGGATCCGGACATGGCAACACATACGTCTGCAACAGATTGTTGAGATGCGTCGCAAACAAGTCTATCATTGGCCACTCCCATTGGTAGCAAATCTGATTTAATACTCATTTGTTGAGAGTCCATTCTGACGGCAACAGGCAACCCCTCCGTGAAAGGGAGTCTGCTAACACATTCAGACAACCCAGAATATGACGGACCGATAGGAGAACCTGATGTTCTAGTAAAAACAGAAGGATTCTTTCCATTAGCTTGAACAACGGAATGGAATGAGTGCCTCCATGATTCCGAATATACGCTACCACCACCGTATTGTCGGATAAAATATGCACGTGTGCATTCTGAATAACGTCCATCCAATGACGTAGCACAAGCCAAATTGATATCATTTCTTTGATGTTTATGTGCTTGCTTAAAAACTGCAGATCCCAAAGACCCTGGCACTTCGAATCCGATGGGCTCAGTGTCACGCCCCAACCTGTTTGACAGGCATCCATCATAATTGTAAAACTCGGATCCGGCAATTGCAGTGGAACTCCCTGAGTTAACCACTGAATGTCTGCCCAAGTCTGAATCTCTTGTTTCACTTGATTTGACAAGAAGATGTCCGTATCGAGCGAATGAGTCTTCGCCCTCCAATTCTGAGTCAGAAAGATTTGGAGAGGACGAGTGCATAGCCGCCCCATTGGAATGAGATCCACGGCAGCTCCGCACAGACCTAGCAGTCTCATGAATTCTCTCGCTGTAACCTTGTCTGAGTGAAGAAATTGTGAGCGTAACAACTGACTAACTTCACTCTGTTTAACGGCAGACGAACGAGATTGTTGTGCATCTCGAAGCTCATCCCCAGGTGGGTGAACGACTTGGACGGCACCAGATCTGACTTCCCTTCGTTTACTATGAAACCGAGACGTCGGAGCAATAGAAGCAGATTCTGCACATCGTTCTGAAGCATCAACTCATTGCCGTACCTCTGAAGAATATCGTCCAGGTAGGCCAACGTTATCGCAGACGAATGAGCTCGGAAATGAGTCATTATCGAGTTCATTATTCGAGTGAAAGCCCAGGGCGCTAGATTCAGACCGAAGCACATAGCTCGGAACTGATACACGACTCCTAGGATGGCGAAGCAAAGATACTTTCTGAACGCCAGATGTACCATGACGTGAAAGTACGCATTCCTTGAGATCTATGATCGCAGCATAGTCGTTCACTCGAATGCTCGCTCTGACCAATCGAATGGTCTCCATATAGAATTTTTGAGCCACGATCAGCTTGTTTATCCAGCTCAGATCTATGACTGATGGAACGAGCCGCCTGGTTTCGGAACCAGAGAAAGATGGCTGTAGAAACCTGGAGATTCCTGGTTTTCTACAACCTCTATTGCGTTCTTCATTAAAAGAGACTGGACTTCTGATAGAAGCAAGGCTCTTTTCTGTTTATTTGATGGAAGCTGAGTCCATTTGGACTTCGAGTCAACGGAGGTTTTCCTTTGAAGGACAGTTTCAGTCCTTCCGATATAACCCCTCGAACCCAAGGGTACTCCGTAATTAATTCCCAATTGTTTAAGAAACTCGACAGTCTGCAGCCCACTGGAACGAGACAGAGGTTTAAACCATCACCTATTGGATCTGCAAGGCTTGCGGAAGGAGAAACTACGTCCTCCACGGCCCGCACCTCGCCTCACCGACCTAGGGGCGTCTGACCGATTGTTTCGGCCAGCGTTACGGCCCCTATTTGAGTCGCTACCTTGACGGTCTTTAGAGTAAGACCTAGAGGATGTGTACGAACCTCTATAGGAACTTCCCCTGGACGTACACGTCCCAGAAGTGCCTGGCCTACTCTTCTCCACTGGCTCCGACTTTTTGGAAGCAGATTTAAATAGCAGAGAGTCTGAAGCTTTCTTAGTTAATTGATCATGAATTGCTGAAAGTTTGCCGTCGAAGAGAAGCTCTCCGGAGATTGGAGCGACTCTGAGAGAGTTTTTCACCTTACTATCCATGCGCGTGGATGTAGCTAGGGCCCCGTCACGTCTAACTAACTCCAGATTTGCCACTGAAAGGGCGGAGTTATATGTGGAGAATGCTATGGCCCTCGAAAGAACTCTTAAGGAGGTTTGTACATCCTGGAATTCTTGTCCCTCAAGGCATAATAACGCTCTGGTAAGGTGATCTGCGTACGAAAGTGCATCTAACTTAGCTCTATTAAATAGACGATATTGTCGTTTCCACCGTCGGTTAGGAATTGACATTGACGATGGCATGGATAATTCAAGGTCTTCGGCCTGGTCATCTAGATGCAGAGGAACTCTCTGAATGCCCTGTCCATTTCAAATTTATTCCTTGGATTGATGAAAGGCAGATGAAGAGCATTTGCTGGTAGGAAGGCTGACTTGCCCGTTTTGGTAGCAAGTTTACTAATAGCGTCATTCAATAGTTCAAATGTCCGTGAGACATTTCTAGACTGTGACGGAAACTCAGGGACGGTGTCCCTAAACTGATTGAAGAATTCAGTGTCCAGTGGTGCTATAAGCCTCCTATCCGGCTGCACAGCATTTTGGTCCGTAGGAACAACATCAGGAAGGTAATGCCGGATGAACTCTACGGCAATTTTATGTTGTCCCGAAAGGGAAAAATCCAATTCCTCCCTATCCCTTTCGCCATCCTGTCGAACCACTTGTAAATCTTGGTCGTCCATACCTGATCCAGCGGCAGAACGTACCGACCCAGCATCATCTGATAATCCTTGTTCCGACAGAGTTTCTGCTGGCTGCTGGGATGCTGCGATGATCTGTGCTATCTGTGATAGCATGTCTGTTACAGAGGCCTGTGGAGCTGCGGTCTTACGGGATTTAGCCGCCGGAAGTTCCCTGGAAGTTGACTCCTGCATACCTCTTTTATGCGAATGTCCTGAGGATGAAGGCCTCGCATCCCTGGCTACCGGAAGGCATGACCTGGTCGCCGTGGAATCCCTGGTCGGCGATGCTGGCTGGATATTGTTGGTCACGTAGCCAAGGTGTAGTCGTGTGTGCTGCCATGAGGATGAGGAAGCCGTATGAGCAGTCTTGCCGGACTGTCTATATACCGGAGCATCCGGAGCAGTGGACGTATGCTCCGACTGAGGGACGTTATGTACCACGACATCCGGACCGCGATGTTGTTGTACGAGAGAGGGACCTCTCTCGCTCACAGCCCGTGCGGAGCTGGACGAGTTAGGAACCAGACTAAAAGGCTTCCTCCGTACCATACTCTGTTCCGTCGTCACTGGGTGTGCACGTGGTATGTTTATAGTGCTCGCAACACCCAAATCTCCTTCCTGGACCGCAACGGATGAACCCGGGTGCTGAGCCATTCGGTGAATGGTCGCGACACCGAGCGAGCTAGCGGACGCCAATGCCGTCGACCCTACTTGGGATCTCTTAGGCAATTGACATATCTGCATGAGCAGTTTTGCTGCTAATTCTTCATTTGATTGTGACGACGGAAGCACACTCTTGGACAACATCATGGAAACATCACCCTGCTCTTGTTCCTCTGAAAAAGATAGTGAAAAACTAGAGTGACCCTGCAGAGAGAGGACTGGCATGGTCCTCTCCCCCCTAACAACATACCGTGACACACGTCTCCAATGTTTGTCATCCCAATTGATACACACTGAACAAGGGTTAGTGCGAGTACATTGACTACAATTAATACAGAAATCATGAGAATCAGAGGAAGATTTCCTCCCATTACAATTTTAACAATAATCTTTCATTGTAAAAAAAGTAAACAGTCATAGTACTCGCACAAACGTTGAAAACAAAGATACATAATAAAATAATAAATTATAACATTACGAAAAAATAATTCAAAAAGAAAATATTTTTAAAAAAAAAATTTTTCAGAAGAGCCCAAGTTCCCAATGGGAACAATGAGCCCAAATGGATCCCAAAAAAGTCTAAGTGTGGACAAAAATTTTAAATCATTTCGAAAAATTAATATAACACTTACGGACAATATTAATGTATCTTGCTATGAACTGAACTAAGCAGAAGACAAGTAATCACTATCAGAAGTAACCGTGGTCAACCTAAATAAAAAGTGTAAACAAACCAGAAACATGACTCCAGGCACTGGTATACATGGCTCGAAATCAGTAACCAATTTAAACACTATCTGATGCAAAACAGAGACTTCCAAAGAAGAAACTGTAGAACATCAGATGATAGATGCAGATCAAAATGCCTAAACACCCAAGGGTGAGGACGTAACTGTGGAAAAAACAGAAAATAATTCTGTTTCCAAGCCAAAACTCCCAAGAAATTTTTGTAATAAACATTACAAAAAATAAGCCAAAAGCATGGGAGAATAGCTAGGGGGGGGGGGGGGGGGGGGGGGGGGGGGGGGGGGGGGGGAATAAAGGAAAGAGAGAGAGGAAACACTGATCAAACAATGGAATATTCATAGCAAGAATGACAACAGGGCCATGCCTCGAAAATAAGCAACATGAAATAATTTCGTAAAATAATTATAAGTTACAGCCCTGAACATTTCCTTCCACCGTTTTTTCCTCTCCTCCTTCTATCCACCATTTCTCTCATAATTATGTGTCTGGCATCATTTGAACTGAGATTTACAAGCACAAATATCAGTGAGGTGTTACTGAATTGAGGGCCAAACAAAGAATGACATTTTGCGCCAATTTCGAGACCTCCTTGACACTGCACATGTGCAGTGGAGTAAAAGTATGGAGGACCATATAGGACATCTAATTTTAGGTTTTTGATGCAAATTTTGGGGATTGGGGGGGGGGGGGCAAAATTTGTGTTTGGCCCTGAATAATTTAGAGTTAGCACCAGCTTAGTCTGGATCATTGGTACAGTATAAAAATATAACAGAGCATTCTATCAGTTAATGCTGGATAGATTTGTAAATTCTGTTAAGTAAAGTGTTATGATAGAAAAACAAAAGGCCCCAAGGGGCCTTAATTGCTCACCGGCCAAAGTGGTTCAAAGAAGTTTTTGGGGTCACATTCAGTTAGACATGGTTCATCAACACTACAAAGGAATGATGTCATGAGAGGCAAATTTTATGGAAAAACACTAAGGAATGGATTTGAACAAACCTGAACATACATGCCCCCCCCCCCCCTCCCCCCGCCCGCCCTGCCCAAATATTAAGCCAAGGACTCAAATTGAACAAACTTGAATCTGATCCCCCCTTGAGATGTCATATACCAAATAAGAAAGAATTCTGACTGGTGGATATCAAACAAAAAACATTGTTAGAACAGTCTAGTTTGAACTCAAAGCGAACCCCAAATGAGGCTGTTGAATAAAAAAGCAACACATCAATTCCTTCCCACGAGTACCTGCTCATTATTGTCATCAAAAAAGTATATTTAGAACCAGGTTTAAATCTTAACAAAATGTATGAGCTTTACCTTGAAAAATGTACAGAAGATGGCATTGTACCTGTAAAAATACACAAGTGCAGATACAAATTTAACATAAACTGTTTTCTTCCAAAAAAAAGATCGCTGTGATTTATGTGAAGAGTTTAAGCTAAAAAGTGCAATGAATAACGTTAGTACTGATCTAAATGACAAGCACTCCAAGCACATAATTGAGAAAATGGAGACAAAATCTGAACCTGACAGCGACAGGAAGTGTAAAACCAAATTGACTGTGTGTTTTCCCTGCCAGTGACAGGAAGTGTAAAACCAAATTGACTGTGTTTTGACCTGCAAAAAGTGATTACCTTTCCTTGTTCAAATGTGTCAAATTTTTACTATAAACGAAAGCTATTTATATACAATTTGGTTGTTCTGTAAACAAAAAGGCAGATAATGCACTATGGAATGAGGCATTGGCTGGTAGAGGAGGAAACGAAATAGCAAGCGCATTGGTCACAATTGTGAATGCAATTGTAGATGAATTTCCTGAGGTGACATCTTTTACTTTGTGGTCAAATTCCTGTGTACCCCAAAATAGAAACTCCATGATGTGCTTTGCTTTTAAGAAATTTATTGCTGACCACCCACAAATTTAACAAATTGAGCAAAATTTTTGTACCCATGGACACTCTTCTATACAAGAGTGTGACAACATACACAGTCACTTAGAAAAAGATATGCAAATAGCCGAGTATTATAGCCCTTTGAGTCTTATGAGACTTCTCCAAAAAGTTAGACCCAAGCAAAACAAAATTTTACAAATGTCCCAAAATAAATTCAACAAGTATTCGAAGGCATGTGCAACACTAAATTTTCAAATGGTACCTTTTACAAAAGTCAAGTATTTGCAAATAAGTCATTCAAAACCATTTGTTGTTGAATACAAAACTTCATTCACCGATGAAATATTCTCAGAAGTAAACACCATGCGCTGCGGGAAAAGATCAAAACACATAATGACAGATCTTCCTGATGTTCCATTCATAAAAACAACAATAAAGTTATCACTGTAAAAGAAGGATGACCTGGTAAGCATGCTTCGTTTTTTTCCAGAAGATAACAGAGATTATATGATTGCCACGTGTTTTTCTGGAAAGCACAAACAACAGCTACAGTGTGCCAAATAAAACTGTTTGTTTGAGTTTAAACCTTCAAGTTCGTTCAATGTTTTGGAAAAGAGGCCTAATTTTGAAAAACAAAGTTGGTGGTTTATTTCAACAGTTTAATTTGTTAAAACTCTAGAATGCTTCATAAATCAAAAATTACATATTCTAATGTTTAATCAATACATTAAGGCTATCGTGGACCGGTCACATTCCATGCACAGGCATTCTATACACGGAGAAGACCCAGAGATAAAGAGCTAAGGCACCAATCAAAATTTCCATTGATGGAGCACAGTGTTGAACCCGATCCTTCATCAACGAAAATTTTGCTCGGTGCCCCGGTTCATTAATTTTTAATTGTCTCCTTGGACACAATGCTCTCACGCATGGTATGTAGCCTGTCCACGATGGCCGTACCGTAAGGTATCCATTAGTTTGCAATGTTTTCACATTAGGGTGATTAATTATAATTTTAAGAGAATTTTATTATTCATCAGCAGAGACATGGTCAATAATTACTGCAAGAATGGATCATCGATATTAATTTACAAAAAATTGACTTGACATAGGTTTGTCTATGGCAATGTAATTTTTAACTATTTTGCTAACGATGAAGCATAATTTTTAACTTTTAACAAATTCAGTAGCGATGATGCAGAATTTTTAATTTTTAACTATTTCAGTAACGGTGATGCATAAGTTTATATCTCATAATTTGTATAAAACCATGCCAGTTTCATTATAAGCAGTCAACTTCAGTGCATTTTCAACAGAGAGGAAACAACCACATACATATCGATGAAAACATTGTGGTTCTATTGATGTCAGGTTTGTTTGAACTTTGAATGTTGATTAAAAATAAATTCTATTCAGTTAGCAATTTCTAATATCAGTAGATTGAAATGAAACCAAAAATATCCTTCTCTATTCATGCATATGTAAGGTTTTGCCTAATCTATCCATATCATCATTACCTTATCAACCCATTCGAATATCCAAAAATTCCGCAATCCATCGATATACCTGCTAGTCTGCCAGGCAACCACCAGACAGCCAACTTGTAGCCGCCCTCTGACTAGACAATTTTTCGCCAGGAATAATGTTGTAGAAACATATCGTGCAGCCTAAAATAATGTTTACTGTTAAACATCAATATCTCAGTATTAATGCCAGAATATTGCCTCATTATCGTCAGATTGCTATAGCAATCTGGCAATAATAAGATAATAATCTGGTAAAATAAAGAGTGTCCGTCAAAACCTTATTAGTAGTCCTTGAGATCATGTCGGAGCTCAATGAGCTTTGTCAAACAAGATATATTTGGTGAAGTATCAAACTGCATTATGGGAAATATTTGATGCTGAAAACATTGCCATTTTGACATCAGAGTGCAGAGGGTTAATCTTGCGACAATAGAGTAACATTATGGTATATTATGTCGGTAATAGCGAGTTATTCGTGTGATTGGTTTTCCACTGTACTATAAAGTTATAAACTATACTCTAGGTAGAAACCCCACCAGAAGTAAAGGTTGGTAATGTGGAAGGGGCTTATCTCATACTTCGTTAGCACATTCGTAACCTTTTCTGCAAATTTTTTCGATTATTACTCAAGTTTCCAAACTCAAATCATATTTTGAGTTTGTGAGTGATAATTTTCATGAGCGAAAACATTATGGCGCAAAAAGAAATGGCACCTTTATGAGTGTAGATGACATAATAAGACTGCAGTTACAATGAATATTTATTTATCCACAAATTACAAACAAACGAAAAAAGTTGATTTTTAGCTTAATAGGCTAATTTGATACATATTTTATTCTTTAAAATTTGATATTTTAATAATTACAATAAATATAACAATGAAACACATACCTATAACCATAGCATGGGGTAGAACCAAGGGTGCAAAACTTCAAACTCGATTTTCTCGAAAAGATGAAAATGGTAGATAGAACAAAATGGTTCTCAGTCGACGATATGACAGGGAACATGGACACAAAATTTGGTTCAATTTGGTCAAGTAGTTTGTGAGAAGTCGACAATGTAAAGTTCACAACGGACGACGACACCAGACGATGACAATAACGGACAGCAAGTGATAAATTAAGCTCCCTTCGGTGAGCTAATAATAAGTGAAGTGTTAGGATAAAAAAAAATTTCCTGGAAATGACGGACCTTAAATGACGGAAATTAAACAAGAGTAATACTGGGCATTGCATAATACCCCTGTGGGCTGCACAAGTGTACAACACTTTATATTTTTGCAATATTTTTTAAATGAAAGTGTCAATGATACTTAGCTCAACTTGTGTAAGACAAGTACATGTATAGTATGTGACACAGCAATGATACACATCTAGGTAATGACCTGATAACACAGGTACATGTAAAGTATTGTAAAGGTCTGTACAATACTGACCATAGCCTGTAACAAATGTAGAGGTAAAGTATTGTAAAGGTCAGTGACAGATGCCTCTAGCCAGAGCCGTATTGAAATGGGCACTTACTGTGTGTAAGTAGCACTGAATAAATCAAGTTTGTCTAATTGGCCGCCTCCGGCCATATTGAAATTTCGGTCCACACCAAAAACTCTCGTTCTCGTCCCAAGGCGATAACAAAGGTACTCAAGAGGTTCTGTGAAGATAGGTTCATAAATACAGCCTCTAGCCTGAGTTGTATTGACATGTGTACTGTGTACAAGTAGCAATGAATATATCAAAGTTCATCTAATTTGCATAATTTATGCACAAAAAAACCCCCATATTATATGTGATGTATTCCACGTTACGAAACATTCATACCAAAATTTATTCAAATCAGAACCTTCATATAGAAGTTCTGTACAAAAAACTGATTGTACGTAATTTCAATACAAAATGGTCACGGACAGTCATCTTGAATTTTGGACTGCACTCAAAAACACTTGTTCCCATCCCAAGGTGATAACAAAGGTACCCAAGAAGTTTCTTGAAGATCGGTTCATAAATACAGCCCAAAGCTTGAGCCGTATTGACATGTGTACTTACTGTGTATAAGTAGCACTGAATAAATCAAAGTTTATCTAATTTGCATAATTTCTGCACGAGAAAAAAAAAGTATCATATGTGACGTATTCCATGTTACTAAACATTCATACAAAAATCTATTCAAATCAGAACTTTCATACAGACGTTCTGTATCAAAAACTAATTGCACTAATTTTGGTACAAAATGTGGAGAAGAAAATTTACCCAATGGATCCCTTACCCCATGCGCATGGGAATTTTTTTTAATGCATACCCCCCCCCCCCCCCCTCCCCCCCCCCACACACACACCCAACACACACTTTTTTCTATAAAGTCACCCGAAAGTCCTTCAAAAATTATTTTCACAGAAAAAAAATCAACCATTGGAAAGATGTTTTCACGCCATTAACCACAGTGGTGTTAAAATATGACATTGGTTAAATATGACCTCAAATGCTTGAGTTGAACAAACTTGTAAATGATCAAACATCAAATTATACAGAGCAGGAAGGCTATTTTTGTAATGTTTACCCCATACCTATACTGTTAAAATCTCCCCAAACACTCCACCAAATATAACAAAGGCTTGATTTGAACAATCCCATTGTCATTACAAAACTCCAGGGAGAAAATCGTTCGGCATTACAAAGTCCCAGTGCCATGATACGCTATTCTTTAACGTAATTTCAGAGCAATTCTGGAAATGAAAGTGGAATTTTTCAAGCAGCTTCGTCATGCAAAAGTCCTGGATTATCGAGGATTTTTCAATAACCCAGATACAGGAAAAAATTCCATTTATGTTCTCACTACCACATTACACAGAATTGTAACAAGAGGCCCCAAAGGGCCTTAAACACTCACCTGCCAAAGTGATTCAAAGAAGTATTTGGGGTCACATTCAGTTAGACATGGTTTATCAACACTACAAAGGAATGAAGTCATGAAAGGCAAAATTTATGGAAAAACAATAAGGAATGGATTTGAACCTAACATGTCCCCAATAGAGAGCCCAAATATTAACCCAGCAACCTGATTTGAACAAACCTGAATTTGACCCACCCTAGAGATGTTTTATACCAAACATGAAAGCATTCTGACTGGTGGAGCTGCAGAAGAAGATTTTTAAAGAAATTTCCTCATATTTCGCTAAGTTAAAATTTGGGCTCCTACATGGAGCCCAATTATTAACCCAGGAACTCAATTTGAACAAACTTGAATCTGACTCCCCTATATGTTGTATACCAAACATGAAAGGACTCTGACTGCTGGATATGAAGAAGAAGATTTTTAAATAAATTTCCTCAAAATGCACAAAGTTAAACATTGGGCTCCAATAGAGAGGCCAAATTCTATCTTTGGGACCCGATTTGAACAAACTTGAATCTGACCCCCCCCCCCCCTAGAGATGTTGTATACCAAATATCAAAACATTTCAACTGGTGGATCTGAAGAAGATTGTTAAAGAATATTCCACATCTTGCACTAAGTTAAAATCCAGGCTCCAACAGAGAGCCCAAATCTTAACCCAGGGACTCGATTTGTACAAACTTGAATCTGTCCCCCCTCCCCCACCCACCCCCCACCCCTAGAGATGTTGTATAACAAATATGAAAAGATTCTGACTGGTGGATCTAAAGATTTTTTTTTGAATTTTTGAAAAAATGTATGGGAGCTATCAGTTATGCCCCTTGTGGTGCCCCTTGTGGTGCCCCCTGTTGGTGCGGCAAGTTTATTTGAACAAACATGAATTGACATATGATAAGAAACATGCACACCAAATTTGGTTCATTTTTGTCTAGTAGTTTGTGAGAAGTCGATAATGTAATGTTCACGACGGACGACGATGGACGGACGATGGACGGACGATGACCCTTTTGGTGAGCTAAGAATCAATATAATAACATGCAAAATTTTATGCATGAATCATAAAAACAAAAGCAATTGTTGTTCGTCATGCTGAGTTGAACATCGCAATATTTTCTGGCTGCATTTTTGGCCCCCAAAGTATATCTTTGTTTCTCAGGCCATTTTTTGTAAAATTGCATGCGGGCAGGCAGTTTTTTATTTTATTTTTTATTTTTGTAATTATTTCTTTGCCATCAAAAGTTCATATTCTTGGGCTTGTTTTATGTTTTAGGCTTCATAATCTACAGAATAGCATGGGTGGTGGTGTATTTCCTCCCTTGACTGCAACAAGGCTTTGCAATGCTAAAGCACTGGAAAGCCTTGTTGCACTCAAGGGACAAATTTACCAATTTTATTAACTTGAGTGAAATATCAGACATAAACCATTTAATTTTTATAAGTTTACATTGTTTATAAAAAGAAAGCATGCAGTAGGCAAAAGGACCATGTGGGAGAGCCTGAGAAACAGGTTTTTAACTTTTTAGGCCTTATAGGACTTTTCAGGACCCATACGAACCCTTGTGATTTTTGTGCTGACGGAATCACATGAACACAACAGACAATGGCTACCTTATGTTGCCACAACACTGTATCCTCATCATCAGGACTCAATGCAACCACCAATCCTTCTGGTGTGATGATTTTCAAAAAAGCATCAAATTCTTCACCAACATCCCCATTCTCACCATCACCTGCTTAAAAAACATCCACGGATGAAATTACATATTGAAGATAGTCATTTAATTATTACACACCTGTTACTTTTTCTCCAGTTCCATATTTACAAATATAATAAAAATAGTCCATCAACAGAAATCCATATGGAACATGTGTTCCATACAGATTTCTGCTGATGGACTATTTTTCAAATCCATCAAAAGAACTAAACTCCACCCATTTTCATAATTGGCCAATTGAAATGTCACATTCTTACCCTTATCAATTGGGAAGCTGCAGTGACAGCCAATAAATCAAATAAATCAAATGTGAATTGAAAAATTGTTCAAATCCAATAAAATTAATGAAATTAAACTTATTCTATAAATGGGGAGTGATTTTATAACACTCAAGTTTTTACTTTGAAGTGATCTCTCAGATAATGGAAGTTAATTTGTTAAAAATACCAACAAATAACCTATTTGGAAACAATTTTCATTTATATTTTTCTGTTTATGTATCATCTATCAATCTGTTACACATGTTTGCCTGTCACACCTGAGTCTTGTTTTTGTTTTTATTTCAAGCAGACGTCAAAATTGTGCAATGTTTGAATTTTTAAATTGATGGAGTCTATGTCATAGAAGCATGTAATAAACACAGAATGCTGCAATGTGTGAATGCATTCGTCAATACAGCACTCATGCGATAGCCGAATGGTAAAACTCCAGGCTGCATCTCTCGTTCTATCCTTCCATGCTGGCACTTGTACCATATTGAGAACCGCATTCACACATCATGACATTTTGTATATATACAGTATGTGGAGAGTGGATTGTATCTAAATCACCCATGGAGTGGAGTTATCACCCAAAGTATCCCTCTCAAATTCTGTACATATGGACATAAAACACAAGCAATGTTTCAGCCAATGGACCTCCGGGTTTAACCCGGAGGTCCATTGGCTGGAACTTTGCCTGTGATGGTTATACTTTGCAATAAATTTGCAATTATTGCTCGGGTGGAATCTCCACCCTGCGGGTGATTTAATGATAATACACCCTCAACGTACTGCACTGCAGGAATTTTTTGCTATGTTTTCTTCAGCCACTCTAGAATACTTTGATTATTTCAGACTAGCACATACAGATCAATGTAAATAGACAGCAGGTCATTTCAGTTATCAATTTTAGTTCTGGAATACCATTGTTCTAAGCAATGATCCCCACGAGAAGGATTATTCATTTTCTGGATGCATACAACTCAACCTTTTCCTCAACAAAATTATTATTATTTAAAAAAAAAAATTTCAATGAAACCATATCATGTGATGTCTCCTTGGAACAAGCTCAACAAGCTCAGTGTAATGAGGGGTCATGTGACATGGTTTTGTTGCATTTTTTCTTATTTTTGTTTTCAACTGTTCAATTTGTATATTACGTGGATAGATGCAGCAAAGTCGTTAGGAACAGGGTTAATAAAGGTTTGCGAGATACCAAATATTATTGCCATTACGATAAAGGGTAAAGGGTTAACATGTGTTATCAGTAAACAACAGGGATTCAAACATGGTGGTCCCACAGGAGCCTGGAACACTCATAACAAGTGTGGATTCTCGCAACCAATTTGGTAAGAATCCAAATAGATTCTCTAAAGTTTAGATGAAATATAAGCCCTGAACCACTGGGTTTTGTTTCATTCATTCAAGCCCAGAAATATTTGTTAAAGGTTCACCAAGGATTAGTTTAGTTTTTAAAATTCAGCTTGTCACTTTGTCTTCCTAAATTCCAAATTTGAATTCCACTGCATCATGAGTTTATCAAGGAAACATGTATATTAAATATATATGGGGAAGTAATGATATTCTAGACTTTGTTAGGCCTGAACGGTATTTAATTTTTCAATACTGAGTGTGGTACAAAATAAAATTTTGCTATATGACTAAACACTGTTATGAGCTTATTGACAGGTTATTTTTGAGGGGTGGCCTGGTCAGTGATGTCATGTAAAGAAAGAATGTTTTTTTAAAGAGCATTTTAAAAACTATTTCTAACTCTTCTGCCAATATGAATTTCATTCTAGCAAAAACTGTTTCAAAAATTGGCGGTAAACATTCATTACAAAAATATGTGTCCTTAATAATAATAATAATAATAATAATAATAATAATAATAATAATAATAATAATAATAATACACATAATAGACAGAACCTTGTATCTTACAGCAAATAAAATATAAGGATGTACATTAATAAAGACACATCAAATTTGTTATTTTCTTTACTCGTTCGCTCCTTTATTCTTACAGGTAACTATAACTGCAAGGACTTGATATTTTCACAAATTTCAGTTTGAAATGATCATACATGTCACAGTACACATTCATATTCTTTTTTTAGTCACTTTCATTGTCAGATTCAGTTGGGACCTTGTAATTCAGCTATGTGTGGTAAATTTCGAAGCATTTGTCAATATGTAATGATAAATTACACCCTTTACATAGGCAGCGCGTTTCCAGACTGGCTGACTGGTTTCCTTTACTGGCGGACTGGTCTCCTTTCTGAAATCTTCTACCCCTGGATTCAGGTTTGCAAATATAGTTTTAGCGCGGGTTTTTGAACAATGTCCATCAATATCAAAAGTCCCCCGAATAACCTTTTTTAAGCAGGTGAAGTTTGAACCCAATCACAGACAAACGAATATTGTGCTAATGTTTGCTGTGTTGCTATGTATTCTGCAGTATGCCTGTTTGTCTCTTCAGAAATAAATTAAAATCTGTCAACATTCATGAAGAATTTGTAAACATCGAATTCATTTGTTGTGTCATCTATTTGTTTCCATAGTCCAGGGCTGCCTGAAATGCGAACATATCAGGTAGTTCATCTTGAGCAGTCCACTTATATTTATTTTCACTGTTTATTTTCTTCTTCTTGCAAGAAATTGCTTCCGGCTTTCCATGCCGCGCTTGGTTGATCAAACATAAGGTCATCGGTAATTATGTTTGTATGCCTCAGTGATCCCTGATTAATCAGTGCCATGTCTTGAAGAATCATCACTTGATTCAGATAAATCGTCACAAAATTTGTATTTACTACCTGAATCTTCCGTTATTTATGGAATTGCTTCACTGAGATTGTACCGCAACTTAATTAGGAAAATACCACAAATTATTTAAGCATATGTGTTGACACTGACCAATGAAATCGGCTCTAGTATCAGCAACTTGTTAATTCTCCATATACAACAGAGACGATGGATATGATTGGTCATCTGTGAAAACGTAAATATCCATTCCCAGTCTGTACAGAGATGGATTGGGAAACAGAATAATCTGTTACCGGTAACGAACAAGTTAATTATGCCACTGGCAATGGAATGGGGCGTTTGATAAAAAATATGTACTGAAGTTGTAGTGTTATCAATTAGTAAATTCACACCACTGAGAGAAACCTATTTTAAAGTTGTAAACCAGGGGTGCATCAAGAGATTAATAGGAACCACCTTAGAAAGGGATTAATAGAAACTGCCTTACGAGCATGTCGTCATTTGTGTTAATTTGATGCCACAATATTATTGGTTAGTATCACATGTATTGTATTTCACATTTTTGTTGTATGTTTGATTTATAGGGACCACGTTCAAGCCAAAAAATATTAGTTTAACTAGAAATATCACTGAAGGTGATTAATACCCCCACTTCTGACTTACTAGAATGCACCTATGAATGTTGTGCTTGAGAAACCAATAATAAATCAAGTTCATGGGAGAAAATCTGGTTGAAATTATCACAGATCAAACATTTTGCAATATGCATATGCCCACTTGTTCGTCATAATGTTGGAGAAGTTTGTTCAGAATTGGTTCATTAATGAAGGAGGTATTCCACACAAAAAGAATCTCATGTACCTATCTATATTAAATCTTCTAAGTTGAAGGGGAGATAACCAGTTAAAATATCACCACAGATGGAAAATTTGGAAATAAGTGCATGTTTAATCATTGGTGGCCACGTTTAAGAAGTTTCATCGAAATTGGTTATATAATGTAGGATGAGTTGGACACATAAGAATCACATCTGAAAATCCATAACAAATCTAAGTTCATGAGAGATAACATGGTCAAAATTGATCAAAAATTTTTCCAATATATGCATGTCCACTTGTTAGTCATAATGTTTTGAGAAGTTTGACCAAAACTGGTTCATTAATGAAGGAAGTGTTCCACACACAAAAATCTCATATACAAATCTATATTACATCTTCTCAGTTGAAGGGGAGATAACCTTGTAAAAATCATCACAGATGGAAATTTTCATATATGCACTCATTGGTGGCCAAGTTTAAGAATCTTAATCGAAATCAGTTCAATAATGTAGAAGTTGCACACACAATAATCTCATTTGAAAATCCATAATAAATCTAAGGTCATGGAAGATAACCTGGTTAAAATTGTCGCAGATGAAAAATTTGAGAATATGTGCATGTTCACTTGTTAGTGTTGAGACATTTGACCAAAACTGGTTAATTGTTAAAAGATCACATTCTTAGTTTGTTACATGTTTTAGGCCTCATAATCTACAGAACAGCAAGGGCGGTGGTGTATTTCATCCCCCAAGTGCACAAAGGCTTTGCAATGGCTTATTGCACTCAAGGGACAAGTTTATCATATTATTAACTTGGTTAAAATATTTTTATTTTTTCAAGTTTGCATTGGTTATAAAAAGAGAATATGCGGCAGCCAAAAGAACCATGCAGGAAAGACTGAGAAACAGATTTTCAACTTCCTTAGGCCTCACCTGATCCATTGCACGTGTTGATGTTTATATCTTCATCATTTGGATCATCAGTATCTGATTCATTAGAATGTGTTTTCGCTCCTTTACTCAAAGATAATTCATGCTGACCAACACTGAAATTCCATCTGAAATGCAGAACAAGTAAATGTTTCTGAAACCCTATACCTAACGTAATAGCCCAAACTGGCCACTGCTGTTCCCAATAATCATCATTCAAATTTTTTTTTCAACATTTCCATTAACTCTTTACCCAACGTAATGGCCCGAACCGGCAGCGCTATTCTAAAAAAATAGCTGTGCCATGAGCGCATGATACGCCCATTATTAATTACAAGAGGGAAGCATACAATATGAGTATACATGTGTACTTGTCATGTTTGTTTTATATTCTTATACAATAATCATAATCAACAACATACTGTGTTCATTAATTTGGAAAGAAATAATTTGAATTTCATGTATATATCTTATGGAAAATTGCCTATATTTTGATGAAATAAAGTCCCATAACTCTGGAAAGACAAATCAGACAATGACGCAAATCGAAAGGGAGATTCCTTCTATCAACATATACTTGTAACCAAAAAATCATGAAAATTGCTCTAAGCATTTTCAAGTTGTTGTTCGACATGTGGAAAATTGCTTATATTTTGACGAATAAAGTCCCATAACTCTGGAATTACATATCGGATGTCGACACAAATAGAAAAGGAAATTCCTTCTATCAGCATATACTTGCCACCAAAAATCCTGAAAATTGCAAAAAGCATTTTCAAGTTATTGTCCAACATGTGGAAAATTGCTTATATTTTGACGAATAAAGTCCCATAACTCTGGAATGACAAATCAGACAGCGACACAAATCAAAAGGGAGATTCCATCCAATAACATATACTTTTCACACAAAATCACATAAATTGCACGAAACGTTTCCGAGTTAATGTACGACGTGTGGACGGCTGGATGGACAGACCATATACCATAATATGACTATTTTTTTCAAAACAGGCGTACAAAAATTGCCAATTAATTTTCATTATTTTTTTCAATTTTTATCTCAAAAACATAGGTTATGACCCCTTGTGGGAACGAGCTCGTCGAGCTTGTTCCAACGAGGGGTCATAACCTATGTTTTTGAGACAAAAAACAAAAAAAAATTAGTTATTCAAGAATTTTTTTTGCAAGTGTGGTCTGCTTTCCATGTTAGGTAAAGGGTTAAGAACATAGCTTAGACACCACAAAGTAGATCTGTTTCTCGGGTTATTTTTTGTAAAACTGCATATGGGTGGGTGGATTGTTATTTTATTTTTTATTTTTGAAATTATTTCTTTGCCATCGAAAGTTCATGTTCTTGGTTTGTTTCATGTTTTAGGCCTAATAATCTACAGAATAGCATGGGTGGTGGTATATTTCATCCCTTGAGAGCAAGAAAGAATTGCAATGCTAAAGCATTGCAAATCCTTGTTGCACCCAAGGGACAAATTTATCAATTTCATGAACTTGGGTAAAATATAAGACATAAAGCATTTAATTTTTATTTTTCTAGGTTTACATTAGTTATACAAGAGGTGTGCATCAGAGATACAGGCGTCAAGTTGTGGTGGCAATTGGAGGGTTCTGCGTGTCCATAACTCAGTTATCAATCAAATTCCGGTTGTCAAATCTGGAACCTTTGTTCAAGTTACAATGCAAATAAGTTCAGAATTTGTAAAATTAATTAAGGTCCATAAATCTGTAACAAAAAATCGTGCTGGGCCAGTTTTCGAACCCACTTGAAATATTATTGCAAAAGACCTGTTGGAAAATATTAGGTGAATCGGAGAACGTTTGTTCAAGTTATAATGCCAATAAGTTCAGAATTTGTAAAAATTAATTTCGGTCTATAACTCTGTAATGAAAAATCGTGCTGGGCCAGTTTTGGAACCCACATGAAATAATATTGCAAAAGACCTGTAAGACAAATATTAGACAAATTGGAGAACGTTTGTTCAAATGAGCTCAAAATTCTTAAAAATTGACTAATAAAGCCCTTAATTCGGTGACGAAAAATTGGGTTGTGTCAGTTCTCGAACTTGCTTGAGATATTACTGTAAAAAAACTGTATGGCAAATATTATTATTGGAGAACGTGTGTTCAAGTTATTGTGCTAACAGTGCAAGGACAACCGACGCCAAACCACAGGTCTCGGTTAACACAACTCAACCAAAAAAGAGAGCCAAAATGACCATGCAGGAGCGCATGAGAAGTTAAAAAATTTATAGTAATTTCTATATTTTTTATACTTACCAATGACCCAGACATAGCTGGTGCTAACTCTTAAAATATAGGGCCAAACACAAATTTTGCTTCCCAATCCCCAAAATGTGCATCTAAAACCAAAGAAAACATGTCCTGAAAGGCCCTCCACACTTCGCCTCTACTGCGCATGCGCAGTGTCAAGGACGTTCCGAAATTGGCGCCATTAATCATTCTAAAAACCAGTGCCTGGTAAGCGCTATGTACTCAGCGGGGAGGCAAGAGTTCCCAACTCCTGGGAGGGCCATCCCCATCTGGGTCATTGGTAAGTATAAACAATATAGAAATTACTAAAAATTTTTTAACATTTTTATACTGTACCAATGACCCAGACATAGCTGAATAGTAAAAAGGCTGGAGGGCCTAGGACATAGAGCAAGTTGGAATACGCTCAATTATATAAAATAGAGTCATCCCCTCTAGGGAAAAAGAAGTATTAGGCCTTACATGTATCTTTCTTATTTATGTTAAATTAGAAAGATACAACACCTTCCAAAATTGAGCATCATACATCCATGAACTCTATTAATATCTAGTATAATCCTTATACTAATAATTTTTAAAGTAAGCCAATAAATAAAGTAAGTCTAGAGAATAGAGACTCTTATACTCCTAAAAGTGTCTGAGGATTGCATAATCATGTCCGTTGACATATGCAATAATCAAAAGCTATACTTTAAAAACTAAGACTTGAATGAATTTTAAAAACCTAAACTTCTCACTAAACAACCATCCCAATAACAGCTCAGAATTACTAACTCCGGAGGAGGTATCCCCTTGTTTTCATAGTAAAACAGGTGACCCAAGGGAACACCCTCCCCCCCCCCCCCTTTTTCTTGCCCTGGGTCAAATAGCCCAGAGCGAAGAGGGCAGCCGAACGGAGATACTGCCGAAACAGACAGCCTACCTAGCTATAGTAGCAACTGTTAAGTGAATGACATTCTGAGCAGTAGATAATAGACCTAACAATAGAGGCCTCCAGAAATGGACTCGATATTTCTGAGATAAAAATTCATGAATGTGGATGGCTGAGCACAATGAGCAGCCTTCAAAAATCTATAATAGCGACACTATTAATGTAAGCCCAAGATGTAGAAGAACTCTTACTTCATGAGCCGAAATCTAAAGCACAACTGCTAAGTCAATGATATACCATAAGCAGTACCGATAGTTAATAGAATCCATTAACAATAGAATGGAGCGTAACGTCCTTCTACTAGGCATCAAAGACAGAAGAAGCTTACGCCCATAGTAATAAACAGATATCTGTTTATAAATACATAAACTCTACCCGGAAAGAGTAAAGGCCTATGTCCGTACGAAGACGGAAGGACCTTAATAATGATAGGTTCCGGATATTAGGAGCCTAACTCTTATGCAAAAATCCAACCTAAACAGTAACGGAATAGTGATTCCGAAACTACGAAAGTGAAAATCATCCATCGATAGTGCATGAAACTCACTGACTCTATAGTAAAAGAGAAACCAACAGAATTACTGTCTAAAAGGTCAGAATTTGAAAACTACTGTTTCCAGAGGCTCAAATGATTACTTAGCTAAATAAGAACCGAAGTTAAAATCCATATAGGAATTTAATCTAAAGATTCTAAGTCTATTTATCAAAAAGTTACTAACTGACTTAGATAAAGAGACATAAGACTCAATTGTAAACTATCGTAGAGTGCATAGGTATGAGGTAACATAAACCTATAACCTTAATAATAACAGGCTGCAGTAGATCTTGTGAAACAAGTATACTAAAAAATTGCAATGAGTAGTATGGAGGGATCAACAATATGAACATAATGATCCCTACACCAACGACGGAAGAGCCTCCACTTTAGCCACATAGAATAGCGAAGAAGAGGATCTCCTATAGTAAGAAATCGCGACCAAAGCTCGTCCAGTACAGTGCTTACAATGCAATACGGACCACACAACGGAATACATGAAGGTTGCGACCTTGCGGGTTGTGATAAAGATGACACGATTTACCCAGTGAAAAAAGATCCTCACATAGAGGAAGATTTCACAGTAAGACTCACAGTAGACAAGAGGGTAAATTACCCATGATCTCTCTGGAGATAGAGATGCTATCAACAGAAATGTATTGTGGTTGTTTATCTTAGCAATACCTGCTAAAACAACAGTGCCGGAGGATACGCGTATCCTATCATTCCGTCCTATAGATCAATAGAGCGTTAACAACATTAGCTCAGAGATCTGGACAAGCCAACACATACGTCTGCAATTGATTAGCAAGCTGTGTCGTAAATAAATCATCATTGGGCGCTCCCATAGATAGCAAATCTGATTGAATACTTGTTTGTTGAGAGTCCATTCCGACAGCAACAAGCGACCCGTAAGAGAACGGGAGTCCGGTAAAACAATCAGACGACCCGGAATATGACGGACCAAAACAGAACTTGGTGTACTATAACCAACAGATGGATTCTTTCCATTAAATTGAATAACGGAAACGAAAGAGTGCCTCCCTGGTTCCAGAGATACGCCACTACTGTCGAATTAAAGGACAGGATTTGGGCATGCGTTTCTGAATAATGTTCATGCAATGACATAAAGCAAGCCTAAAAAACCATTATTCCGCGGAAGAAAACTGGTTGCTAAGAGACTGCGGAACCCAAAGACCCTGGCACTTCGAATCCGTAGGGATCAGTATTATATCCCAATCTGTTTGACTGGCAACCGTCATAACAGCCACACTCGGGTCCGGCAACTGCGGTGGCACTCTCTGAGTCAACCACCGAATGTTTGCCCCAGTCTGAATCTCTTGTAACACTAGATAGGCAAGAGAACGTGTAAATCGAGCAATCCATGGATTGCCGAAAAGTTGCCGTCGAAGAGAAGCTCCTCCGAGAACGAAGCGACTCTGAGAGAGTTCTTAACCTTACTATCCACGCGTGTGGATGTAGCTAGGGCTGCGTCACGTCTGACCAACTCCAATCAGCCACTGAAGGGCAGAGTTATACGTGAACAAAATACTGCCCTCAAAAGAAATTACATTGAGAATAATATCCCGTAAATCTTTTCTTGAAGACGTAATGATAACGCCTTAGTAAGGCGGATTACGTATGATAAAGCGTCTAAGCTAAGTCTACTATACATCATGTCGTTTCCAACATTGAAGTTGGAAAAGACATAAACGGCGAAAAAGAATATATCCAGTCTTTAACCACACCGTCTAGACGCATATGAACTCTCGGTATGCCCTGCTCTGCCAAAATAAACTATTCGTATAAATGATAAAATGGCAGAAATGAGCAACGCGGACAAGAAACTAAACTATCATGCTTGGAAGCAGGCTTGTATATATATATATATAGTGTCGAAAAATAAAACACATGTTGTAATGACAATATTGGACTGCGTCGGTAAGTCTGGGACAATGTCCCTGAACCGATCGAAAAATCCGAGTCCAATGACGCTATAAGTCTCTTATCCAAGATCGCAGCAATGAAGTCCGAAATAACAATCACTGGAAGATAATGCCAGAAGATATGAAAGGCAGCTTCCGATACTACTAAAGGGAAAACTCGAAATCTTTCGAATCCCTTTCGCCATCCTGTCGGACCCTATAAAGCGTTCGGTCGTCCGTACCTGATACAACCGCGGACCGCACCGACCCAGCGCCGTCGGATAATTCCTGATTCGACCGAGAAACTGTCAATTGCTGGGATGCTGCGAAACAACTGTGCTAACTCGGATAGCACGTCCGTCACTGAGGCCTGAGGAGAAGCGGTCTTACGATGCATTGCCGCTGGAAGCTCCGTGATCGTTACCCCATGCATACTACCAATATGCGAGCGAACGGAGTGTATAGGCCTCGTGTCCCTTGGCTACCGGATGGCGTGACCTATTCGCCGTGGAATCACTGAATGACGAAACTGATCGGATACTCGAGGTCACGTAGCCAATGTGCGGTCGTGTGCCCTGCTGTGAGGATGAGGAAGCATTAAGGACAGTCTCTCGGACTGTCAATATAACGGAGCGTCCCGACCGACGAACATATGCTCCGAATGTAAAATATCTGAACCACAACAAGTGGTCCCCTATGTTGTTGGACGAGAGAGGGACCTCTCTCGCTCACAGCCCGGACGGACCTGGACAAGCCAGGAACCGGACTAACAGGCTTCCTCCGATCTGTCCTCAATCTGCCGTCACTGGGTGCGTACTAAAGTAATTAAAGTGCTCGCATCACCCAAATCTCCTTCCTAGACCGCAACGGACGAACCCGGCAGCCGAACCATTCGATGAATGTACGCTACACCGGGTGAGCTAGCGAATGTCACTCCGTAGGCGATAGACATATTCCATGAGCACTTATTGCCGCTAGCTCTTCATTAACTATGACGACAGAGGCACACTTTGAAAGACATCTCCGTAACTTTGCGAACAAGAAACCAGAAATGCTTGGTTATAGCAAGCATAAAATAATAATATATATAGCATCGTTCAATAATTCGAAAGTTTGTGTGACATTATTGGACTATGTCGGAACTGAGGGACGATGTCCCTGAACCGAACCAAAAATTTCCAAGTCCACCGACGCTATCAGTTTCTTATCCGGCATCGCAGCATTCTGGTCCGACGAAAGAAGCTGTAGAAAACCAAGTCAGATGACATACACAACAGCATATGTTGTTCCGAAAGGGAAAGCTCGAAATCCTCCAAATCCCTTTCGGTATCCCGTCGGACCGGATGAAACTTTCAGACGTCCGTACCTGCTTCCGCGGAGCGTCCCGACCCAGCATCGTCGGATAAAAAATATGCGACAAGATTCAGTTGATGCTGGGATGCTGTGATAAACTGTGCTATTTAGGAAAGCACGTCTGTTCCCGAGGCCTGTGCAGTAGCGGTCTTACGATGCATTGCCGCCGGAAGCTCCGTGTACGTTGACTCCCGCGCACTTCCTATGCGAACGTCCGGAGTCTGCAGGCCTCGTGTCCCTGGCTACCGGATGGTGTGACCTGGTCGCCGAAGAATCCTTGATCGGCGAAGCTGATAATATATCGGCGGTCACGCAGCCAAGGTGCGGTCGTGTGCGCTGACGAGAAGAGGAAGCCTTAGCAGTCTCCGCGGACTGCCTATACAACGGAGCGTCCCGAGCGACGGACGTATGCTCCACTTGCGACACATTTTGTACCACAACATCTGGGGCCAGATGTTGTTGAACGAGAGAGGGGCCTCTCTCGCTTGCCGTCCGGATGGACCGGAACGGGCTATGAACCGGACTAAAAGGCTTCCTCCGTTCTCCCTCACTGGGTGTGCATTAGGTTGATTTATAGTGCTCGCATCACCCCAAAATTCCTTCTAGACCGCAACGGATGAACCCAGCTGCCGAACCATTCGGTGAATGGACGCTACACCGGGCGAGCTAGCGGACGTCAAAGGCCGTCGAACCTACTAGGGTCCTCTTAGGCAATTGGCGTATTTACATGAGCACTTTTTCGCTAGCCCTTCATTAATTGTGACGACGGAGGCACACTGTTGGAAGACATCACAGATACATCACCCTAATCTTGATCGTCTGAAATAGAAATTGATAAAGTAGAGTGACCCTGCAGGGAAAGGACCGGAGTGTCCAATTCCCCAATAACATACCGTGACATACGCTTCCCATATTGTCATCAAAATCATACGATACAGAACAGGAGTTAATGCGAGTACACTGACCACATATAGAATGATTATAAAGTCAGAGGAAGACTTCCTCTTAATACAATTGATCAATATCCTTTCAATGTGAAAAGAAAATAAGTCCTGGTACTCGCACTAACCCCTGGCAATCAAAATACATAATAATAATATGATCCATTAATATAGAAAAAATAATCGAAATCAAAATATTTTGAAAAAATATTTTTTTTCAGAACAGCCCAAGTTTCTGAAAAGTAACGTTGAGCCCCAATGGATCCCAAGCCTAAGTGTGGACAAAAATTTTAAAAATATTTTAAACAATTTATTCAACACTTACGAACAATAATAATGTATCTAGTTATGATTAAAATAACATCAAGATAATATTTTCCAAAAATCCCCCCCTCACACAGAGTAAAAATCCCCCCCTCACACAAATGTAAACAATGAGTGTAAAAACACTAAAATAAGACTCCAGGCACCCAGGCCCGAAATCAGTAACCAAAAATACACTATCTGATGCAAAACAGAGACTTCCAGGGAAGAAACTGCAGAACATCAGATGGTAGATGCAGACCAAAAGCATGGGAGAATAGCAAGGGGGGACTTAAAGGACAGGGAGAGAGGAAAACACTTAAAAAACAGTGTAACTAAATAATCAGAATGACAACAAAATGGCTGCTGCCTCGAAAATAGGTAACTTAACATAATTTCATTAAAAAATTTTAAGTTACAGCCCTGATAATATTCTGTCACACATTTTTTTCCTCTCCTCCTTCTCCATCCTCCTTAGAATCACCATTTCACTAATATTTATGTGTCTGGCATCATTTAAACTGAGATTTACAAGCACAAAGATCAGTCAGATGTTAACTGATGAAGGGCCAAACTTAGAATGATTAATGGCGCCAATTTCGGAACGTCCTTGACACTGCGCATGCGCAGTAGAGGCGAAGTGTGGAGGGCCTTTCAGGACATGTTTTCTTTGGTTTTAGATGCAAATTTTGGGGATTGGGGGGCAAAATTTGTGTTTAGCCCTATATTTTAAGAGTTAGCACCAGCTATGTCTGGGTCATTGGTACAGTATAAAAATATAGATTCTTAACTTTCTTAGACCTAATTTGTACATTTGTGTAGATGATGGTTAGACACTTGAAATGAAAAACATGATAATGGCAACTGGCCGCGCCTTGTATAAACTTCTTGACTACTTTTAATTGAGCATAAAATGCCTGATGAATTAGTGAAAAAGAATGTTGTTTTTCCATCCAAACTTGTGGAAAATTTTAGGATCCACACAAAAATTTAGCTGTTTTATTGGGGTTTAATAGAGTTTAAGGGCACCAAAAATTTGCGAGACCTTCTGTTAGGCCCATAACGATACACTCTCCCCGAGATACGCATATCGGTTGGGAAGTGCCGTATCGTGGAATCGCGATGCGGTTGGATTGGTAATGGTCGCTTGATTAAATGCTTACATTCACGACAGTCTATCACTTCTTCTTATACCATACTGACTCGTGTCGAAGCCTAGGGGGTGCTTGCAGTGAATAAATTGCAAAGTAGGGGGGGGGGGGAGCTTCGGGACGAGTAATAGTGCTTGCAAGTCGCATTTGGATGCAACAGAAATTGGCGATATAAGACAAGTCAGTATCCATTGGCACTGGGAATGTTACGTTTCTTTGGAAACCGCCTACCAATTTTGTAGAATTTGCTTTAAAAATTCTCATAATTATCTTGTACATATGTTTTATTTTCAGTTTTTGGGTTTTAATCCTCAATTTAATGAATAAAACAAACAGAAAACCATGCGGTGTTGTTTTCATATTTTTTTGTACAGGTTACTCTCGAAGCCAGAAATGGACGTAAGTATGTCAATCAACACTGCAAACCACCCCCTTGAAAACAGACAAACATAGTCTGTTTAAAAATAGCTGTTTTTTTTTTTAAATATGTACATTTATTACGAATAAAACAAAAATATAGCTTCACACAAAATCAATAAAAAAAATCATAATATGAACTTGAAGACCAGATAAAATTTGGCACAGCGGAATATGAATAACAAAATAGTTGCCTCCCTTGGCAAAATTCAAAAAATTGATTTTACACTGAAAGTCAATAACTTCACATGCTGCAGAGCATGATGAAATGATAAAGCAGCATGTTTTATTGAACCAATAAGTCATAAATCATATCCCTGGTTATATTGTAATATAATTCTCAAATACCAGAGTTGTAATTATTTTTTATTTTTAATTACCACTTTCTCATTAATTTCTGAACACCCGTTTTTCACAATGAGTTGTGCACGCTCGAAAGTGGCAGTGTTCTTTCACAATGAGTTGTGCACTGCTCGAAAGTGGCAGTATTCAATCAGTATCTTTCCGATGATATTGAACCACTGTGAAAACTGTGAAAACTATATGTTGTGGGCATGTTTCAGACAACTATTGACACCAGCCTGCACATTCATTTGAAACAAGTGACAGCTTCCAAAACAAGGTCAACAAAAAAATAAACAAGTCAATTTTGCTTGGGATATATAATTTTTTAATAAAGACTTATTACACTGAAGACAGACATAATGTATTACACAAAAGACGAATTTAACAAAACAAAAATTTCAACTCCAAAAAATATACATAATACAGTATTACAGTTCTATTTGGTAAGTACAGTGTTGCAACAAGTCACCTGTTTTTCCATTTGATGCCTGTAAATTTGACGTCTTGTCTCAAACAACTTTCGTTCAATTTGAAACTTGGGGGGAGGGGGGGGGGGGGGCTTTGATTCAAGTAGGGCACCCTGGTTCACAAATCTGAAGAAATGGAGGGGGGGGGGGGTGAGGGGGGGGGGGGCATTTTTAAGCAATGAAAAATGTTCAGAACCCCACTCCCTCAGTCTCCCTGAATCCCACTGGCTGAGAATGAGTGACCCTATAGAAGTTCAAGTCATACAAGATCACCCATTCAGTGACAGGTGCACTGGTGCAGTGTATATATACAAACTGAATCAAGATAGTTTGAAGATACGTATCTAGATACGTATCGTATCGCGGGTAAAATATAGAGATACGAATCGTGGCCAAAGCGTATCGTTACGGGTCTACCTTCTGTGTGTTTGGGTGGGTCTCATGGCATGGATGTGCTAAGAATGTGCATTCTCAAATTATGCAATTTTTCATAATTTTCTGCAAAATATGATAAAGTTTAAGTAATTTGTATATTTTTTATACTTACCAATGGCCCAGACTTAGCTGGTGCAAACTCAATATTATCAAGGGCCAAACACAAATTCTGAACCCCCAATCCCCCAAATTTGCATACAATACCAAAAATTAAAAGTCCTATCTGGTCCTTCATACTTTTACTATCTGCGCATGTGCGGTACTCAGGAAGAGACCGGAATTGGTGCCAACATCATTCTTTACAGACAAGCCTACTAAAATAATAACTCAGCGGGGAGGTATGAGTGCCCACTCATGCGAGGGCCTTTGCCATCTGGGCCATTGGTAAGTATAAAAAATATACAAATTACTTTAAAGTTATCATATTTTTATACTAATAACCAATGGCCCAGACTTAACTGAATCGTAAAAAGGCAGAGGGCCTAGGACTTATGAATTAGCAGACCAAATACAGCTCCTAAGCCTGCATTCCAAGGGGAAAAGGAGATTAAATTTAAAAGAAATTACATGTATGTCTCTCTATACAATAATAGAGAAAACATGTCATAAATAAGGAGCCATATCCAAGTACATCCGTAATATTAGCATGAATGATTATGCCAATTCAGTGTAATGAGCCCCAACTTTTAAGGCTAGTCCAGACTAAGCCCCTTAAATTAGGATGGCATATTCGAGAGTGAGAGACTAACCCCCACAAACACACGCCATGTATAAATAATAAACAAGCTGCATCTAGGATCAGTAATAATCTACAGACAAAACCGCTTCACTCATAGTTACACACTTATCAAGCTGGAAGAGATGAAGACTTAGATGTAAGTCTTCCATGGAAGACGTGTGTCGCCTGCACTATATTTTAATATTTCAGGCAGAATTCTAAGTGGAAAAGGGGCATAACTCTGGAAAAAATACAGCGGATCAAAAAATAAAATAGGAGGTGCACAATGCCATTATGTGATAAAGAATCACTGAAAGTTTCATCAAAATCCATTCATAGGTTAAAGAGGAGTGGCGGATAAGAGAAAGTGTGACGCGGACGACGACGCGGACGACGACGCGGACGACGAAAGACGACAAAAGTAATCCCTATATGTCGCTCCCCACTTCGTGGGGCGGCGACACAAAAATGACGAACATTAAGAAATCTATCCAGTGTCCCACAAATAAAACACTACCATTGAAAACATAGATGTGAGTCTTCCATGGAAGACGTGTGTCGCCTGCACTATATTTTAATATTTCAGACAGAATTCTAAGTGGAAAAGGGGCATAACTCTGGAAAAAATACAGCGGATCAAAAAATAAAATAGGAGGTGCACAATGCCATTATGTGATAAAGAATCACTGAAAGTTTCATCAAAATCCATTCATAGGATAAAGAGGAGTGGCGGATAAGAGAAAGTGTGACGCGGACGACGACGCAAGACGACAAAAGGAATCCCTATATGTCGCTCCCCACTTCGTGGGGCGGCGACACAAAAAATCAACACCCCCCCCCCCCCTTTTTTTTTTGAAGGAAAACCAGTACCAAATAATCAATATATATTTGCCCAACAGGCACCCAGTTATTAATTATTATTAATTATTGGTGCTTAATGCCACTTCACAAGCTAAGGTGATCGTGGCGATCCCGCTTATTAACAGCGCACACTTCTAACATATACCCGAGTTGGAATACGTAGATAGGACAAAAACCGGGAAAGTATCTGTTAGAGCAAACAGGCTTCTAATGCAATCAACAGGCAACCCATCTCAGGTGTATAATTAACTTCAATAATTAAACTCCAATCGAACCGTGCGAATATACGAGAATGTGTACTGTCTCTGGTAGAAACCTGGATTTAGAACATGGAACGAGTTATGCCTAACAGACATGGACCGTCCCCGAAATAATTCATTGTTTCCTAGGTCTCTAACAACCAATGACTGCTCGGAGAAAGAATATACTACTCCAAACAATGATGCCAAAAATTGAGAACAACTGCACAGACGGCCTATTGGAAGTTCCAGAACTGATCCAAATAGCCCCAAAATTCTCATGAGCTCTATAAGCAGAGCAAGAATTTATATAATCTGTTCAATAATGCGTCTGCCTAATAAATACACATATTATGCATGCGAGCAATGAAATCCCACATGTACTCCTCTGAATACAGCCTGTATCCACGGTATGACCAAGTGATACAAGTGTAACCAAGAAACTGAAGGAAAAATACGACGTTGATGAAGTTAACTGAGTTATAAACTCATACGTCGTAAGAAAAGCCAGACCTCTCTGAGCGAAACTTTTCAGAGTGAACTAATTGCCACATTGGAGAATGTCGTCCAGATAACCAACCAGGGACCAGCCTAGGGGGGAATTTTAGGGAGACTTCAAGTCTCCCTCCAGAAAAAATAGGGAGACTGCAGAGTCATGTAGGGAGACTTCATAGGCAAGTGGGGAAAATTAAGAATATTCATGTACCACCCCCGCCGCCCCTTCATATTTTCAATTTATGGTCCTCCATTAACGTACAAATAATCCAGGTCCAGTTGTCTATGATGCATCTGTGCCAGGTTAAAAAATCACAATGTAATTATTGACTGAAAATCCCCCACTGCTACCTTCTCCTTCATGACCCCTCACCTCTTCTTCGTGCCAATCCCCCATCACCCTCCTGTGGTTGCCTTTCAACAAAGTCTACTAAGCTAATAATTTCCTAAGTCTGAAAGTGTGAACAGGACCAGATGTAAGAAGGTTGCTTGGGAGGTACTTTGTTAGTTAATAAACGAAATACATTCTGGGGTCGAGTATTTTGTAAAAGAAATGTCATTCTGCATCATTTTTATGGCATTCCGGTGTCATTCCGCGTCATTTCATGTCATTCCGATGTTTAGGAGGACCCTTTTTCAAGATCGTCCACATGCACACTTGTGTCCTGTACAAAGCTTTTCTTGACATCACTAAAGCTTTTTTTCATGTGTTTCAATTCCATTCGTGTTTTTCTGGGAATAGACAGCCCAACAGTTAACAGTCGTCAGCAAATCGAAATGAAAATAATGTGTTATAAAACAGGTCCGTTGTGTATACATTTTCGGCATCCTAAGCAACGTAACCTACTTTCAAACTGGGTTGTTTTGTTGAGTCACGTAAGTCACCTATTTTCGTTTTGACACTTGAAGGTCTGACTGGAACGCAACAAAATAGAAATAAAAAAATCCGCCAAAAGCGACAATGGACAATTGCTTGTCGTGTGGTTTCAAATAAATGGACGTTTATTTGACAAATTAAAATGCCCATTTATCACACTCGAGCACATTCGATTTTTGAAAATACTCGTTTTCATGTAAACCTCGCATCACTCAGTTCAGCCTTTTCTCATTTTGGCCAATTTTTAGAGGGCGACTTGTAATCGCCCCGACTATTTTTCTAGGCGACTTTGGGCTTAGAAGGGTGACTTAATCGCCCTAGTCGCCCTCACGGCTGGTCCCTGTAACCAACATGTCAGCCACACAGGTACACAAAGGCTAGCAATTTTATTGATAAGGAATCATATGCTCGTATATAACTTATAAACGAACAACCACAGGAAACAAACCAACTAAATAGTGGATGTGACCATGAGGTCGCCGTTAGAACACGACCCAGCTGCCAATCAAGGATCCATGAAAGGCATGCATATATTTGAATGCATTCGAGGCTTACGGGAAGAATACTACATCCTGCCCTGTAATCGCTTCTAACACATTGGCAGGGGGGAGGGGGGGGGGGGGTCGACGAATAATTCCTATCGAACCTTTCTTACCTGCATGACTTGAATCGCTCTTGTGTTAGTTATGAAATAGTATAGGAACCGCAGGGCTCCCTCATGTCTGATCGACTCCATAATGCCACTAAGGACGGAGAGGGATGTGATGAACGATAATACACCATATAGACATAATATCCAATCCCTAGGGTGGAAATATAATCCACAACAAGAGATTGGATAGAAATGAAAAGGGAGACAAAAACAATGTTCCGACACACGATCATAAAAACCTAGAAGAACTCCTCACGTTCGATCTGATATCAGGAAATATATTCCTGAGGAGTTAAGTATAGGCGTTTGAAGAAACGCTCATTAATCACACTAGGTAAATATGGCATCATCAATAGAGCTTATCGCCTTATATAACTAACACCAAACCATACCGGTAGGAAGTGAATAACCTCCACTAACATACGGTATCATGTCCAATAGGACAACGAACTCGGCAGCTAAAGGTCTTCCTCCTATACGTGAAGTCAGTAAAATGGCTGATAACTGCTACCTTAGAAGCTCACTAAGGAGACTTACAATGCTAGCCGTAGCTTATAAGTCTTTATCTCCGTGAAGACAGATATATATCAGTGTAAGTTGCGACCTTGAAAGCTCACTGAACGGAGACTGAATTATCGTCGCGCAAGGAAGTGAATGAAGAGCCGCTGTTTTCACAGCCCTAAATTCCCAAAGAGACAGTAGTCTCAAGAGATAATTATTTCAGTTCTGTCATTGCATAATTACTGAAAAACATCGCTCATGACTCTAGCTAGGCTACTCTAGTGTAAACAATAAGACTCAAATCTATGACACCTAGGAAAACAAACCGAAAAGTACTCTTCCTTTAGCGGTTTTATTCCCAAAGGACAGGGGTCAGAGAATAGCCAAGGTAGCTTAGAAGTCTTCATCTCCGTGAAGACAGATATCTCAGTGTAACTTGCAACATTGAAAGCTCATAATTCCCAGAGACAGTAGTCTCAAGGTAGCTATGCAGTTATGAGTCTTCATCTGCATGAAGACATATCTGTCTCACTTACGGCCTTTGAAAGCTCACTAAATGGAGACTTACAACACTAGCCGCTAATGTATAAGAAAAGATCACTGTAACAGTACATAAGGCTACAATGGCATCCACAATGGCATTAAATGTCCTGACGCCAAGGAATACAACACTGAGAAGGAAAAGATGTGCTTATTCCCTGTAACAGCTCTATTCCAAACAAGACAACTGACTCAGCCTAACTATGCACTCTGGAACCTCTATTCATAAAGAATGGGGCAGTGCATTTCTTATACTCTTGCTGAGGCAAGGAAGACATCGTTAATCAGGACAAAAGTCCTCAACTCCTGAGCCAAAAGAACCAGGGATGAAAGATCATCTTTCCATTGCCCGGTATGATAAGCTGTTTTTTGCCTAGCAAATGCAGACTTATATTCAGATGGAACAAGATTCTAAGAGCTTATGACTAAAATTTCATAGTCTTAAAATGCCCTTCTGTGAGGGATGGAGACTCATGCTCTGCAGGCCTCTCACCATCCAAATTTCCATCTGAAAATATGGTCAACTCCATCCAACTGAATGGATAACTGGACCAATGCAGAACCGTCCGACAGCTTACCATCAGAGCCTGTTAAACGATAGTACCAGAGGCTACTGGAATGTTGCGATACGCAGAGCAATCTGCGGCAGCTGGTCAGAGACCGAGGCTGGCAGAGCAATGAAAATTCACTTATTACCATAAGATGCTCAAGGGACAGAGATCTGGCCCTAGATCCTCAACACATGTACCGTATAAAAATACCTCAAATGACTAGCTATTGACCCAATGCGAAGTCAGATAGTTAGTCTGTGGTCAACGTGCTTCATTAATGAAGCAGGGGAAGGTGCCATAGCTGCAACTGGATCTGGATGCAGTGTGGAAGGAGCATCCCGAACTGCAAGCATGAATGGGCATCCTAACCGACTAAAGTTTCTCGATTCTAAAACAGTTGACCCTGACTGTTGACGGAAAGAGGAGGGTTCTCCAGCTCATGGTCTGCTCCAGACCTCACCAAGCATTCCTTACGAAACTTGTAAGCATCTATCCCTTAGCGTGCATATCCATGGAAGAAGTGGAAGCCGTAACAACAGCCGACCCTGGCTGAAGTGCTAAGTGCAGAAGAAGCATCCAAACTCATCACACTCTGGATGAACATTCCAATGTGTGTTCCGACTCAATATGGTTTCTCACAATGAACACAGTCGACCCTGGCTGTTAACGGGACTGAGAGGGTTCTCCAATCGGTGATCTGACCCCAAATCTATCCGAGCACATGCACAAATGACCGGGCCGACCCAGCACCGTCTGACGGCTCACTACTGTAATCTGCTGACGGGTGCACCTTGCTGGGTTTTTAAGCTGCAATAAGCTGGGCAAATTGAGCCAGCAAGTCCGTTACGGAGGCTTGTGGAGCAGCAGCTTAGAAAATATGGTCAACTCCATCCTTCTCCGCGACATGTTGATCCCGGGATGGAGATCTGGCTGCAGATCTCTTCGTCGAACATCCCGATGAATCAAGCCTCTAATCACTAGCTACTTGATAAACTGACTTTCTTTCCCTTCTTTCTTTATCTTCTTTCTTCGAGGGTAAAGACTGGAGCGTCTTTGTGCGGCTGCATGAACATCTTTCGTCAGGTAACTTGAGTGCGGTCGCATGTGCTTCACGAAATCGGAGGAAGAAGCCTTAACTGCAGATGGCCCCGGCTGCAGTGTAGAAGGAGCGTCCCGAGAGGCCAGGGAGGACGTTAGCTCTGACTCAGTTCAAGTTTCTCAAAGCAATATTCGACCGCTACTATTACTGGGTTAGAGAAGGCTCTCCCACTCGCGGTCTGACCCAGACCTCGTCGAGCTTCCCAAAGAGAAACTTGCAGACTTCTTCCCCATATTTTGCCGTCGTTGCTGGGTGAGCTTTTGATTAAAAGGTGTTCACTCTACCCAAATCTACACGCTCCTCGAACGCATCGGACATACCCAGTATTACGGTTCCTACTATCGGGTAACTGCCTGACCGGCCGAGCTAGCTGCTGGAATAAGAGGCGTTATTCCTTATATTCAAGAGCACCTTAGCAGCTAGCTCTGCTTACTCCTCAGAGCTACAGCAGCACATTCTGGACGGGTGTCATAATACCATCATCATGTTCCTATTCCTCTGGAAAAGAAACAGAAATCAAATTATCTTGTGGTGACAGCTGTTAAGGATGTTGATAAAAGTAAACAACATCAGGATAGAAAAAACGGAAAACTAGACAAAAGGCACACCAAAGGCCTAAGTCAGTATTTATTTATTTATTGGTGTTTAAGGTCACATATTTATGCACAATGGCTAATCATGACCGTGACAGTTTTACGAGTGGAGGAAGCCGGAGTACCCAGAGAGAACCAACGAGCAACTGTCAGCTCCCCAACATATCAACTCTACACAAGCAGGGTTAGCATTGGTTGAAGACAAGTGCACCATCGACGTGCAGTACGCCTTAGTACACAACATCACTGTGCCCCCAGGCGGGCAATGGAGATGAAGTGTCTTGCCCAAGGACACAATGCGGTTGCCGCAGGTGGGATTCGAACCAAGGACCCCTGCCTAAGTCAGTAAATAATTAACTGATACCTGATGCAAAGCTAGATCTTCATGTGAAGAAAAAACAATGCATCCGGTTGGAGATGCAAGACAAAAATGGCCTAACACCCTTAGGATGAGGACGTAATAGTGGGGATAAACAGAATAAACATTCTGCACAACACATGAAACTCCCAAGAAATAATTTAATAAAAAATTTCTATAAAAAAAACAGCCAGAAAGTTTAGGAGTTTAACCGGAGGGTTCATGGAAGGATAGGGAAGGAACTCATAATCAACAGCAGGTAAATCATCAGCAAAACTAATGATGTCAAAGCGTATATCCCAAAATTGGGTAACATGAAATAATTTTCATATTATTTAAACGTTACAACCCTCAACGTCTCAAACCTCTGTTATTCACTTTCTTCATCCATTTACTGCCATGAATCCACAATATACTTCATTGATTTGTGTCTGGCATCCACCAAAAGAGAGATTTAAAGCACAGATGAGATATCTACTGACTTTTGGCCAAAGAAAGAATGATGTTTGCGCCAATTCCGGTCTCTTCCTGAGTACTGCGCATGCACAGATAGTAAAAGTATGGAGGGCCAGATAGGAGTTTTAATTTTTGGTATTGCATGCAAATTTTGGGATTTGGGGGTTCAAAATTTGTGTTTGGCCCTTCATAATATTGCATTTGCACCAGCTAAGTCTGGGCCATTGGTTATTAGTATAAAAATATCATTATTTATTTTCCAAACCACCGAGATAATGCTGTAAATCAACCCCAATAGGTTAACTGCAACACAAGGGGCTTTTATAAGTGTTAATATGAGGTGAAATCTGTGCAAATGTCATAAATAATACATGTTGGTATAGAAAATGTGACAGACAATTTTTTGAGAAAAATGCTTTATAATGCACCAGATACAACATGAATTAATGTAAAAATGTCCTAGTATCAACTAATATTCTATTCACTTCAAGGGCTTCACTTATTCACTCAAAATGTTAAAAAGATATTTGAGAATATTTTCTGTTGTTTACTCATCTCTGCTACAGTATTATGATGTAGAAGGAGTGCAAGTGAATTTATTATAACGACTGCCCTGTTTAACTTGGTTAACAGTTCCAACATGCTTTCAAATTTCAAATAATGTTGCATGACCTAGTCACAATATCATATTCAGAATAGTTTAACATGCTATTATTGTGTATTAAGACTTTACCACATGTGTCATTGGTAACTTGAGATTTTGGAAAATTTTCATTTTCAACTGAGTTTTAATTGAGAATTAGGCAAAAATAAACAAAAAATAAATATTAAAATTTTTTAGTAAATTTTGTTTCTTAACATACCTACCACAATTGTTTACAATTGGCTGTAACATAAGTGCAAGCCCTACTTCGGAACTAACTCAAGCTTTTAGAATCTTTTCCAAACGAGTTGGAAAAGTACTAGAGTGCAAAAGCACGAAAAAGATCGAAAAAAGGGTCGAGCGAGACCAGCGCTCGAAATTACAGGTACTCTCTCTGCACACCTCTTGCGTTTACCGAGCGCATGCACAACAACCGTGACGTCAATTCCGTATTTCCGCCAATGAGAAGTTTGTGATTTAGCGGGGAGGCATCGATATCAAAGATATCCCCAAGGAGGGTGGGCCTCCGGTAAACAATTGTGGTAGGTATGTTAAGAAACAAAATTTACTAAAAAATTTTAATTTCTTTTCAACCTACTCACAATTGTTTACAATTGGCTGAATAAACAATAGGAGGAGGTGAATCACATAACCAATACCAACAAGAGTAGCAGAACGAAAGCAAGGATGGCAGAGAACAAAAACGAAAACCTGTAATGAAGATAGAGAGAAGGCACCTGAAAAGAACAAGGCTGAGCGAAGCGCAACCTCGACAAAAACAATTTTAACGAGGGTGCACAACAGCCTGAGCAGCAACGAGAGGGCCTAAAGAATAAAGGTCCTCAGATTGCTGCTGAAGGTGGCGGAGATAAAAGGAGGAGAAGGTAGAAGCATTCCTCCAGTAAGCCGCATTCATAACATCACGGAGCGAAACAGAATTGGAGAACGCCCAGGATGTAGAAGCATTCATAACATCACGGAGCAAAACAGAATTGGAGAACGCCCAGGATGTAGAAATGGCACGAACCTCGTGAGCATTAAGCCGGTTCGAAACAAGATCCGATGCAGACAAGCGAGAATAAGCCAGCTTGATTGCAAGACAGATCCACCTGGAAATAGAATGGGAAGAGATAGACTGCCTCTTAGGAATGAGAGACAGAAAGAATCTCTTCCGACCCCTCCTAATGAACTGAGTGCGAGTAATGTAAGCCTTGACCGCACGAACAGGACAAAGAAGAGGCCTCCGTCCATCTACAGCAGGGAGAGCCCGAATGCAGATGGGAGGAGGTACCGAATCGAGGAGTTGATTCTTAGCCAGAAAAGAGCAATCAGTAGTGAATGTGACACTGTTAGCCTCATTTCGGAAGAAGGCAGAATCAACAGATAGCGCATGAAGCTCACTGACTCGATGAGCAGAAGCAAACGCTAGAAGAAAAGCCGTCTTATAGGTGAGAAAACGCATGTCGGTCTCAGATAAAGGCTCGAATGGCGTCCCCTCCAAACAGTGCAACACCCATGCCAAGTTCCACTTGGGTGTAAGATGCAAAACTCTAGGCCTCTTCAAAGAAAAGTGCCGAATAAGTTTGGAGAGGAAAAGATTACGACCGATACACCGCTTTCCCACATAAGAGAAAGTATCAGACAGCATAGACGGATAGCCCTTAATCGTAATAGGCTGGAGGCCCTTGGAGTCAAACAGAAAAACCAGAAAATCCGCAATTTGAGCGATTGACGGATCACGGTAATTCACATTGTGATCTGAACACCAGCGACAGAAAACCTTCCACTTGGCGGCATAAGTCATTCCAGTGGAAGGTCGCCGCGATGCAGAAATGCACTACACTGATCGTCTCGAAAAACCTCTATGTCGGAGACTGGACCTGATAAAAGACAGGCATGAAGGGACAGGCTCGCCAGGTTGTTGTGATACTTCCTGGGACGACCCTGTGAAAGAAGATCGCGACGTAGAGGTAGACGAATCGGTCAATCGGCCAATAGAGGCCGCAGCAGATTGATCCACACCCTCTGTGGAGACAGGGGTGTGATCAGAATGATCCTGCAACTGCAAGCACAAATCTTCGCTATAACTTGAGGAAGAATCGGTGCAGGAGGAAAGGCATAGCCGACCCAACCTGTCCAGTCCAGAGACAGAGCGACTACTGCAAATGCCAGAGGATCTGGACAAGGGGAGACAAAAGTCTCTACCTGATGATTCCAGCGAGTAGCGAAAAGGTCGACCTGAGGACGACCTCACTGCTCGCAAATCGCCTGAAACACCGACCGATGTAGCATCCATTCAGGTTGGAAGGACACTGTCGTGTCGGGACAGGGAGTCTGCTAGGACGTTGAGACGCCCGGGAATGTGTCGAATGGACACCCGAGCGTTCACATCCCGCGCCAACAGAAGAAGATCCCGAGACAGCCGATACATGGGAATCGAATGTGTGCCTCCCTGATTCCGTATGTAGGCCACTACTGTCGAATTGTCCGAAAGAAGTAGGACAACATGGTCCGACAGATGAGGGATCCAAAGCCGAAAACTCAACAGAAGAACAAGGAGCTCCTTCTGGTTGATATGAAGGCCCACCTGCTCGCTGTCCCACTCTCCGTGAGTAGACAGACCGAGAGGATCCAACGTCGCACCCCAGCCCCGATCGCTGGCATCTGCAGTAAGGATGCGATCGGCCAAAGGAAGATCCAACGAACACCCTGTGTCAGCCAGGGAATATCTGCCCAAGGGCGGAGGTGACAAAGCAGAGACGGAGGAATAGTGAGTTCCAGGTCCAGCGGATCTACATTCGGACGCCAATGATCCGACAGGAAGTGTTGGAGAGGTCGGACAAACAAGCGACCGAGCGGAATGAGATCTGTCACTGAACCGCAAAGGCCCAGCATCCGAAGGAAAGTCCTGGCCGAGACCGAGGAAGATTGAAGCAGGTCCCGAGTCAAGGCGGAAAGAATCGTCGCCCGAGCCTGGGGGACCGACACTACATTGTGAAGAGTGTCGAAATCCATCCCCAAATGACGGAATCGCTGAGAAGGAAGAAGATCCGACTTCTCGCGATTGACTCTGAAACCCAGCGGCGTTAGCAGGCAAAGAAACTGCCGGACATCGAACTCCAGAACAGCAGCATCGTGGTGCCATTGGAGGATGTCGTCTAGGTAGGCTGATGAAGTCACTGCCGACTGAGTGCGGTGGAAAGCAAGCACATGTGACATCAGTCGGGTGAAGGCCCAAGGAGCCAGGTTCAAACCGAACGGGAGAGCTCTGAATTGAAAAACTTGATCCCGAAACGAGAACCGAAGGTATTTCCGTGACGCCAGATGAATGGGTACATGGAAGTAGGCATCCTTCAGGTCGATACTGGCCACAAAATTGCCCTGATGAACTGAACGTCAAACCGACCGGAAAGTCTCCATACTGAAACAAGGAGCAATTATGTACTCGTTCAGGGTACTCAGATCGATGACAGGACGATATTGGCCGTTTTTCTTCGGCACCAAGAAAAGTCTCGAGTAAAACCCCGGTGAAAGGGTGTTCCTGACCACCTCGATCGCCCCTTTGGTGAAGAGATTGTCGATCTCCTGCACCAGAAGGTCCCGACGCAGAGAATCTGAAGGGACCTGAGTCGGAAGGGGCACCGAGATAAACTGGGGTGCCGATGGAAGGACAGTCGCAGACCGGATTGAATGACGTCGAGGACCCAAGAGTCCGACGTTATCTCCGTCCAACGGTCGTAAAACAGCGACAGCCTTCCCCCGACTGGAGGCGAATCGAGGTGAGAACCTTCACTTGCGGCCTCGACGAGGCTCCCGAGAGGAGAAACCACCTCGGGAAGTGACAGAGTCCCGAGACTTTCCAGCCTGAGGCTGCCAGCGGGCCTGGCCTCATCGGCGCTTCTTATGAGCAGAAGGAGCAGACGGAGCCGAAGGCGTAGCCGACGTCGCCGACGAGGCAGACGCAGCAGCACGCTTGGCGGGCCTGGAACGACCCCCACCCACAGCAGCAGGTGGGTCAAGCTGTCTCAGCAAAAGCTGGTCCTTCGAATGACGAAGAACTTCGCCACGAACAGCTTCCACGGAACCATGGAACAACTGAGGTCCCACCAAAGAGGCAGACCTCAGAACAGCACGTTGCTCAGAAGGAAGGGATGGTAAAGAATCCAAAACCGCATCCCGGTGTGCCAGCTCCAAATTAGCCGTGTTACAGGCCTGAGCGTGAGTCAAGTTCATAAGAGCCTGTGACAAAACGCGAAAAGGCGCCTGAGCGTCATCAAACTCCCCTGGTGGAAAATATTCAGCTAGAGCAGCGACGACATGGTCCGCGAGAGATAACATACCCAGCATCTCTCGGGACAGGCCCACCATAGACTCAACTACCGACATCGGGAGAACTGCCGACTTAGGCTTAGTCAACCCGAGGGAAGAAGAATCCTCATCCACAGTTGTCATCCCTTAGAAGACTGGTGGAGAGACGGAATCGTACACACGAAACCGCGATGGAGGCAGAAAGGCATCAGCTCTAGAAAAGAAGGAACCCTTGAGGGCCTTAGAACGCATTTTGGCATCTAAGCCCTGGAAGGACTCAACCACCTGAGCCGATTGCAGAGGACGCAAAGCCCCGGAGCTAGAAGGCTCAACAGGGTTACGGCGCTCCACAGTGGACCGCGGCCGGACGGTCACAGAAGGCTGGTCGGAAGGTTGAACGTCCGGCAATAAGCCAAAGACGAAATCCAAAGCCTGCCCCAAGACTGACGAGGGGGCCCATCACCTTCAAGAAACTCGTCATCCTCCGTAGCAGAGGAGACGTAGCCCAACTCGGGCTGACCAGCAGAAACCTCCTGTGAATACTGTGCAGTATCCAAGGGGCCAGGCGAGACATCTCGGCGACCGACCAAAGGAGGTTGTGCCTCAGGAGGCACAGGGAGGCCAACTTAAGGGTTGCCAGAAAGCAACCGGGTGAGCGCCAAAACGGCCTGGCGCAGGTCACCCTGAGAATCCGTCGCAGCAGAATCGCCCGACGGAGTGTCCTCCCAATGGACCCTTCTAGTAGAAGAACCCAAATCCTCAGAAGAGACCGACGGCGAACGTCGATCGGCAAACAGAATAGGAGCACGGTGAGAAGACACCGGAGGATAGTCCCGATTGTGATGCCCAGGGGCCATCACTGACCTCTGCGAAACAGAAGGCCCTGCCTGCAAATCCTCTAAAGAGACCGACGGCGCACGTTGATCGGTAGCTGGACCTAGGACACGGTGAGAAGACACCGGAGGATTGTCCCAAGAATGACAGGAACCTGTCATTGGCCTCTACACAGCAGACGGCCCCAACTGCCTATCCTCTGAGACCGACGGCAAGCATCGATCGACACCCAGACTCGGAACACAGTGAGGAATCACCGGAGGAAGGTTCCGAGAGTGACAGCTAACGCCCCAACACCATCCCGCTAGGCGGCACACTAGCAGGCGAAGGTGGAACAATAAACGATTCACTCGAGGGACGAGGAATCGCTGCCGAAGCGACCGGCCGGCTCAACCGACTAGGAGCAAACCTAGCCAGATGAGACGGAGCAGACAGTAAACCCGCACAGCCCCACCGCGAGGCTGGGGGAGGCTGAGAACACACAGACACACCAGCAGATACAGCCTCGGTCCCCCGAGACTGTAGACCATCCCCAGAGGAGATGGAAGAGCCACCATCAGACAGAATAGGATCTGGAGTAGCAACCTCCTCAACAACGGTCGACGGTGTAGGAGGCAGATCGGAGAGGGTTACTGAGCTGACCTTGGAAAAGCTCTCAACGAAAACAGACGCCTCAATAGTGACATCAGAAGACAAAGAGACCACGGTATCCTCATCAGGTATCACTGAACTAACACCGCCAACAGTTGCAGAGGAACTCGCCACAGAAGTCAGATCCGAATCCTGTGTGACAGAGTCACCACGTGCACCAGCAGAAATGTCTGCTACGGCACGGCTACCCTTACCCCGAGAACGAGGGGTTCTAGCTCTGGAAAGAACCACCTTGTTCACAGAAGCCCAAAATTTAGAGGACCAAACCCCACAGATACCACATGATTGGGCCTGAGTGCAATTGTTGCAAGTGACACATGTGGCATGAGAATCGTCCACATGTTTCACCTGCAAACAAGAGGTACAAGGAATAGTCTTAGGCATGATATCAAAACAATAATCAAGCTTCCCGCCGACGGAAAACAGTACTAAGGTCGTGTTCACACGTGGGGGAAAGACAAGATAAAGTGTGAAGAGAACAGCAATAAAAATACAAATTAACATTAAATAATAATAATAATTTGGTAGCTTGATAAAAGGATACAATCCACTAGCACACTAAATATGAAGAATAAGTTGTTCACGAAGAATACATAGCATAATTAGCACGAGTCACAAAAATTTCCGACCATGTACAATGGCGGAAAATAAAGGAATTGACGTCACGGTTGTTGCGCATGCGCTCGGTAAACGCAAGAGGTGTGCAGAGAGAGTACCTGTAATTTCGAGCGCTGGTCTCGCTCGACCCTTTTTTCGATCTTTTTCGTGCTTTTGCACTCTAGTACTTTTCCAACTCGTTTGGAAAAGATTCTAAAAGCTTGAGTTAGATCCGAAGTAGGGCTTGCACTTATGTTACAGCCAATTGTAAACAATTGTGAGTAGGTTGAAAAGAAACACCATACTGTTTAACAAGGTTAGTACTTGAAGTCACATATGGAATCAAACATGCAGACTCCTGCCAGAATCAAGTAAAAAATAAATAAATGGATCAGAATGGAATGAATTTTTTGTCATTTTTAGCTTACTCCCATGGTACAATTCAGGGGAATAATTTAAACATATTTTATTTACATCCAATCAGGGGAAATAGAGTTGGGCATATCTTAGGCCATCATTCATACTTTCATGGACATTGAACTGTTCTGGATGAGTTTTTTTTTTATTTCTGAAGCCTCATTCTACAAACAGGAAGTGAAACTAACCTTTCTGGGTAATAAAAAGTTGTAACAAGTTCCTGGAATCACTGGTAGAATCAAACTAATCAGTGAACTTTTCTTCTTTCCAAACCTATTATGATGTTTGTGAAATTCATAATTTCAATGGGAAAGAGGGGGTGGGTTTCTGAAAATGGCAGTAGAAAAATTTGCACAAGCTGGTTGGTGGGTGTAAAAAAGGGCTAAACCAAACTAGATGCTCTACAGAGCCTGTAATCGCTCACCTGGAACTACATATAAAAATGTGATTTACCATAGGCTTTCCATGGTAACTATAAGCTGCAATTATGGCGATGTTTGCAACATTACATCAACATTACATGAGGATCATTGGTAGAAGGCGTCCCAGTCTTCAATGACGTGAAGTTTCAAAACATTTGAATCCACCAAACAGAATCATAGAATGTCTCTGGTCACCATATTTTCCAACCAACAGGAACAAAAAGAGGATCGTTTGTAGAGGGCCTCATATAGACCATTCTTGTCAAGTTTTTGGTTCACGTCGGCTCAGTAGTTCCAGAGAAAAGATGAAAATGTGATTTCCCATAGGGGTTTTCAATAGTAACTATAAACCGCAATTGTGGCCATGTTTGCAAAAAGATCAACATTAAATGAGGATTGTTGGTAGAGGGTGTCCCAGCCATCAACCATGCAAAATTTCAAAACATTTGGCCCTGTGGTTTCAGAGGAGAAGAGTTTTCAAAATTGACCAATCAGAATCAGAGAATGCTTCTGGCAGGCACGTTTTTCACCCAACAGGAATATGAAAGTGTCAATGACACTGTAGCTCAACTTGACAAACTTGAACTTGGTAAGTTTTAAATGAAATGGCAAAATTGAAGTTCATTGGTACCAATGTTATTTGAAATTTCAACATAACAGCATTGTGTGTGCACAACGTCAGAGTAATCATGCATTTTTAAATGTAAACTGTAAGACTGGCGAAAAGAAGAATGCTGAAACACAAATGCAGTATGTTCAGATGTCATTGTAAATGGCAACTTTTTTCACAGAAATGAATGCTAATCAATAGCTCTTATCTAAAGGTCTTGCCTAATGAGCACACCAAGTTCAAAAACAATCCTATGATAAATGTGACCTGTAGGCCATATCAAAGAATGTTGATACACAAATGCAATAAATTCAAAGATTGTTGCTAACAGCAACAGCTTTTGATGGAAATGAAAAGAAAATCAATAGCTCCTATCTTTGTCACCCTGCATGAGCATACAAAGTTTCATAACAACCTCATAATGAATGTGCCCTCTGAGGCATGCCAAAGGAAGATGTTAATGCACAAATGCACTGCACTAAGTAGGTCATTGCTTGCGGCAATGTTTTTTTTTTTGATGGGGGGGTTACGGAAATTCATAAATATACCCTGCAGAGAGTGCAAAAGGGATAAGCTGATGCACAAATGCAGTAAGTTCAAAGGCTGGTGATAACGACAATAATTTTTTATGGAAATGAAAAAAAGCAATAGCTCACATCTAGAGGTCACCCCGAACACATTTACCAAGTTTCAAAGTGATCTGATCATAAATGTGCCCTGAAGGGTGTGTTAAAGGGAAATATTGAGGTTTAACTAAACTGTTTGACAGAAATGGACGAAAATTGACAGCTCCCATATAGATGTCACCCCACACAAGCAAACCAAGTTTGCAAGCGATCCAATCATAAATGTGCCCTGCAGGGTGTGTCAAAGGGAAATATTGATGCTTAACTGCACTAAGTTTTTACTAAGTTCATCGAAGGTCATTGCCAGTGGCAACATTTTCTGACTGAAATGAAAGAAAATCGATAGCTCCCATCTAGACGTAACCCCAAACAAGCATAGAAAGTTTCAAACAGATCTGTTCATAAATGTGTCCTGTAGGGCATGCCAAAGGAATATATTGATGCCTGTCTAAACTAAGTTCAAAGATCGTTGCCAGCGGCAACCTTTTTTGACAGACTGAAATGGAAGAAAATTGATAGCTCCCATCTAGAGGTCACCCCAAACAAACATGCCAGGTTTCAAAGCAATCCGATCATAAATGTGCCCTGTAGGGTGTGTCAAAGGGAAATATTGAGGTCTGACTAAACTAAGTTCTAAGAACGTTGGCAGCAGCAACATTCTTCAACGGAAATTGAAGAAAATCGACAGCTCCCATCTAGAGGTCTCTCCAAACATGCATACCAGGTTTCAAAGCAATCCGATCATAAATGTGCCCTGTAGGGTGTGCCAAAGGGAAATACTGACTAAACTAAGTTCTAAGAACGTTGGCCACAGGAACATTTTTTGAAGGAAATGGAAGAAAATTGATAGCACTCATCTAGAGGTCTCCCCAAACAAGCATGCCAGGTTTCAAAGCAATCTGATTGTAAATGTGCCCTGTAGGGTGTGCCAAAGGGAAATATTGGTGTCTGACTAAACTAAGTTCTAAGAACGTTGGCAGCAGCAACATTCTTCAACGGAAATTGAAGAAAATCGACAGCTCCCATCTAGAGGTCTCTCCAAACATGCGTACCAGGTTTCAAAGCAATCCGATCATAAATGTGCCCTGCAGGGTGTGCCAAAGGGAAATACTGACTAAACTAAGTTCCAAGAACGTTGGCCCTGGCAACATTTTTTGATGGAAATTTAAGAAAATTGATAGCTCCCATCTAGAGGTCACCCCAAACATGCATGCCAGGTTTCAAAGCAATCCAATCATAAATGTGCCCTGTAGGGTGTGCCAAAGGGAAATATTGAGGTTTGACTAAACTAAGTTCTAAGAACGTTGGCCGCGGCAACATTTTTTGACGAAAATTGAAGAAAATCGATAGCTCCCATCTAGAGGTCACCCCAAACAAGCATACCAAGTTTCAAAGCGATCTGACCATAAATGCGACCTGTGAGGTGTGCCAAAGGAAATTGTGGACGTACGTACTAATGTACTAACATACTAACGTACAAACGTACGTACGTAAGCCAACGGACAAGAAGTGATGGCAATAGCTCAGCTTGACTTTGTTAAGTTGAGCTAAAAATGAGTAACAGTTGTAGAGAACCTCTCATAGACCATACCTGCCAAGTCTGGTTCACATTGGCTCAGTACTTTCAGTGAAGATCATGAAAATGTGATTTTCCTATAGGGTTCCTCTAGTAACTGTAAGCCACAAATGCAGCCATAATTGCAATCTGATGATGCCTGGACAGCGCTATGTACTCAACGGGGAGGTATGAGTTCCCAACTCCTGGGAGGGCCATCCCTGTCTGGGTCATTGGTAAGTATAAAAAATATATAAATTACTATGAATTTTTTAACATTTTTATACTGTACCAATGACCAAGACATAGCTGAGTAGTAAAAAGGCTGGAGGGCCTAGGACATAGAGGAAAGTCCAATAAGCTCAACTATATAAAATAGAGTCATCCCCTCAAGGAGAAAAGGAGCATTAGGCTTTACATGTATCTTTCTTATTTTATGATAAATTAGAAAGACACAACACCCTCCATAATTGAGCATAATAACATTCATGTTCTCTATTAACATCCAGTATATCCTTTATACTAATTATTTTAAAATAAGCCAATAAATAAAGATAGTCCAGAGAATTGAGACTCTTTATACTCTTTTAAAAGTGTCCGAGGATTGTATATTAACGCCCGTTTGACACGTGACATATACAAATGCTTCATACCGAGCTATACTTTGAAAATATGACATGAATGAATTTTTAAACATTAACTTTTCACTTTAAAACCATCCCGGTAACAACTCAGAATTACTGACTCCGGAGGAGGTATCCCCTTGCTTTTCACTATAAATCAGGTGACCTAAGGGAACACCCTCCTCCCCCCCCCCCCTTCCCCTTGCCCTGGGTCAAATAGCCCAGAGCGAAGAGGGCAGCAGGACGGAGTCACTGCCTGAACAGAAAGCCTGCATAACTATAATTGTAACTGTTTAGAGAATGACATTCTGAGCAACAGATAACGGACCTAAACAATGCAGGTCTCCAGAAATGGACTCAATATTTCTGAGATAAAAATTTGTGAATGTGGATGGCTGAGACCAATATGCAGCCTTCATTAAATCTGTAATAGCAACACTATTTGCGTAAGCCTAAGATGTAGAAAGAGCTCTTACTTCATGAGCCGAAATCTTAAGCACAGACTGCTGAGTTGAAGATAGATTATCATAAGCAGTACGGATAGTTAATTGAATCCATCTAGCAATAGAATGGACCGTAATGTCCTTTCTATTAGGCATCAGAGACAGAAAGAAGCGTTTTCGTCCCTTTCTGATAAACTGAGATCTTTGTTTATAAATACATAAAGCTCTAACCGGACAGAGTAAAGGCCTATGCCCGTCTGAAGACGGAAGGGCCTTAATAACAATAGGTTCCGGATATTTATTAGGAACCTGATTCTTAGCCAAAAATCCAACATTAGTAGTAAAGGTAATAGTGTTCCCGACACTACGATAGTGAGAATCGTCCACCGAAAGTGCATGAAGCTCACTGACTCTTCTAGCAGAAGAGAAAGCTAAGAGAAATGCTGTCTTATAAGACAAGAATTTGAAATCTACTGTCTCAAGAGGCTCAAATGGCTTTTCTTTTAGTTTAAGAAGACCCCAAGCTAAATTCCATTTAGGAATTAATCTAAGGGTTCTAGGTCTATTTATCGAGAAGTTTCTAACTAATTTAGATAAAGAGACATCAGATCCAATTGTAAACTATCATGGTGTGCATAGGTATCAGATAACATAAACCTATAACCTTTAATAGTAACATGCTGCAGTTGATCTTGTCAAACAAGTATACTAGAAAGTTTGCAATGTCTGGTATGGAGGGATCAAAAATATCAACAGAATGATCCCTACACCAACGACGAAAGGCCTTCCACTTAGCCGCATAGTTTAGTGAAGAGGACGTCCTCCTACAGTCAGAAATCGCGTCCACTGCTCATCCTGTACAATGCTTGTGGTGCAAGAAGGACCGCACAATGGAAATACGTGAAGGTTGAGACCTTGCGGGTTGTGATGAAGTTGATGCAATTCCCCTGCGAAAGAAGATCCTCTCGGGGAGGAAGTTTTCGCAGAAAATCCCACAGCAGACACCTGAGTAGATTTATCCACGGTCTCTGTGGAGACAGAGATGCTACCAACAGAATTTTGCATTGAGATTGTTTTATCTTTAGCAATATTTGCTGAATCAATGGCGCTGGAGGATACACATATCCTATCATTCCGACCCACGAGATCGATAGAGCATCTACTGCATATGCTCGGGGATCCGGACATGGTGACACATACGTCTGCAACTGATTGTTGAGTTGTGTCGCAAATAAGTCTATCATTGGCCGCTCCCATTGGTAGCAAATCTGATTGAATACCTGTTTGTTGAGAGTCCATTCTGACGACAACAAGCGACCCTTCCGTGAAAGGGAGTCTGCTAATACATTCAGACGACCCAGAATATGACGGACCGAAAGCAGAACTTGGTGTTCTAAAACAAACAGAAGGATTCTTTCCGTTAAATTGAAAAACGGAATGGAATGAGTGCCTCCCTGGTTCTGGATATACGCAACTACTGTCGTATTGTCGGACAGGATTTGGACATGTGCTTTCTGAATAATGTTCATCCAATGACGTAGTGCAAGCCAAATTGACATCATTTCTTGGATGTTTATGTGCTTGCCTAGAAACTGCGGATCCCAAAGACCCTGGCACTTTGAATCCATTGGGATCAATGTTGTACCCCAACCTGTTTGACTGGCATCCGTCATAATCGAAAACTCGGGTCCGGCAACTGCAGTGAAACTCCCTGAGTCAACCACTGAATGTTTGCCCAAGTCTGAATCTCTTGTTACACTTGATTAGACAAGAGAACGTCTATAAATTGCTGAAAGCTTGCCGTCGAAGAGAAGCTTCTCCGTAGACCGAAGCAACTCAGAGAGTTCTTCACCTTATTATCCACGCGCGTGGATGTAGCTAGGGTTGCGTCACGTCTAACCAACTCCAGGTTTGCCACTGAAAGAGCAGAGTTATACGTGGAATAATCTACTGCCCTTGAAAGAAGTCTCAATGAGGATTGTATCCTGGAATTCTTTCCCTTGAAGACGTAATGATAACGCCTTAGTAAGGTGGTCTGCGTATGATAAAGCATCTAAGTTAAGTCTGTTAGACATTATTGTCGTTTCCAACGTCGTGGTTGGAATTGACATAGACGACGGTATAGACAATTCCAAGTCTTCAGCCTCGTCGTCTAGACGCAGAAGAACTCTCGGTATACCCTGTCCTGCCGTTTCGAATTTATTCCTTGAATTGATGAAAGGCAGATTTAGAGCATTTGCGGACAAGAAACCAGACTTGCCTGTTTTGGTAGCAAGCTTATATATAGCGTCGTTCAATAATTCGAATGTTCTTGTGACATTATTGGACTGTGTCGGAAAACTCAGAGACGATGTCCCTGTACCGATCAAAAACAAATTCTGTGTCCAATGACGCTATCAGTCTCTTATCCGGCATTGCAGCATTCTAGTCCGACGGAACAACCTCAGGAAGATAATGCCGGATGAAATCTACGGCAGCTTATGTTGTTCCGAAAGGGAAAGCTCGAAATCCTCCGAATCCCTTTCGCCATCCTGTCGGACCCTATGAAGCTCTCGGTCGTCCGTACCCGATGCTTCAGCGGAGCGTACCGACCCAGAATCGTCGGAATATTCCTGATCCGACAGAGATTCTTTCGTTTGCTGGGATGCTGCGATAAGTTGTGCTATTTGGGATAGCACGTCCGTCACTGAGGCCTGTAGAGTAGCGGTCTTACGTTGCTTTGCCGCTGGAAGCTCCGTGTACATTGACTCCTGCATACTTCTCTTATGCGAACGTCCGGATTGTACAGGCCTCGTGTCCCTTGGCTACCGGATGGCGTGACCTGGTCGCCATGGAATCCCTGATTGGCGAAGCTGGCTGGATATCCGTAGTCACGTAGCCAAGGTGTGGTCGTGTGTGCTGCCGTGAGGATGAGGAAGCCTTATCGACAGTCTCTCCGGACTGTCTATATAAGGAGCGTCCCGAGCGACGGACGTATGCTCCGGAATGCGAAATGTTTTGTACCACAACATCTGGTCCCAGATGTTATTGTACGAGAGAGGGACCTCTCTCGCTCGCAGCCCGGATGGACCTGGACGAGCTAGGAACCGCACTAATAGGCTTCCTCCGATCTCTCCTCTGATCCGTCGTCACTGGGTGTGCACTTTTGTCTTATTACAGTGCTCGCATCACCCAAATCTCCTTCCTGGACCGCAACGGACGAACCCGGCCACCGAACCATTCGATGGACGCTACACCGGGCGAGCTAGCGGATGTCAACGTCATCGATCCTTCTAGGGACCTCTTAGGCAATTGACGTATTTCCATGAGCACTTATTGCCGCTAGCTCTTCATTTAACTATGACGACGGAGGCACACTTTTGGAAGACATCACAGAAACTTTTGCGAACAAGAAACCAGACTTGCTTGTTTAGTAGCAAGCATATATATAGCATTGTTCAATAATTCGAATGCTCCTGTGACATTATTGGACTGTGTCGGAAACTCAGGGACGATGTCCCTGAACCGATCAAAAAAAATTCTTGTGTCCAAAGATGCTATCAGTCTCTTATCCGGCATTGCAGCATTCTAGTCCGACGGAACAACCTCAGGAAGATAATGCCGGATGAAATGTACGGCAGCTTATGTTGTTCCGAAAGGGAAAGCTCGAAATCCTCCGAATCCCTTTCGCCATCCTATCGGACCCTATGAAGTTTTCGGTTGTCCGTACCTGATCCTTCAGCAGAGCGTACCGACCCAGCGTCGTCGGATATTACCTGATCCGACAGAGATTCTGTCGTTGCTGGGATGCTGCGATAAGTTGTGCTATTTGGGATAGCACGTCCGTCACTGAGGCCTGTGGAGAAGCGGTCTTACGTTGCTTTGCCGCTGGAAGCTCCGTGTACGTTGACTCCTGCATACTTCTCTTATGCGAACGTCCGCAGTCTACAGGCCTCGTGTCCCTGGCTACCGGATGGCGTGACCTGGTCGCCGTGGAATCTCTGATTGGCGAAGCTGGCTGGATATCCGTGGTCACGTAGCCAAGGTGCAGTCGTGTGCGCTGCTGTGAGGATGAGGAAGCCTTATCGACAGTCTCTCCGGACTGTCTATATAACGGAGCGCCCCGAGCGGCGGACGTATGCTCCGAATGCGAAACGTTTTGTACCACAACATCTGGTCCCAGATGTTGTTGTATGAGAGGGGCCTCTCTCGCTCGCAGCCCGGATGGACCTGGACGAGCTAGGAACCGGACTAATAGGCTTCCTCCGTTCTCTCCTCTGATCCGCCGTCACTGGGTGTGCACTTTGTTGATTTATAGTGCTCGCATCACCCAAAACTCCTTCCTGGACCGCAACGGACGAACCCGGCTGCCGTACCATTCGATGAATGGGCGCTACACCGGGCGAGCTAGCGGAGTCAACGCCGTCGATCCTACTAGGGACCTCTTAGGCAATTGACGTATTTCCATGAGCACTATGCCGCTAGTTCTTCATTTAATTGTGACGACAGAGGCACACTTTTGGAAGACATCACGGAAACATCACCCTGTTCTTGTTCCTCTGAAATAGAGATTGATAAACTAGAGTGACCCTGCGGAGAAAGGACTGGCATGGCCATTTCCCCGCTAACAACATACCGTGACACACGCTTCCCATGTTTGTCATCCCAATTGACACATACTGAACAGGAGTTAGTGCGAGTACACCGACTACAATTAATACAATGATTATGAAAGTCAGAGGAAGATTTCCTCTTATTACAATTGAACAATATCCTTTCATTGTGAAAAGAATACAAAAAGTCCTAGTACTCGCACCAACCCCTGAAAACAAAGATACATAATAACATGATCCATTAACATAGAAAAAATAATTGAAATCCAAAAAATTTTTTGAAAAAATATTTTTTCAGAAAAACCCAAGTTTCTGAAAAGTAACGTTGAGCCCCAATGGATCCCAAGCCTAAGTGTGGACAAAAATTTTAAAAATATTTTAAAAAATTAATGCAACACTTACGAATAATAATAATGTATCTTTTTATGATTAAACTAACACAAAGACAAGAAATCTCCCTCCACAGAGACTGTTGTCAATGTAAACAAGAAGTGTATAAACATCAGAAACATGACTCCAGGCACTGATAACCATGGCCCGAAATCAGTTACCAATAATACACTATCTGATGCAAAACAGAGACTTCCAGGGAAGAAACTGCAGAACATCAGATGGTAGATGCAGAACACTATGCCTAAACACCCATGGTTGAGGACATAAACATGGGGAAAAGAACAGAATTCATTCTGTTACCCAGCTAAAACTCCCAAGAAATTTTAGTAATAATATTACAGAAAATATGCCAAAAGCATGGGAGAATAGCAAGGGGGGACTTAAAGGAAAGGGAGAGAGGAAACACTGAACAAGCAGTGTAACTTTATAGCAAGAATGACAACAACAGGCCCATGCCTCGAAAGTTAAAAAATTTATAGTAATTTATATATTTTTTATACTTACCAATGACCCAGACTTAGCTGGTGCTAACTCTAACAAAACCAGGGCCAAACACAAATTTTGCCCCCCAATCCCCAAAATTTGCATCCAAAACAAAAAGAAATCATGTCCTAAAGGACCTCCATACTACGCCTCTACTGCGCATGCGCAGTGACGCAGACGTCCCGAAATTGGCGCCAATTATCATTCTTACTGGCAGTGCCTGGTCAGCGCTATGTACTCAGCAGGGAGGCAAGAGTTCCCAACTCCAGGGAGGGCCATCCCCGTCTGGGTCATTGGTAAGTATAAAAAATATATAAATTACTATAAATTTTTTAACATTTTTATACTGTACCAATGACCCAGACTTAGCTGAATAGTAAACAGGCTGAAGGGCCTAGGACATAGAGGAAAATCCAATAAGCTCAACTATATAGTAAAGAGGTAACCCCTTAAGGAGAAAAGGAGTATTAGGCTTTACATGTATCTTTCTTATTTAATCTTAAATTAGAAAGATACACTACCCTTAATAATTGAGCACAATAACATTCATGTTCTCTATTAACATCCAGTATAACCCTTATACTAATTATTTTTAAAGCAAGCCAATAAATAAAGTAGTCCAGAGAATTGAGACTCTTTATAGTCATTTAAAAGTGTCCGAGTATTGTATATTAAAGCCCGTTTGACACTTGACATATACAAATGCTTCACACCGAGCTACACTTTAAAAATAAGACATGAATGAATTTTAAACATTAATATTACACTTTAAAACCATCCCGGAAGCGACTCAGAAATACTGACTTGGAGGAGGCATTCCCTTGCTTTTCACTATAAAGCAGGTGACCTAAGGGAACACCTGCCCCCCCCTTCCCCTTCCCCTTGCCCTGGGTCAAATAGCCCAGAGCGAAGAGGGCAGCCGGACGGAGTCACTGCCGGAACAGAAAGCCTGCATAACTATAGTTGCAACTGTTTAGTGGACGACATTCTGAGCAACAGATAACGGACCTAAACAATGCAGGTCTCCAGAAATGGACTCAATATTTCTGAGATAAAAATTCGTAAATGTGGATGGCTGAGACCAATAAGCAGCCTTCATTAAATCTGTAATAGCAACACTATTAGCATAAGCCCAGGAAGTAGAAAGAGCTCTTACTTCATGAGCAGAAATCTTAAGCACAGACTGCTGAGAAGAAGATAAATCTTCATAAGCAGTACGGATAGTTAACTGAATCCATCTAGCAATAGAATGGACTGAAATATCCTTTCTATTAGGCATCAAAGACAGAAAGAAATGTTTCCGTCCCTTTCTGATAAACTGAGATCTCTGTTTATAGATACGTAATGCTCTAACAGGACAGAGTAAAGGCCTACGCCCATCTGAAGACGGAAGAGCCTTAATAACAATAGGTTCCGGATATTTATTAGGAGCCTGATTCTTAGCTAAACAACCCACATTAGTAGTGAAGGTGATAGTATTCCCAACACTACGATAATGAGAATCATCCACCGATAGTGCATGAAGCTCACTGACTCTTCTAGCAGAAGAGAAAGCTAAGAGAAAAGCTGTCTTATAAGATAAGAATTTGAAATCTACTGTCCCAAGAGGTTCAAATGGCTTTTCCTTCAATTTAAGAAGAACCCAAGCTAAATTCCACTTAGGAATTAATCTAAGAGTTCTGGGTCTATTTATCGAAAAGTTTCTAACCAACTTCGATAAAGAGACATTAGATCCAATTTGTAAACTATCATGATGTGCATAGGTATCAGATAACATAGATCTATAACCCTTTATAGTAACAGGCTGCAGTTTGATTTCGTCAAACAAGTATACTAGAAAGTTTGCAATATCTGGTATAGAGGGATCGAATATATCTACAGAATGATCCCTACACCAACGACGAAAAACCTTCCACTTAGCCGCATAGTTTAGCGAAGAGGAGGTCCTCCTACAGTTAGAAATCGCGTCCACTGCTCGTCCTGTAAAGTGCTTGCCATGCAAGAAGGACCGCACAACGGAAAAACGTGAAGGTTGAGACCTTGCGGGTTGTGATGGAGTTGGCGCGATTTCCCCTGCGAAAGAAGCTCCTCCCGTGGAGGAAGCTTCCGCGGTAGGTCCCACAACAGAGACCTGAGTAGATTTATCCACGGTCTCTGTGGCGACAGAGATGCTACCAACAGAATCTTGCATTGAGATTGTTTTATCTTTAGCAATACTTGTTGAATTAACGGCACTGGAGGATACGCATATCCTATCATTCCGTCCCAAGGGATCGACAGAGCGTCTACTGCAAATGCTCTTGGATCCGGACACGGAGACACATACGTCTGCAACTGATTGTTGAGATGTGTCGCAAATAAGTCTATCATTGGCCGTTCCCATTGGTAGCAAATCTGATTGAATACTTGTTTGTTGAGAGTCCACTCCGACGGCAACAAGCGACCCTTTCGAGAAAGGGAGTCTGCTAGCACATTCAGACGACCCGGTATGTGACGGACCGAAAGAAGAACGTGATGTTCTAACGCAAACAGAAGGATTCTTTCCGTTAGATTGAACAACGGAACTGAATGAGTGCCTCCCTGATTCCGTATATACGCCACTACTGCCGTATTGTCGGATAGGATTTGGACATGAGCATCGTGAATAATGTCCATCCAGTGACGTAACGCAAGCCAAATTGACATCATTTCCTTGATGTTTATGTGCTTGCACAGGAATTGCGGATCCCAAAGACCCTGGCATCTCGAATCCGTTGGGATTAATGATGCACCCCAACCTGTTTGACTGGCATCCGTCATAACGGTAAAACTCGGATCCGGCAACTGCAGCGGAACTCCTTGAGTTAACCACTGAATGTTTGCCCAAGTCTGAATCTCTTGTTTCACTTGATCTGACAAGAGAACGTCCACATCGAGCGAATGAATTTTCACACTCCAATTCTGAGTCAGGAAAATTTGAAGAGGACGTGTGCCGAACCGCCCCATCGGAATGAGATCCGCAGCGGCTCCGCACAGACCTATCAGTCTCATAAATTCTCTCGCCGTGACTTTGTCTGCATGCAGACAATAGCGAGCGTAACAACTGACTAATTTCGCTCTGGTTAACGGCAGACGAACGAGATTGTTGTGCGTCTCGAAGCTCATTCCCAGATGAGTGAATGACTTGGACGGCACCAGATCCGACTTCTCCTCGTTTACTATAAAACCGAGACGTCGGAGCAATAGAAGATTCTGAACATCGTTCTGAAGCGTTAACTCGTTGCCGTACCTCTGAAGAATGTCGTCCAGGTAGGCCGACGTTACCGCAGACGAATGAGCTCGGAAGTAGATCATTACCGAGTTCATTACCCGAGTGAAAGCCCAGGGTGCTAGATTCAATCCGAAGCACATCGCCCGGAATTGATACACCACTCCTAGGACTGCGAAGCGTAGATACTTTCGGAATGTCAGATGTACCATGACGTGAAAGTACGCATTTTTGAGATCTATGCTCGTTGCATAATCGTTCACCCGAATACTCGCTCTGACCGATCGAATCGTCTCCATATAAAACTTCGGAGCGACGATCAGCTTGTTTATCCAGCTCAAATCTATGACTGGACGGAACGAGCCGTCTGGTTTCGGAACCAGAAACAGATGGCTGTAGAATCCCGGAGATTCCTGGTTTTCTACGACCTCTACCACGTTCTTCATTAAAAGAGACTGCACCTCTGATAACAGAGCGTCTCTTTTCTGCGGATTTGACGGAAGATGAGTCCACTTTGGACTTCGAGTTAATGGAGGCTTTCGTTTGAAGGATATCTTTAGACCTTCCGAAGTCACTCCTCTCACCCAAGGGTCGTCCGTAATCGACACCCATTCTTGTGAAAAGCTCGACAACCTTCCGCCAACCGGAACGCGATAGAGGTTTAAGCCATCACCTCCTGGACCTGCGAGGCCTGCGGTAGGAGAAACCACGTCTTCCACGACCCGCACCTCGCCCCGTCGACCTCGGGGCGTCCGACCGATTGTCCCGGCCTGAAGGACGTCCCGAACGAGAGTCGCTATCCTGACGGTCTCTCGAATAAGACCAAGAGGACGCACCGGAACCTCTATAGGAACCTCTCTTGGGCGCATTAGACCCAGAAGTGCCTGTCTTATTCGTGTCTGCTGTATCCGACTTCTTAGGAGCAGATTTGAACAACAGAGAATCCTTAGCTTTCTTTGTAATTTTATCATAAATAGCGGAAAGCTTGCCGTCAAAGAGAAGTTCTCCTGAGACCGAAGCGACTCTAAGAGAGTTCTTCACCTTAGAATCCACTAGTGTGGATGTAGCTAGGGCTGCATCACGTCTAACCAACTCCAGATTTGCCACTGAAAGGGCGGAGTTACACGTGGAATAAGCTACTGCCCTTGAAAGAAGTCTTGAAGAGGATTGTATATCCTGAAACTCTTTCCCCTGAAGGCGCAGTGATAACGCCTTAGTAACGTGATCTGCGTAAGATAAGGCATCTAAATTGGCTCTGTTAGACGCAATAGCTGTTTCCAACACCGCGGTTGGAATAGAAGCTGACGACGGTAATGATAGCTCTAAGTCTTCCGCCTCGTCGTCCATACGCAGAGGAACTCTCGGTATACCCTGTCCTGCCGTATCGAATTTATTCCTTGCATTAATGAAAGGCAGGTTGAGAGTATTAGCGGACAAGAAACCTGCTTTCCCCGTCCTGGAAGCAAGTTTAAATATAGCGTCGTTCAATAATTCAAATGTTCTTGCAACATTATTGGACTGCGACGGAAACTCGGGAGCGATGTCCCTGAACCGCTCAAAAAATTCAGAGTCCAATGACGCTATAATTCTCTTGTCCGGAAGTGCAGCAGTCTGGCCCGGCGGAACAACTTGAGGGAGAAAGTGCCGGATGAAGTCCACGGCAGCTTTATGTTGTTCCGAAAGGGATAGCTCCAAGTCATCCGTATCCCTTTCACCATCCGGTCGGACCTCATGATGTTCCCGGTCGTCCGCCCCCGATGCTTTGGCGGAGCGTACCGACCCAGCGCCGTCGGATAATTCTCGATCCGACACCGTTTCTGTCGGTTGCTGGGATGCTGCGATAAGCTGTGCTATCTGCACAAGAATGTCCGGCGTCGAGACCTGCGGAGGCGCAGTCTTTCGCTGCTTCGCCGAGGGCAGCTCCGCATCAGATGGCTCCCGCATACTTTTCCTATGCGAACGTCCGGAGTCCATCGGTCTCGAATCCCTGGCTGCCGGATGGTGTGACCTGGTCGCCGAAGAATCCTTGATCGGCGAAGCTGGTAATATATCAGCGGTCACGCAGCCAAGGTGCGGTCGTGTGCGCTGACGAGAAGAGGAAGCCTTAACAGTCTCTGCGGACTGCTTATACAACGGAGCGTCCCGAGCGACGGACGTATGCTCCGCTTGCGACACATTTTGTACCACAACATCTGGTCCCAGATGTTGTTGTACGAGAGAGGGGCCTCTCTCGCTCGCGGCCCGGCTGGACCTGGACGAGCTAGGAACCGGACTCAAAGGCTTCCTCCGTTCTCGCTTACTATCCGCCGTCATGGGTGTGCATCTATTATGTTTATAGTGCTCGCATCACCCAAAATTTCCTCTTGGACCGCATCGGACGAACCCGGCTGCCGAACCATTCGGTGAATGGACGCTACACCGGGCGAGCTAGCGGACGACATTGTCTAATCTCCATGAGCACTTTTGCCGCTAGCTCTGAATTCATTTGTGACGACGGACGCACACTTGAAGAAGATAACATGGAAACATCACCCTGTTCTGGTTCCTCTGAAATAGAAACTGAGAGAGTAGAGTGACCTTGCGGAGAAAGAGCCGGAATCGCTCTTTCTCCAGAAACAACATATCGTGATACACGTTTCCAATGTTTCTCATCCCAATGTTCACATATAGGACAGGGATTAATGCGAGAACACTGACTACAATTAATACAATGATCATGAAAGTCAGAGGAAGATCTCTTCCTATTACAATTTGAACAATGTCCCTTCATTGTGAACGAACAACAATAAGTCCTAGTTACTCGCAAAAAACCCCTGACACAAAGATACATAATAACATGATCCATTAATAAATGAAAAAACAATTGCAAAACAAAATAATTTTGAAAAAATATTTTTTCAGCGAAGCCCAAGTTGCTGAAAAGTAACGTTGAGCCCCGATGGATCCGATGGCAAAGTGTGGTCAAAAATTTTAAATTTATATTAAATAATTAATGAGACCCTTTCGGATAATATAAATGTATCTTATAGTGAGATAAACTACAGCAAAGGCAAACAGCCCCCCTCAAAAAAGGCTGTTGCCAATGAAAACAAACAGTGTAAAAACACCAGAAAACATGACTCCAGGCACTGAAAAAACTGGCCCGGAATCAGTCATCAATTACACTCTATCTGATGCAAAACAGAGACTCCCAGGGGAGAATCTGTAGAACATCAGATGGAAGATGCAGAACACAAACGTTATACACCCATGGGTGAAAACGTAACTATGGGGAAAATAACAGAAAACATTCTGTAACCAAGCAACTCTCCCAGGAAATTTTAGAAATGAAATTTCTCAAAAATATGCCAAAAGCATGGGAGAATTGCAAGGGGGACTTTAGAAGGCTAGGGGAGAGGAAACACTGAATAAGCAGTGCAACAATTAGCAAGAATGACAACAAGAGGCCTATGCCTCGAAAATAGGCAACTTAACATAATTTCATCAAAAAATTTTAAGTACAGCCCTGATTATTTTTTGTCACTTCTTTTTCCTCTCCTCCTTCTATCCTCCTTAGAATCACATTTTCTCCAAGAATTACGTGTCTGGCATCCTTTAAACTGAGATTTACAAGCACAAAGATCAGTGAGATGTTGACTGATGAAGGGCCAAACAGAGAATGATAATTGGCGCCAATTTCGGGACGTCTGCGTCACTGCGCATGCGCAGTAGAGGCGTAGTATGGAGGTCCTTTAGGACATGATTTCTTTTTGTTTTGGATGCAAATTTTGGGGATTGGGGGGCAAAATTTGTGTTTGGCCCTGGTTTTGTTAGAGTTAGCACCAGCTAAGTCTGGGTCATTGGTACAGTATAAAAATATTGGTAACTTAACATAATTTCATAGTTACAGCCCTGATTATTTTCTGTCACTCATTTTTCCTCTCCTCCTTCTATTTCCTCTTTAGATCCACCATTTCTCTAATATTTATGTGTCTGGCATCATTTAAACTGAGATTTACAAGCACAAAGATCAGTCAGATGTGAACTGATGAAGGGCCAAACAAAGAATGATAATTGGTGCCAATTTCGGGACCTCCTTGACACTGCGCATGCGCAGTAGAGGCAAAGTATGGAGGGCCATTCAGGACATGATTTCTTTGGTTTTAGATGCAAATTTTGGGGATTGGGGGGCAAAATTTGTGTTTTGCCCTAGATTTTTAAGAGTTAGCACCAGCTATGTCTGGGTCATTGGTACAGTATAAAAATATTAGTTTTTTCAGACAGTATTCTCTTTCAAAATAGCTTTTGGATAGGTAAAGGGTTACAGGAAACACATTTCCTCCAATTTTTGTTAGATCTCCAAAGATAAATATAATTACTGTCATCTAAGCTGACATGATGTGAACAGAATGTAAACAAGCTTCCATTCTTATCACAAACATTTGTCATAAGTCACTGCTGTGTTTCTGATAAGTAAGAGAGAATAGATAATTACTTTACAGTTGAAGTTGTTTTACAGTACAAGCCAAAATAAGTTAGGTTAATCCTATAAACTATGTATCTTTCTCTTCCTACACTGATAAGACCAGAAGCTGACACCATTTTCTGGAAAGCTCTCACTGATAGCTTTCCAGAAAATGTCAGATTCCGATCTTGTCAGGGCAGGAGCACTAGTTCACTTAGTTTATTGCAGTTATGCTACAACTTATTTTGACTTGTACTGTATACACAATATTTTGGATTTTTTTTCCCAGTTCTCAGTGGAGAAAAAACTGGAACCAACCCTTACCAGATTCTCAAAAAAAAAACAAGTATTTTGCTGACAGTACTGATCTTCATGCAGACAGGAGAGGCCCTGGGTTAAGCATTAGAATACAGCCTCTGGTGGCCACATATTTCCATTCTCTCATAAACCATTCCTGCGAAATTTGGTTCACGTCGGCTCAGTAGTTCCAGAGAAGATGAAAATGTGATTTCCCATAGGGTTTCTATAGTAACTATAAGCCGCAATTGTGGCCATATTTACAACCTAATCAACATTAAATGAGGATCGTTCGTAGAGGGGGTCCCAGTCATCATTTATGTGAAGTACCAAAACATTTCGCCTGGCAATTTCAGAGGAGATTTTTGAAAATCTACCAGTCAGAATCAAAGAATGCTTCTGGCGGCCATGTTTTTCAACCCAAGGGAACAAAATGAGGATCATTTGTAGAGGGCCTCCCATAGACCATCCCTGCCAGGTTTGTTTCCCGTCAGCACAGTTGTTCCGGAGAAGAAGATAAAAATGTGATTTCCCATAAGGTTTCTATAGTAACTATAAACCACAATTGTGGTCATGTTGGATCGTTGGTAGAGGGGGTCCCAGTCATTACTTATGTGAAGCATCAAAACATTTGGCCCGGCAGTTTCAGAGGAGAAAATTTTTGAAAATCCACCTATCAGAATCAAAGAATGCCTCTGGCGGCCATGTTTTTCAACCCTCGGGAACAAAATGAGGAACGTTTGTAGAGGACCTCCCATAGACCATCCCTGCCACGTTTGGCTCACTTCGGCTCAGTAGTTCCAGAGAGAAGATGAAAATGTGATTTCCCACAGGGTTTCTACAGTATCTATAAGCTGCAATTGCAGCCATGTTTGTAACCCAATCAACATTAAGTGAGGAACGTTGGTAGAGAGGGTCTCAGTCATCATTTATGTGAAGTTTCAAAGCATTTGGCAGGGCAGTTTCAGAGGAGAAGATTTTTGAAAATCCACCAACCAGAATCAAAGAATGCCTTTGGAAGCCATGTTTTTCATCCGACGGAAACAAAATGAGGATCGTTTGTAGAGGACCTCCCATAGACCATTCCTGCCAAGTTTGGTTCACACCGGCTCAGCGGTTACAGAGAAGAAGATGAAAATGTGAAAAGTTTATGGATGCCGGACAACGGACGCCAAGTGATGAGAAAAGCTCAAATGGCCTTTTAGGCCAGGTGAGCTAAAAATGGAACATGATGTCTGCAAATATTCTACTACACCCCACCACCCCCACCCCCCAGTATGCGGCAGTCAAAAGGACCGTGCAGGAGGGTCTGAGAAAGAAGTTTTTTAACTTTTTTTTAGACCTAAACTGATGAAAACAACTTACTTTTCTGAACCCATCCTGCAATCAACTGCTCGTACTGTTTGTGTATTTCGTTTTACTACAATGATATCTTCATCCTCGGTAACTTCACTCCCAATAAACTGACAACCGGATGATTTACAGGTGTACCGTACCTGGAAATGAAGGGCAAATATGAATTCTTCCTAGTATGAAATATACAAACTTCAAAAGATTAATCAGGGTTCTTACAGTCAAGGACCAAAAAAATTCAAGGACACATCAGCATTTTCCAAGGATGTTTTTTTTTAAAATGTACATTTGGAATATAACCTTTTTAGAAGTCTTTCCTACAGTACGTGAAGAGTGGATTGTAACTAAATCACGTATGGAGTGGAGTTATCACCCATAGTATCACTTTCAAATTCTGGACATATGGACAAAAAACACAAGCAGTGTTTCAGCCAATGGACCTCCAGATTTAACCCAGAGGTCCACTGATTGGAGCTTTGCTTGTAATTGTTATGCTTTGCAACATATTTGCAATTACTGCTTGGGTGGAATCTCCACTCTGCAGGTGATTTAGTGATAATACACTCTCCACGTACAAAACTTTAAAAATGTTTTCTACCTATCCTTCTAAATTCCAGAAAAATGGTGCTTTTAAAATGCACTGTGACAAATTATGGTGCTTACAGAATGACACCCAGTAAAATAATGACTGAACTTTAATTCCACATTTTTTGTAAACATAGATTATTTATTATCGATTATTTATGCTCAGTTTTTTTGGTTTTCAACAAAAAAAAAGTGCAAAAGAAATGTTTCAATTGTCCACTATTACACAGGTAACAAGAGGGATGTTACATCCCAACGCTCACCTACATTCACGCTTGATAATGTCGTTCCAATGTAACATGCCTAATATTTAGTTAATATAAATCATTAATAACTAGGCATCAAATGATTAATGTGGTTTATGTGATGGCTTTGGAAAGTCTATATTTCTGCATTTATTATATATCAATTCAACATAGAATCATTGGATATAAAAGCATTTTTTTTCTTTTAGAAATGTTTATGATTAAGAATATGAATCGTGAGGCCAGATATTAAATCATAAATAAGAATTAGGAAAGGCTTTCATAAATTGATTTTAGAAGAAGAAATTGCAGTTAAATTTCTGCATACAGTCGGGTTAATACATATAGTTGTTATTGAAATATGAAAATCAACAGTAATGAGAAGTTAAAGCGGCACAATCTGCACAAAAGCTGACTTTAACGCAAATTCTTACAACACCTAAATGCAAATTCTTACAAGTTTTGGCTGAAAATTGTAGGTGAAATTTGAAAGAAAGTCGTAGTATCAGGTTTAAATAATGTGCTGATAGTTGCCTACAATGTACATATGAAATATGAAAGGCCTGAGGCCAGTGATCTTTGAAAAAATAACCTTAACATTAAATCTTACAATATTGGACACGCCAGACGCCGATGCTGACGCCGGAGGTCATCATATAATCTCACCACTTGTAATAGAAGTAGGTGAGCTAATAAAAATACATCAGATCAAAAAATAAAATAGGAGGTGCAAAATGGCATTATGTAATGAAGAATCACTGAAATTGTAATTGAAGTACATTCATTGGTTAAAGAGGAGTTGCGGAAAAACATTCGTTCAAGAAAGTGACTATAAGTCCTAACAAAAATACATCACATCAACAACTAAAAAAGTAAGCCTTAATGTTACTAGTAACAAGTATGAGAAAGTATTAAATAAAAAAAAAGTTAAAAAAATTTTTTTTAAAGAAAGTGAATATAAGTCCCAAAAATCCCCCTCAAATTCCTCAAATATGCATGTAATGAGGGTGCAATGTTACCGCAATGCAGTTCAGTAACCCATGTGTACAATATCAATAGCCTGGAAAGACACATAAAAACAGAACTCACCTTAACACAAACTTTTAGAACTTAAAATTGAGTAAGTCAGAGAAAAACGTGAACAGTGTGACTGAAAAAAAGAAAAGAAATCAGTTAAATTTTTGCATACAGTAGGGTTAATACCTAAAGTAGTTATTGAAATGAGAAAATAAACAGTAATGAGAGGTGAAGGCACCACAATCTGCACAAAAGCTGACTTGTACGCAAATTCTTACAACACCTAAACACTAATTCTTACAACAAGTTTTGGCAGAAAATCAGCCTCAAATTCCACAAATATGCATGTAATGAGGGTTAAATATTACTGCAATGGAGTTCAGTAACCCAAGTGTAGAATATTAATCGCCTGGAAAGACACATAGAAACACAACTCACCTAAACACAAAGTTTACAAAGTTTTACAACTTAAAATTTACTAAGTTCGAGAAAAACATGAAAATTTTGACTGAAAAAAAAAGAAAATTTCCGTTAAATTTCTGCATACAGTAGGGTTAATACCTACAGTTGTTATTTTAGGTGAAATTTGGAAAAAAGTCGTAGTATCAGGGTTAAATACTGTTCTGATAGTCCCCTACAACCTACATATGCAATATCAAAGGCCCGAACCCACTGATCTTTGAGAAATTAACCTTAACATTAAATCTTACAATATTGGACACGCCGGACGCCGATGCTGACGCCCGAGGTCATGACAATAACTCGCCACTTCTTTCAGAAGTAGGTGAGCTAAAAATGATACAGGGCAAAATTCAAGGACTTTCAAGGAGTCTGATGGATTTTCAAGTCTTTTCAAGTACAAATGTATTTTTCAAGTACATTTTCTGAATTTTCAAAATTCAAGGAGTAAGGCTCAAGGACTTTTCAAGGATGTGCACACCCTGTAAATATGTACAGGGCCTTTGGAAGGTACATTTGGGGTCTTTTAAATGGACATATCCACAATTTATGAAATACAAACATGCTTCATTCATACATATAAGAAATCTGACTACATGAGCTGCCGACTGTCCCTCTTAACCCTTTGCAGAACACAAAGAGAAGAAAACACTTGCAAAAACATTTCTTGAATAACTAAAAATTATAAATTCAAAGTAATTTGTATATTTTTTATACTTACCAATGGCCCAGGCTTAGCTGGTGCTAACTCAAAAATATCCAGGGCCAAACACAAATTTTGCCTCCCAATCCCCCCAAATTTGCATGCAAAACTGATAAAATCAAGTCCTGTCTGGTCCTCCATACTTTTTAGATCTGCGCATTAGTGATGAACCGAATATCAAAACTTGCTATCAACCGATTACCGGTTATTTCTCTGCCAATTATGCCAATTCCAAGGCTGATTCCGATGCCTGAAGTAGGACACTGAAGAAAATCTGTTGGTGCCTGTTATACTATAGAAATTTTGTTGATAAATCATCAATTACGAAAGCTTAATACCACATAAGTTTTCAGAGTATGCATATTTAGTGCTGGGCAATATTAGCCAAAATAATATTTGCATTTTGGTTGGGGTGTGGGGAAAAAATTGTTATTAACGATACAATCACATGATATACTTCTCGTGAAGATTGTGTTTTATTCCAGTAAATAGTGTATGGTTTTGTATAAGGATACAATAAACTTGGCTCTTGTTACGGTCTGGAAATATTACTATTGGTAACAGAAAGAAATCTGAGAATCAGCAACAATAACTATGAATTTAATTATTCTGAAATTTAATTAAAAAAAATTAATATAAAAAAACATGATACAAAGATCTTTTACACTAATTGGTTTACAGAAAATAAAAACAGTGGTACTTAACAATTATCGAATTAGTCCAAAATACAGTTTGACAGAATCCAGTAATCCAGTGGTGAAGAATCTTGTGAAGAGTTACCAGCTGGTAGTATTAAAACCAAGAATGTCTCTTCAGAAACGGTATCCCGTAGATTTGTAATAAAATTTTCACTTAGAAATTTCAGCAGTCTCCAATAAAAAATAATAAAATGCTCTGCAAAATTCAAATGGAGTAAAAATCCAAGAAGTATTGGCACCACAGGTAATTTCCAAATAATCCAGCAGAATCCTGGCTTTTCACAAAATAATATTCTGTTTCACAGAAAGTATAAATTTTCTTTTCCAAGACGAATAGATTCTCTTCAAAATTCTCTTTTGGAATCAATCTTCCAAATTCACAAAGAAGCACTGCTTCTATAATAAATGCACTGTTCTGAAACAATAATATTCTCCAATGGAAATAACTGAAGTGAGTCTTTTTGAATGGCTTTCTAAAAATGAGTTTTTGAATTCTGTTGACAAACCTTTATATAGCAACCAGATAGAATGTTCCAGAAGATGAAAATTCAAACAGTTTCTAGGTGATTCTGTCATAGTTAAAGTAAACAAGGTCCTTGATCTACTTAAATAATCAACAGCTATATGTACAATAGATCAGCGTAACAAAGATGTAAACAAAGGTCACTCAGTGCAAATGAGTCAGACCAGTCAGAAAACGCAGAAATAAAAAATATCTTTCTCATATAATTATCTACTAAGGATATATCAATCTCAATATAATATGGGGGCTATATAACACTCTATAAACCAGGAATATACTGAGCACACATACCTTGTGGCTTAAATGAATAATAATTTTGATGTTAATCTGTGTTGTGAAGTCATATGACGCATGGTTTACACGTTTGTCAGAATATATTATTCAATGTTCTTTTTTCAACTTGTTACCTCCCTTGAGGTGTTTCTCCAATGTTTACATGCACTCTATAATCTGTGAGAAATGGTGGCGATCTCGTACCGATTGCAGTTGGTAAATTCCGTAATATCTCTGCTCTGCAAATCCCTAAATTTTCTGCTATGCACTACAAACGTTTTTAATGGGAAAACTTTATTGAAATGGCCAGATATCAAAGAGATTTTTAAAAGTCAGCGTTAAATATAGAATAACCAGAAACTGATGGTTTTTAACTGCCGGTTGTCATAATTGGCCAATGCCCCATAACCATCCGGTTTCGATTGCTGATTATCGGTTCATCACTATAAATCACATCTTTAACAACTTTTTACCCAAATTAATTGCCAAAACCAGCCTGTATATGGAGTAATATTCTCAAGATGCATTTAATTTCAGCTTATGACCCCTCATTGTAATGGATTGTGGAAATGCTGTTTAGTGAATTTCAAAACTTAAAACACATTCTATTTTCAATGAATAGCTTGTTTTTTGTAGAATTATCGCCTCAATATTTTGCATATGTCATGTGAACTTCGTTTGATATGAATTTGGAAAAGTTGGGACTCTCATTTTCTCTCATCCCCTACTCCATTTGATATACATCAACCTATGTAAGAAAGTCAAGGAAGATTTCCCCATTTCCAATAGCCTACTATTCTATCTCATCTACCCACATGACAAATTTTCATACTTGTTTAAGGAACTATTTAAAATTGTCTGCAATAATTGTAAACAAAAACACTAGCTACCACTTCTTGTTTCATGTCTACAGATATGGCCAAATTCATTGAAGCAAATGAAAATAAAAACCCCATGCCATCTAAAACTTTTTCAACAATTCTTGTCAATGAAGCTTTGATCACTCTGCCCATTCCAAGGCACTTGTATTCTTGATGAAAGACATCAACTTTTTTTGACAGCAACAAACCCATTAACTCTACCAGGACGGGCCATGATTTTGATTTTTGTGGTATATACTTACAGTATATACTGAAACATCACCCTCCCCCCAAATGGATTAGTGCACTATTTTTCAGATCAGACCAATGGTTTTGTAGCTATACAATTGTCATATATAACCTTTCTAGATTGGAGGATGAAAACGAGACATCAGGTCATAATGGATTATATTATTCTCGCAAGTCAAAATTGATGAGCCAAACATGGTGGTACTGAGGAGACTATTTGTGGTAGTCAAATAATAAACAAGAGGCCCCCAAGGAGCCTTAATCGCTCACCTGACAAAGTGGTTCAAAGAAGTATCTGGGGTCACATTCAGTTAAACATGGGTCCTCAACATTACAAAGGAATGAAGTGATGAAAAGCAAATTTTATGGAAAAACACTAAGAAATGGATTTGACGAACTTGAATCTAGCATGCCCTCACCCCCTACACCTGCCCCCCCCCCCCCCCCCCCCCAAGAGAGCCCAAATATTAAACAAGGGACTCAAATTGAACAAACTTGAATTTAATCCCCCTTGATAGAACTCTGACTGGAGGATCTGAAGAAGAAGGGTTTTTAAAGAACTGTCCTCACATTGCTCTAAGTTAAAATTTGGGCCCCCCATAGAAACCTAAATGAAACTGTCAATGACACTGTAGCTTAACTTGACTGTATGCTGTGTTTGATGAAAACGATAATGTTCAATGTTTATGAAAGGATCATGAAATAAGACAAGAATTGTGATAATTGAGAATAAGTCAATTTCTGTTCCATGACAAATTCCACACACATACATGGGACTTGGTAATTATCTATAATTAGCTAATCTAACACATGGATCCTTGATGGTGGGAAGAAATAACCTGTCATCTGATACTTGGCCACTTGATGCAGACCAGATGTGGAATGCACACTTGAGATTTAATGTTGATAGTAACATTGGTTCACCTATATTAAATGAATTCAGTGATGTTTGTTTATCTTTTCTTGAAATAATAAAAGCAATGCTATCAACATCTACTAAGTATGAAAGTTAAAAAATTTATAGTAATTTATATATTTTTTATACTTACCAATGACCCAGACATAGCTGCTGGTGCTAATTCTCAAAAATCTAGGGCCAAACACAAATTTTGCCCCCCAATCCCGAAAATTTGCATCCAAAACCGAAAATAACATGTCCTAAATGGTCCTCCATACTTTTCCTCCACTGCGCATGCGCAGTGTCAAGGAGGTCTCAAAATTGGCGCCAATTATCATTCTTACAAGCAGTGCCTGGTCAGCGCTATGTACTCAGCGGGGAGGTACGAGTTCCCAACTCCTGGGAGGGCCATCCCCGTCTGGGTCATTGGTAAGTATAAAAAATATATAAATTACTATCAATTTTTTAACATTTTTATACTGTACTAATGACCCAGACATAGCGGAATAGAAAAAAAGGCTGGAGGGCCTAGGACATAGAGGAAAATGCAATAAGCTCAACTATATAAAATAGAGTTATCCCCTCGAGGAGTAAAGGAGGATTAGGCTTCACATGTATCTTTCTTATTTATGACAAATTAGAAAGACACAACACCTTCCATAATTGAGCATAATAACATCCATGTTCTCTATTAACATCCAGTATAACCCTTTATACTAATTATTTTTAAAGTAAGCCAATAAATAAAGTAAGTCCAGAGAATTGAGACTCTTTATACTCATTAAAAGTGTCCGAGGATTCTATATTAACGTCCCTTTGACACGTGACATATACAAATGCTTCACACCGAGCTACACTTTAAAAATATGACATGAATGAATTTAAACATTAGCTTCACACTTTAAAACCATCCCGGTACCGACTCAGAATTACTGACTCCGGAGGAGGTATCCCCTTGCTTTTCACTATAAAGCAGGTGACCTAAGGGAACACCCTCCCCCCCCCCCCCTTTCCCCTTGCCCTGGGTCAAATAGCCCAGAGTGAAGAGGGCAGCAGGACAGAGTCACTGCCGGAACAGAAAGCCTGCATAACTATAGTCGCAACTGTTTAGTGGACGACATTCTGAGCAACAGATAACAGACCTAAACAATGCAGGTCTCCAGAAATGGACTCAATATTTCTGAGATAAAAATTTGTGAATGTGGATGGCTGAGACCAATATGCAGCCTTCATTAAATCTGTAATAGCAACACTATTTGCGTAAGCCTAAGATGTAGAAAGAGCTCTTACTTCATGAGCTGAAATCTTAAGCACAGACTGCTGAGTTGAAGATAGATTATCATAAGCAGTACGGATAGTTAATTGAATCCATCTAGCAATAGAATGGACCATAATGTCCTTTCTATTAGGCATCAGAGACAGAAAGAAGCGTTTTCGTTCCTTTCTGATAAACTGAGATCTTCGTTTATAAATACATAAAGCTCTAACCGGACAGAAAAAAGGCCTATGCCCGTCTGAAGACGGAAGGGCCTTAATAACAATAGGTTCCGGATATTTATTAGGAGCCTGATTCTTAGCCAAAAATCCAACATTAGTAGTAAAGGTAATAGTGTTCCCAACACTACGATAGTGAGAATCGTCCACAGATAGTGCATGAAGCTCACTGACTCTTCTAGCAGAAGAGACAGCTAAGAGAAATGCTGTCTTATAAGATAAGAATTTGAAGTCCACTGTCTCAAGAGGCTCAAATGGCTTTTCTTTTAGCTTAAGAAGAACCCATGCCAAATTCCATTTTGGAATTAATCTAAGGGTTCTAGGTCTATTTATCGAAAAGTTTCTAACTAATTTAGATAAAGAGACATTAGATCCAACTTGTAAACTATCATGGTGTGCATAGGTATCAGATAACATAGACCTATAACCTTTAATAGTAACAGGCTGCAGTTTGATCTCATCAAACAAGTATACTAGAAAGTTTGCAATGTCTGAAATGGAGGGATCAAAAATATCAACAGAATGATCCCTACATCAACGACAAAAGACCTTCCACTTAGCCGCATAGTTTAGCAAGAGGAGGTCCTCCTACAGTTAGAAATTGCGTCCACTGCTCGTCCTGTAAAATGGTTGCCGTGCAAGAAGGACCGCACAACGGAAATACGTGAAGGTTGAGACCTTGCGGGTTGTGATGTAGTTGACGCGATTTCCCCTGTGAAGGAAGATCCTCTCGTGAAGGAAGCTTCCGCGGTATGTCCCACAGCAGACACCTGAGTAGATTTATCCACGGTCTCTGTGGAGACAGAGATGCTACCAACAGAATTTTGCATTGAGATTGTTTTATCTTTAGCAATATCTGCTGAATCAATGGCGCTGGAGGATACGTATATCCTATCATTCTGTCCCACGAGATCGATAGAGCGTCTACTGCATATGCTCGAGGATCCGGACATGGAGACACATACGTCTGCAACTGATTGTTGAGCTGTGTCACAAATAAGTCTATCATTGGCCGCTCCCATTGGTAGCAAATCTGATTGAATACCTGTTTGTTGAGAGTCCATTCCGATGGCAACAAGCGACCCTTCCGTGAAAGGGAGTCTGCTAATACATTCAGACGACCCGGAATATGATGGACCGAAAGTAGAACTTGGTGTTCTAGTACAAACAGAAGGATTCTTTCCGTTAAATTGAATAACGGAATGGAATGAGTGAGTGCCTCCCTGGTTCCGATTATACGCTACTACTGTCGTATTGTCGGACAGGATTTGGACATGTGCTTTCTGAATAATGTTCATCCAATGACATAGTGCAAGCCAAATTGACATCATTTCTTTAATGTTTATGTGCTTGCCTAGAAACTGTGGATCCCAAAGACCCTGGCACTTCGAATCCGTTGGGATCAATGTTGCACCCCAACCTGTTTGACTGGCATCCGTCATAATAGTAAAACTCGGATCCGGCAACTGCAGTGGAATTCCCTGAGTCAACCACTGAATGTTTGCCCAAGTCTGAATCTCTTGTTTCACTTGATTTGACAAGAGAACGTCTATATCGAGCGAATGAATCTTTACTCTCCAATTCTGAGTCAAGAAAATTTGGAGAGGACGAGTGCGTAACCGCCCCATCGGAATGAGATCTGCAGCGGCTCCGCACAGACCTATGAGTCTCATGAATTCTCTCGCTGTGACTTTGTCTGAGTGAAGACAATAGCGAGCGTAACAACTGATTAATGTCGCACTGGTTAACGGCAGACGAACGAGATTGTTGTGCGTCTGAAAGCTCATTCACAAGTGGGTGAATGACTTGGACGGCACCAGATCCGACTTCTCGTTTATTATAAAACCAAGACGTTGGAGTAATAAAAGCAGATTCTGCACATCGTCCTGAAGCGTTAACTCATTGCCGTACCTCTGAAGAATGTCGTCCAGGTAGGCCGACGTTACTGCAGATGAATGAGCTCGGAAATGCATCATTACCGAGTTCATTATTCGAGTGAAAGCCCAGGGCGCTAGGTTCAAACTGAAGCACATCGCTCGGAACTGATATACAACTCCTAGGATTGTGAAGCGTAGATACTTTCTGAATGTCGGATGTACCATGATGTGAAAGTACGCATCCTTGAGATCTATGCTTGTAGCATAGTCGTTCACTAGAATACTCGCTCTGACTGATCGAATTGTCTCCATATAGAACTTCGGAGCGACGATAAGCTTGTTTATCCAGCTCAGATCTATGACTGGATGGAACGAGCCATCTGGTTTCGGAACCAGAAACAGATGGCTGTAGAAACCCGGTGATTCCTGGTCTTCTACAACCTCTACCGCATTCTTCTCCAGAAGAGACTGTACTTCTGATAGAAGAGCGTCTCTTTTCTGCGGATTTGACGGAAGCTGAGTCCATTTTGGACTTCGAGCTAATGGAGGCTTTCGTTTGAAGGATATTCTTAGTCCTTCCGAAATTACCCCTCGAACCCAGGGGTCATCCGTAATTGACGCCCAATTGTTTATAAAACTCAACAATCTTCCGCCTACCGGAACACGATAGAGGTTCATACCATCACCTCCTCGACCTGCGAGGCTTGCGGAAGGAGAAACTACGTCCTCCACGACCTGCACCTCGCCCCGTCGACCTAGGGACGTTTGACCGGTTATCTCGGCCAGTATAACGTCCCCTACGTGAGTCGCTGCCTTGACGGTCTCTAGAATAAGACCTAGAGGATGCATAGGAACCTCTATAGGAACTTCCCTTGGGCATACTTGTCCCAGAAGTGCCTGTCTTACTCTTTTCTGCTATATCCGACTTTTTAGAAGCGGATTTGAATAGCAGAGAATCCGAAGCTTTCTTAGTTATCTGATCATAGATTGCTGAAAGCTTGCCGTCGAAGAGAGAGTTTTTCACCTTACTATCCACGCGCGTGGATGTAGCTAGGGCCACGTCACGTCTAACCAACTCCAGGTTTGCCACTGAAAGGGCAGAGTTATACGTGGAATAAGCTATGGCCCTCAAAGAACTCTTAAGGAGGATTGTATATCCTGGAATTCTTTCCCTTGAAGACGTAATGATAACGCTTTAGTAAGGTGATCTGCAGATGATAAAGCATCTAAGTTAACTCTATTAGACATTATTCTTGTTTCCAACGTCGTGGTTGGAATTGACATAGACGACGGTATAGACAATTCTAAGTCTTCAGCCTGGTCGTCTAGACGCAGAGGAACTCTCGGTATGCCCTGTCCTGCCGTTTCAAATTTATTCCTTGAATTGATGAAAGGCAGATGTAGAGTATTTGCGGACAAGAAACCATACTTGCTCGTTTTGGTAGCAAGCTTATATATAGCGTCATTCAATAGTTCAAATGTTCTTATGACATTATTGGACTGTGTCGGAAACTCAGGGACGATGTCCCTAAACCGATCAAAAAATTCTGTGTCCAGTGACGCTATCAGTCTCTTATCCAGCATCGCAGCATTCTGGTCTGACGGAACAACCTCTGGAAGATAATGTCTGATAAAATCTTCGGCAGCTTTATGTTGTTCCGAAAGGGAAAACTCCAGTTCCTCTGAATCCCTTTCGCCATCCTGTCGGACCATTTGAAGTTCTCGGTCGTCCGTACCTGATGCTTCAGCGGAGCGTACCGACCCAGCGTCGTCTGATAATTCCTGATCCGACAGAGATTCTGTCGTCTGCTGGGATGCTGCGATAAGTTGTGCTATTTGTGATAGCACATCCGTCACTGAGGCCTGTGGAGCAGCGGTCTTACGTTACTTTGCCACTGGAAGCTCCCTGGACGTTGACTCCTGCATATTTCTTTTATGCAAACGTCCGGAGTCTACAGGCCTCGTGTCCCTGGCTACCGGATGGCGTGACCTGGTCGCCGTGGCATCCCTGATTGGCGAAGCTGGCTGGATATCCGTGGTCACGTAGCCAAGGTGCGGTCGTGTGCGCTGCCGTGAGGATGAGGAAACCATACTGACAGTCTCTCCGGACTGTTTATATAAGGGAGCGTCCCAAGTGGCAGACGTATGCTCCGAATGCGAAAAGTTATGTACCACAACATCTGGTCCCAGATGTTGTTCTACGAGAGAGGGACCTCTCTCGCTCACAGCCTGGATGGACCTGGACGAGTTAGGAACCGGACTAATAGGCTTCCTCCGTTCCATCCTCTGATCCGTCGTCACTGGGTGTGCACTTTGTGTTATTATAGTGCTCGCATCACCCAAATCTCCTTCCTGGACTGCAACGGACGAACCCGGCTGCCAAGCCATTCGATGAATGGTCGCTACACCGGGCGAGCTAGCGGATGCCAATGCCGTCGATCCTACTAGGGACCTCTTAGGCAATTGATGTATTTCCATGAGCACTTTTGCCGCTAGCTCTTCATTTAACTGTGACGACAGAGGCACACTTTTGGAAGACATCATGGAAACATCACCCTGTTCTTGTTCCTCTGAAAAAGAGATTGAAAAACTAGAGCGACCCTGCAGAGAAAGGACTGGCATGGCCTTATCCCTGCTAACAACATACCGTGACACACATTTCCAATGTTTGTCATCCCAATTGACACACACTGAGCAGGAGTTAGTGCGAGTACACTGACTACAATTAATACAATGATTATGAAAGTCAGAGGAAGATTTCCTCTTATTACAATTTGAACAATATCCTTTCATTGTGAAAAGAACATAAACAGTCCTAGTACTCGCACCAACCCCTGAAAACAAAGATACATAATAACATGGTCCATTAACATACAGAAAAAATAAAAGAAATCAAAAAATTTTTTTGAAAAAATGTTTTTTCAGAAAAGCCCAAGTTTCTGAAAGTAACATTGAGCCCCAATGGATCCCAAAAAGCCTAAGTGTGGACAAAATTTTTTTAAATATTTCAAAAATATTAATGCAACACTTACGTATAATAATAATGTATCTTGTTATGATTAAACTAATACAAAGACAAGAAATCACTCTCAACAGAAACCAGAGTCAATGTAAACAAGAAGTGTATAAAAACCGGAAACATGACTCCAGACACTGATAAACATGGCCCGAAATCAGTTACCAATTAAAACACTATCTGATGCAAAACAGAGACCTCCAGGGAAGAAACTGCAGAACATCAGATGGTAGATGCAGAACACAACGCCTAAACACCCATGGGTGAGGACGTAAACGTGGGGAAAAAAAACAGAATTCATTCTGTTACCAAGCTAAAACTCCCAAGAAATTTTAGTAATAATATTACAGAAAATATGCCAAAAGCATGGCAGAATAGCAAGGGGGGACTAAAGGAAAGGGAGAGAGGAAACACTGATCAAGCAGTGTAACTTTATAGCAAGAATGACAACAACAGGCTCATGCCTTGAAATTAGGGAACATAACATAATTTCATAAAAAATTTTTAAGTTACAGCCCTGATTATTTCCTGCCACTAACTTTTCCTCTCCTCCTTCTATTTCCTCTTTTGATCCACCATTTCTCTAATATTTATGTGTCTGGTATCATTTAAACTGAGATTTACAAGCACAAATATCAGTCAGATGTGAACTGATGAAGGGCCAAACAAAGAATGATAATTGGCGCCAATCTCGAGACCTCCTTGACACTGCGCATGCGCAGTGGAGGAAAAGTATGGAGGACCATTTAGGACATGTTATTTTCGGTTTTGGATGCAAATTTTTGGGATTGGGGGGAAAAATTTGTGTTTGGCCCTAGATTTTTGAGAATTAGCACCAGCAGCTATGTCTCGGTCATTGGTACAGTATAAAAATATAATTTGTCAGACATAATTTGGTTTGGATTACCTCTGCTAGTGACGGCCAGCTGTTTTAATGAGTTTGATGGTATCAGAAGCAACTTGGTCAGAGCTGTGACAATGAGGTGTTGATGACCTGACATGTCAAACCAAAGATTTGTTGTCACAGTTCCTTTACAAGATTCACTTATACCTAAGTTAAGAATGAACAGCTTACATAGAATTTAGATTCTGACTAGTTGAATGAAGAAGATTTTTAACGAAATTTTCTTATATTGCATTAAGTTAAAATTTGGGCTCTCATAGGGAGCCCAAATATAAACCCAGGGACTCAATTTGAACATGGACAAACGTGAATCTAACCCACCTAGAGATGCTGCATACCAAATATGAAAGGATTCTCACTGGTGGTGGATCTGAAGAAGATTTTTTACGAAATTTCCTCATATTGTACTAAGTTAAAATTCAGGCTGCCCTAGGTAGCCCATATATAAACCCAGGGACTCGATTTGAACAATCCTGAATCTGACCCACTTAGAGATGCTATATACCAAAATGAAAGGATTCTGACTGGTGGAGCTGAAGAAGATTTTAAAAGAAATTTCCTCATATTGCACAAAGTTAAAATTCTGGCTCCCCTAGGGAACCCAAATATGAACCCAGGGACTCGATTTGAACAAACCTGAATCTGACCCACTTAGAGATGTTAGATACCAAATATGAAAGGATTCTGACTGGTGGATCTGAAAAAGAAAATTTTTAAAGAAATTTCCTCATATTACACTAAGTTAAAATTCAGGTTCCCATAGGGAGCCCAAATATAAACCCAGGGACTTGATTTGAACAAACCTGAATCTGACCCACCTAGAGTTGCTGTATACCAAATATGAATGGATTCTGACTGGTGGATCTGAAGAAGAAGATTTTTAAAGACATTTCCTCATATTGCACGAAGTTAAAATTCTGGCTCCCCTAGGGAACCCAAATATATACCAAGGGGACTCGATTTGAACAAACGTAAATCTGCACCCCATTAGAGATATTGTATACCAAATATGAAAGGATTCTGACTGGTGGATCTGCAGAAAAAGAAGATTTTTAAAAGAAATTTCCTCATATTGCACTAAGTTAAAGTTCAGGCTCCAATAGAGAGCCCCATTATTAACTCAGGGACCGATTTGAACAAACTTGAATCTGACCCACCTAGAGATACTATATACCAAATATGAAAGTGTTCTGACTAGTGGATCTGAAGAAGCAGATTTTTTAAGAAATTTCCTCATATTGTACTAAGTTAAAATTCAGGCTCCCTTAGGCAGCCCAATTATTAACCCAGGGACCCGATTTGAACAAACTTGAATTTAACCCCCCTAGAGATGTTGTATACCAAATATGAAAAGATTCTGATTGGTGGATCTGAAGAAGATTTTTAAAGAATATTCCTCATATTGGAATGCGGTAAAATTTGGACTCCAACAGAAAGCTCAAATTTGAACTCAAGGGCCTGATTTGAACAAAGGGACCCAATTTGAACAAACTTGAATCTGACCACCCCCTGGAGATGTTTTATTCCAAATATGAAAGGATTCCGACTGGCGCATCTGAAGAAGATATTCAAAGAAATTTCCTCATATTGCACTAAGTTAAAATGCAGGCTCCAAAAAAAAAAAGCCCAAACATTAACCCAGAGACCTGATTTGAACAAACTTGAATCTGACCCCCTTAGAGATGTTGTATATCAAATATCAAAAGATTTCAACTGGTGAATCTGAACAAGATTTTTAAAGAATATTCCACATATTGCACTAAGTTAAAATTTGGGCTCCAATAGAGAGCCCAAATCTTAACCCAGGGACTCGATTTGAGCAAACTTGAATCTGACCCCCTAGAGATGTTCTATACCAAATATGAAAGCATTCTGACTTATGGATCTGAAGAAGAAGATTTTTGAAGAAATTCCCTCATATTGTATTAAGTTAAATTTCAGGTTCCCATATGGAGCCCAAATATTAACCCAGGCACTCGAATTGAACAAACTTGAATCTGCCCCCCCCCCCCCCCCCCCCCCCCTAGAGATGTTGTATACCAAATATGAAAGCATTCCAACTGGTGGATCTGAAGAAGAAGATTTTTAAAGAAATTTCCTCATATCGCACGAAGTAAATATTTGGGCTACCATAGCGAGCCCAAACATATACCTAGGGATCTGATTTGAACAAACTTGAATCTGACCCCCCTAGAAATGTTGCATACCAAATATGATAGAATTCTGACTGGTGGATCTGAAGAAGAGGATTTTTTAAAATTATCCCCCATACTGAACAAAGTTAAAATTTGGGCTTCCTTAGGAAGCCCAAATATTAAGCTAGGGACTTGGTTTGAACAATCTTGAATCTGACCCTCATAACAATGATGTATACCAAACATTAAAAGATTCTGACTGTTGGTTCTGAAGAAGATTTTTAAAGAATATTCCCATATTACCCTATGTTAAAAATTTGGGCTCCTGTATTGAGCCCAAATATGAACCAATGGGCTTTATTTTAACAAACTTGTATCTGACCCCCTATGAATGCTGTATACTGAATATCAAAAGATTCTGATGATTGGTTCTGGAGAAAAGATTTTTTTGAATTTTTGCAAATATGCTGACTCAGCATTTTTTCGATGCCCATTGCAGAACCTAACATAAGCGATGGCAACTTTTTATTACCATTCAATTCTACTGGTACTAAGGATACTTCATACCAAATAACAGCTCTCTGTTCCGTGTGGTTTGGGAAATATGGGTGTTTGAAAATATTTCTATTTTTAGCTCCAAGGGTTCCCATGGGGATGCAGGAATTTTTTTCTTTTTTGCATGAATCAAGTACTTAAGACCCAATAATACCACATACCAAATTTGGTTCAAACCGGACCATCGGTTCAGAAAATTTTGGGCGGGGCCAAAAATCTTCCCCTTCCCATTACAAAGCCAAATGTTGCTTCACGAACTTTGTTTGAATAAACTTGATTTTACACCTCAAAAGGAAGCTATATAGCAAATATCATGTCATTGTACACACTGGTTCATGAGAAGATTTTAAAAATATTTTGGAGCATTTTACCCCCACTCCCTTCCTATGGGGCTGGGCATGTTGAGTTGAACAAAAATGCAATGCCCCTTCGAGACCATCACACAAACAAACTTTCACTTGAATTGGCCCAGTGGCTTTGGAGAAGAAGACCAAAACATGGTGTTGACAGACGACAGACGGAGAGCAATGAGAGTCAAGCTGAGCTAAAACGTTGTGATGCATCACCAGGCCTTTAAATTACCTCAAATAGCGACGATAAATGCTGTATCCAAATAATGTAATTGTGCCCAAAATGTGAGTTGTTTGAATTTTTTTCAAAGTTTTCAAGTGTTTCGATCATCTATAGTTTTGTCAAGTTTCGACAATGCATGCAATATAGTTGAGGCCTACCAGTCAAATCAAACAATGCAAGAGATAAGTTTTAACAGGAGTGCTACATTATTTTTCAAACGTGATTTGTGACATGAGTATTTCTTTTCAAAGATACCATGTGTCCAGCAAGGTGAGCTTTAGTTCAGCAAGATATTCTTCATCCTACTTGCACTCTCCAATAAATGGTAACAAAACCATTTTATATAACCTTTTCTTCCTGCTGCTGAGCAAACAACAAGCTAATGTATACAGTGTAAAGCCACAAAAGTGGCTTCTAGCACTCTACCAGTTAAGCATTGAAATCACTATTCAAAAATTGGTGACCTATTACATAACATGGCTAAAAATGACACTTGCAAAACACTTTTGAATAGCAAATAACTGTTATTTCTTGGCTCCAAAACATACCTTTCAGCACTTTTCAACAGAGCCATGATAGTGGCTTCTAGCACTCAAATAGTTGAAAACAAAGCGCTTGCCTGCAAAAAGCAAACTGCGTTGACAGTGTCATATATGACACTGTCATTGCAGATAGCTTTTCACAGGTGAATTCATTATGTGCATGTACTCTGAGATTCAGATCTAATATATATATTTATCTGATAACCATAGAGTTGATACTTGAAGTATATACAACGGGTGTTGTATATAATTATAATTTATGCGAACAACCTCTGACCTCTTTCAATTCCATTTTCATTCATTCATTCATGAAACATCGTTATATCACAGGGCAGGTTTTAATTGTACGCTTATTGCACTTTGTCAAAATCCTCTGATGGTGTCATTTCTTATTTATTTTGCTTCAATAAAGGCAACCTAAAATTTTGCTTCAAAACATTGTAGAAATTACTTGAATGTTAATAGTAATTAGTATGCAGCGACTGCGAACTATTTATAGTCACGGCCTCGATCAAAAGTACTCGCGGAACTGCGCTAATTAAAAGTTTGTCTGCTCTACCTGAAAAAAAAAGCACTTCGTAAAAATTGTAAACAAACGCAAAATTATTTGTTATATTGGGACTACAGCATAAAACACGGAAGAAAACTGGAACTATGTCAAAAAAAGAATAACTCTACTGAAACACCGTTTTGTTACTGTTAATAAAATAGGTGAAATTTATTTTGTTCCAGCGCAGTTACATGATGCAAGAAGTGCAATCGCACTTTACAATCGCCGTCATCGATTTTGTAATGTAAGGGACACAACTCTATGCGTCTTGTCCTATTTCTTTTGTCTCGTAGACTGGTTTTCTTTGGAGGCCCGTGGGAAGCATATATAAGTCGGGTAGACGCACGAGACGGGTGTCTGTTTGTTATCAGATAAAAACAATAAACATATAGTGTGTTTTTATATCTGTGTTATACAACTCGTTGAAATATGGTTTATTTTTTCTCGGCGAAGCCTCGAAAAAATAAACCATATTTCAACTCGTTGTATAACACAGATATAAAAACACACTATATGTTTATTGTCTATATATTTGTGGCATTTCCTATTAAACATTGGAGCATAATTTACATTTAACTACAGTAGAACCTGTCTCGAGAGACAACCTTTTTTACCAGATAAATGTGGTCTCTCAAGACAGGTGATCTTCCATGAGAGGTTCATTGCAGAGTAAAACAACCCATCCATTACAAGTTGACAGCGGTCTGTCAAGACAGGTGGTCTCTCAAGACAGATTTTACTGTAAGATTTTGGCTTGCCGCCAGACAACTAAGAAACCTTCTTGAGTAAACTTTATCGAAAAAGTGTGAAAATTGTTTTCAAAAAATATTAAATTTATTCTATTTTTTTAAAATACTGTGTTAGGTAAGACGTAAACAGCATTCCACTCTGTTCATCCTTTGTGTCAAGTTAGTTCTGAAAAATTTTCAAATCTGATTGGAAAAATGTATGGGATTAGGAATTTTTGTGGCATTATTTTGTTGTAACCTGTAATATTAAATTTATTCTATTTTTTTAAAATACTGTGTTAGGTAAATGGTTAAGGGGTTAAGATGTAAACAGCATTCCACTCTGTTCATCCTTTGTGTCAAGTTAGTTATGGGATTAGGAATTTTTGTGGTATTATTTTGTTGTAACCTGTAGTTCATTATTTATTAATTGGTATTTAAGGTCACATATTTCTGTACAATGGCTGATCATGATCGCAACATAAAGTCATGTCCTGCCAATCATTTATACCCAAGCTGCCCATGTAGAGGACTTCCACCTCAGTGGCTGGAGAGACCTTACCAGAAAAACAGAGCTAGTTTACCACAGTAAAAAAAGCACTGCTTCACTGCTTGGAGTTCCCATGGGGCTGTGGTTTGTTCAATTTTGATTCAAGTAATCCCCATATAATCTAAGTGATCACTATCTGGTTATTTCCAGGAATGAGGGGCCAGTAGAGTAGAATTAATACAGTACAAAAAATCTTACCAGCACAAAATAGAATGTAACTCTTACCTGTCCAGTATAGGCGTTGATTCCATAAAGAGCTGTATCCTTGCCACCTGTCATCATCACATTGTCTGTTAAAATATGTGATGAACTCAGCAATGACTCCGCACTATAAGGTATAGCTTGAATACTTTCACCATCATACTGATAAAGGTCACCATCCAGTGATGGGATTAGTCTAACAGGCATACCTTCATATGATACCTACAAGTAATACCACACATGATCAATAGCCTTCTTCCAAGAATATGAGCACAGTACAATGAGGCCTTTAACTGGTTGAGTGCTGGAAGCCACTACAATGGCTCTATTGAAAAGTGCTAAAAGCCACTATAGTGGCTTTACACTGTATGTGTCAGTTTGTTGTTTACTCAATAGTCAAAAATGTTTGCATAAAAATATTTTGTTACAATTTATTGGAGAGTGCCAAAAAAGGCACTCTCCAATAATTGCAACAAATTAATATTTTAAAATCTTGCTAAATCAAGGCTCCTCCTGTTGATGGCATGTTATCTATGAAAAAAAAATACTTGCATTACAAATGACCTTAGGACAATAACTTAGCACTCTTCCAGTTAAATTTCTCCAAATAGTGACGGAAAATGCTGTGCCCAAATAATGTATATGAGCACAAATTATGTAGCGTCTAAAAATTTTTCAAAGTTTTTCAGTGTTTTGGCTGAATATAGTTTGGTAAAGTTTCCACAATGCAGCACACAATATAGTTTAGTGTCCACCTGTTGAATCAAACAATGCAACTGACGTCAAAATTCCAAGTGGCTGCAGTACAGAATAAAGCCAAAATATGGCTTCTAGCACTCTACCAGTTAAGGGGACGTCCAACCTAACTTTGGTCAAATTTCATGTAATTTTCTTTCAAGTCTAAAAAAGGCCCAAAATGAATAACCCCAATAAATTATATACCAAAATGCTTGGAATGAAACATAGAACATGTGGAAACTGAAATTTGCCATGGAACTGCTGCCATGTGTAAATAGCACCACCTGAAAGTCTGCTATGGCATAAGTAAGAGAACAAAATTTTTACAATAAAATACCTCAAAATAAAATAACAGCTGTATTCTATAAACATTTAAGTACATACTCGAAGAAATCTTTTCCTAATTCATGAAAGTAATGAAGATTGAGACCAAATGTTATAAGTGGAGTGCTCACTGATTGAAGGCAGACATTTTCTTTTGTTTATGTTTTGATTTGGGGAGTTCAACAAAGGTCAACTTGAAGGAGTCCAGCAGAAGAAGTATGGAAGGACAAAAGAGTGTCTCCCAATATCAAGATGTATGTGTTACTGTAATGGTTTGGAAAGAAAATATGATATTCTCCTATGTAGAATGCACTGCAAAGTCACACATTGTAGTTGAATAAATATATTTACAAACCCCTTGCACTGTAACCCCTTTTATCCCATGCATCAATTTGATAGTGATTAAATTGTTAAATTTGTCTGGTTTATCAATAAGTACATTAGCTTTGTTTAACTCTTGGACACCAATACACTCATGATATCTGTTGGAGAAGAAATAAGGGTAACTGTAACCTGTCACTGCAATAAACCATCTAATGTACTTAAAAGTACATTGTTATTCAAAACACATCAAATCAACCTTACATAACCATTATTGCATGTACTTTCCCCAAGGAGGCTTACTGACATATTGAGATCAGAAGGGCACATCCAGAGGGTCTCACATATTTTTTTCAAGAACGCAGTACACAAAGCAATCCCCAAAAGATGACAAGTGAGCTCCATTTGACACAGAAAATTTTGGGGGTGGGGGGGGGGGGGGGGGGGGGGGGGGCTCTCTTCCTTGTATGACTCTACCTCCGGCACTCAAGGCATATGCCTTTTTTCTCAAAGTTTAACTCTTTTTTTCTTTTTGAAGATCCTGGCCACACATGTTCCAAACACTATCAGACAGGTAAACCTCCAAATAAGTGTATCTGCAAAAATCATGTTACATTGCAAAACATTCTTTTTAGAGTTTTAGTTCTGGACCTTTCATGCTTCTTACTTCCAACTATAACACTTAATTTATCGATTCATGGGTGAATAGAAAAGTCTTGCCATAATCAACATTTTGAGTTCCATAAGCCTTCAAAACAGCTCCAATAAAAGTGTCAAACATCAGATTGGTGGCTTTATACAGAATATTCATTAGGTTGTTGCTTGATAAGTAATAGGAACAAAATCTTCACAAGAAAATTCTGCAGCAATACAATTGAGGGTATTAGCAGGCACTCTGCAACAAATTGTAACAAATCAACTAGCTATAAACAAAATTTTCTAACTCAAAAGAGTGAAAAAGTACCACAACTCTGAAAAAATGTGGGAAGAAACACATGCTACAGCAGCTACACAGGCATTGTTTCTCCATGATGCTCGATCACAAAACCAAATATCCTTCAAATTGGAGTAGCAATGGTTGAGATACAAGGGGGAATGTTGGTACATGCAATGATGAATGGGTAAGACTAAGATTAAGAGGACAGGGGGTCACCACTGCACGGCCCTAGATGCACCTTTGATTTTCCAACTTCCACTAAGTTCCAGGTCTGGGGCATAATAATCGCAACACACCCAACTTATCAGTTCATAATTTCAGTTAAATAAAAGAAATTATCAATTTGAATTAAATAATAGATGATGTAAAAATATTTGGCTTCCTTCGCCTTCTCGTACTATTTAATTACCACAAACAATATCAGTTTGATGCCGACAAACGAAACTGAACGCATGTGGTTTGATTAAAAAGTAACTCGGCATGAATAATGAAGAAATTGCGAATATTTCGTGTATTTCATTTATTTAAAAGCCAATTGCAGCTAATATTGACCGTGCATTCGATAATTTGTTTCGGTTTTGACCACACGGCCACGCTGACACTCCGTGACAGCGGTTATGTTTATTGTGATATGCAAATTGGGGGATGGTTTCCGGTGAAGGAGATTTGTCACATTTGTCAGTGTAAAACGATAAAAAAAAACCACTGCTCGACGCTTGTATTACTATGGTTGGTTGGAAGAAAAAACTAAATTCTCAGCATCGTCCAAGCGCACCTTATTTAAAAGCACGAATGCATCATTTTCAACCCATCTTCAATCGGTCCTTTGCAGACATCAAACATACCCGTCTTCAAATTCCATGGTTACTAGGACGTAAATAACTTCACAGCGACAGGGGGAAATTAACACACTCAATATAGTTCCAGGTCACTTGGAATATACTTCGTGAAAAAGTGATTTCTGAAGCATTCTGCTTACTTTGTTATGAATATTGCCTTATTTTATGTGTATCGTCCCGATTTTATACACTCGGTTATTTTTTTTACAAGTGGTTCATTTTGTCTTTCTAGTGCGCAATAATTCAGATTTTTTGTCAACAAAAAAGTTCAGACGGCCTGTAAACACGAGAGGGAATTTCGAACCATATTTTGCAGTTATGACATTAACAGCTCAAGTACTTGCTGTCACCTGTTTGCAAATACGCTCATACATTGTCTCGAACAAATAAAGGGCGTGATCACGTCCTTGCATTCTTACGATTGCCCAAATTGAGTATTTCTGCAAGAACCACATCGTAATCACATGACCGGAAAAACATCGTTGAAACATGGCCACATCCGGAACATCAAAAATTTGTGTTGATGTTATTACATTCAAACGTCAAAACCCACCAGAGTGTGTGTCAAAAAAATGCTTTCTCCGAGTCTGTAGTATGTTATCATTATATTGAGGACAAGGCTTTCGAATTACCGATTATTTTGTGGTTTTACCGGTTCGTTACTTATGCCATTTGCAAATTAATCTTCTTCAAAATCATAAAATTCACTTTTTTTCCTGAAAAAAAATATATGTACCTTTTCTATGCACTTTACTCATTATTTTGATATATAATTTGCCTTTCCTTACTTCTCTTATCTGTTTCTGAGGCATTGGGAAAAATGTCAAAAAATTGACCAAAGTTTGGTTGGACGACCCCTTAACCAGTCTTTCTTGTGCCTTGATAGATTTTTAGACTTTTGACTTGAGAGGCTACACATATTTCAATTCCAAGAAATTTATGATACAAGTACTTGTTAATAATAATAAAAAAAAGCAGTTTCCCAAGAATTTTTACATAGTCAACCATTCGGTTAGCCATCTCCAAACCATGTGAACAGTCAGTCAGCTAGAGTCATTTTTAAAATTTTGGACATTTTGCATATCTGTAAATATGCCCATTAGCTATTTTGAATTTTACCTACTTTGGAGTCATCGTTCAGAAACCAAAAATGTTAATGGACAGTCGAATTTTAAGTTGAAAAAGGGCTGGAACTAATGTAAAAATAATTGGATGGAACCCATATTCGAGCTTGGCCTGTATTACTAGCTGGGTAATATACATATCAACTTTGGTTGAGATCAAATGATCCAAACTGGAGTTATCGGTCAGAAAGCAAAAATGTTGAAAAGATATACAGGCAGGCAGGCAAGCAGGCAGGCAGGTAGGCAGGCAGATGGATGGACAGACTAATTATCTACGGCGGTTTTTCAAATGGTCATATCAGAAAAACAGTTTGCCACTGGCAAACTCTTTTCACTGGTAAGCTGTACAATCATGTACTCAAATTATTATCAGAGTGCTAAATTATTGTTCAAAGGTGATTTGTGACATGAGATTTCTTTTTCAAAGATTCTATTGCTAATTGCTACCTGCAAGGAGTGACTTAGTTGTGGAAGATTTTGTTCACGAATAACTGATTTGTTATGATTTACGGGAAAGTGCCTGTTGGCACTTATTTATTTATTAGGGTTTAACGACATTTCCAACAGTCTGGGTCACCTCGTGCCTGACGTTTTATGTGTGGAGGAAGCCAGAGTACCCAGAGAGAACCATCACAAAATTGCAAGCAACTGTCAGACTCCCCAACATAATAACTCCACACAAGCAGAGTTCGCATTGGATGAAGACAAGTGGACCATCGACTGCAGGCCTTAGTACACAATGCCACTGATCCCCCATGTGGGCAATTGGGATTAAGTGTCCCAAGGGCACAACGTGGTTGCCGCAAGTGGGATTCAAACTGAGAGCCTCTCAGCTTGCAGCCTGCATCTCTATCTACAGAGGTTTCCCTCCCGTTGGCACTCTCCAATAAATTGTAAAACAATTTCATAAAAATATCTTTTGTTCTACTGCTGAGCAAACATCATGCTATTGCATATGGTGTAAACCAGTAAAGTGGCTTTCATCACTTTTCATTAGAGCCACGTGAGTGGTTTCTTGCATTCAAGGGACAAATTTATCAATTTTATTTACTTGGGTAAAATATTATACATAAACCATTTAATTTTTATTTTTTCAAGTTTACTTCAATTATAAAAAGAGAGCATGTGGCAGCCAAAAAGGTGATGAGGGTCTGGGAAACAGGTTTTCAATTTTTTAGGCCTAATTGCATATAACTTTCAATATTCAAAGAGAAGGAGGCACACAAAGTTATAAAATTTATTGGTGAGTGGGCAATATTGTGTGTTAGTTTCGGAAGATAGACTAAGAAATGAAATTTGATAGCGAATTTTAATTATTTTTTTGCAACTTTTGCAAACTAACACAAGTGCCGAATGAACAATAAAGTGGAGGGTATACAGATATATATATGTATTTATTGCTTAGAGATGTACTACATGCAGATGCCATTATTTCAGTATGTCTGAATACAACTCTCAAACAAAAATAGAAAGAAAACACTCTCAAACAAAAATAGAAAGAAAACAACAGTCTGAAGTGGTGTATGATAAATTTATTTGAAACTCGAGTTTCAACTGGATGATTTTAGAGGCACAAGAAAAGATTACCTTGGAATACTGATAACCTATCTAACCTAAAGTAGATAATGGATAACCTTTGGTAGTGCTTAATGGAGGGTTATCCAATTTGTGCATCTCTGCATGTATTTTCATGAGTCAGTATGTATAAATGAACTCCAGTGGACTGTACAGCTATCCAAGACAATCTTGGGATGCCAGCCTTCCATTACTAACTGATTGTTACATCTACAGCTGAAACTAGAAGTCTTTTCACAATGAGACCAGAAAATACTTGTTAATGTGCTCCTTACTGCAGAAGAATGAAGTAGTCTGAAATACACATGTGCATTTGCATTGTGTAATGTAAATTTAATATGCTATTTGCAAGGTCGGTAGTGAAATCACAAACCAAACATATCAACCAGTAAGAAAAATTTTGAGACTACAGTATGTGGAGGGTGGATAACTGGTAAATCGCTGGGGGATGTATTTTTCATTTAGTACTTATTTACAATTTCTGATTTATTTATTGTTGTTTAAGGTCACAAACTTCTGCACAATGGCTAATTGTGACAACATGGAGATAAAGTCAAGGTAAGTCAATCACTTATGCCCCATGTTGTCTATTTTAGAGGAGTTGCACCCCAAGCATGAGTGAATGGGTCCCATTTTACCAGTAAAACAGTGCTTGTTTACCACAGTAAACAAGCACTGCTTCACTTCCGAGGGTTTTTGCCGGGGTACAATTTCTGATGACAAAACACAAAAAGCACTTGTAAACTTTTATCAAATAGACCACTCGGTTGCACCCAGTGGTCCATTTGATGGAAGTTTGCAAGTGTTTCTTGTGCTGTTATGAACAATTGAACAATTATAAATACTTTTTTGAGTGAAGAATATATGATGCTGCAATTAAGTCGTAATCCACTCTCTTCATTCTGTAAATGTACTTGAATTATAATATCTATATTTACATCATTACATATACATGTACATGCATCTTGGAGGAAGTTAGTAATGATGTTAGTGATCTCTCTATTCACTAGTATAAAATTGTTGGGAACACTGTTTTTCTACAGGAAATGAGTTACACTAATGGGGCAGTTTGAGTTTGATAGGAAGAAAAAGTACACTTAGTGTGCTATTGTTTCAAAATAGTGCACAATACAGTGGCAGGACTTTGAGTTTCAACTGTATGTCAAAGCTCATGTGACTATCTCTTCTAAAACTAGTGATGAACCGATAATCGGAATCGATAAACGGAACCTGCCGGTTATGACAAGGGCAGTTAAAAACTGGCAGTTTTCAGTTATTCTATATTTAACACTGACTATGGGTATGTTTCAGTGAACTATTCCAGTTTACTTGGTTTACTATTCCATGTAAACCTAAACTGCTTTCATTTCTGAACAATCTTAGAAAACCATCATTAAAAAGCCCCTCATAAGAAACTTTCTAGTGATGGTGTCAGAAATTGCGTTACTGCTATCATGGAAATAACATGGCCAAAAAGGATATTCTGAAAGTTGTAACACTTTTTTCTGAGAGAAAAACACCCTTTCAGCTGAGAATCGTATATTTTTGGAAAGCCGTTTTTATGGGCTAAATAAATGTTAACTTTTTTGTAGTTCCTCTCTCTTGAGTTATAGCATTTTTCATGAACCTTGCGCTTGTTTATTTCTTTTACGATCGGATGTTTTTTTATTGTTGTTGTGTGGGGCACAGAACTTTTATGTGCGCTCCACTACGCATGTCAAGAATAGACTGATAAACCAGGTAACCCTGCTCTCCAGGAGGTTTAGTTGGCTTAATCCAGAATGATAAACCAGAATACAAACAGCACAATGAAACGACCTGGTTTTTATTCCGTGTGTCTACGTATGCTCACAATAAACCATGTAAACCGGAATAGTTCACCGAAACATACCCATTAAAAATCCCTTTGATATCTGGCAATTTCAATAAAGTTTCCCCGTTAAAAACGTGTGTGGTGCATAGCAGAAAATTTAGGGATTTGCAGAGCAGAGACATTACAGAATTTACCAATTGCAATCGGTACGAGATCGCCACCATTTCCCGAAGATTGTAGAGTTCACGCAAACATTATAGTAACACACAAAGGGAGGTAACCAGTTGAAAAAAACATTGAATAATACATTGTGACATATATGTAAACCATGCGTCATACGATTTCACAACATATATTAAAATCAAAATTATTATTCATTTAAGACACAAAGTATGTGTGCTCAGTATATTCCTGGTTAATACAGCCAAGTGTATTGTATCTTTACACAAAACCGTATTAACACTATTTACCGGAATAAAACACAATCTTCATGAGAACAATATCGTGTGATTGTATCGTAAATAACAAACTTTTCCCCATACCCCAAATAAAATGCAAATGTTATTTGGCTTAATATTGCCCGGCACTAAATATGCATTCTCTGAGAACTTAAGTGGTATTAAGCATCCGTAATTGATGATTTATCAACGAAATTCTGTAGTTTCACAGGCACCAACAAATTTCTTCAGTGTCCTACTTCAGCCATCGGAATCGGCATCGGAATCGGCACAATCGGCAGAGAAATAACAGTGGGAACAATTACTGTTAATTATGTTGTAGCGAACAAGTTAATTTTCACTTAATTCTACTTTCAAGGTTCATTTTTTATTGTGACCCTTATTTTTTATTTGATGTGTTAAAAAAATACCCAAACCTGAATCGTCAAATAAAAATGAAACTGATGCCGAGACCAAACCATAATTTTGTAATGCCCACACAAACAGTTGAACACAAAAGAAAATACATTACTGTTCCTCTCATCCCAGAACTCTGACTTATGACCCAGACCTTCAAAAATGACCATGGCAAGTTCAGATGCCATTGTCAATTTAGCCAGTTCACTGAGCTCTGTCATACAAGATTTAACTGGAAAATTACTAAGGCCCCACAAAGTAGATCTTGTTTCTCAGGCCATTTTGTTGTAAAATGGTATGCAGCCAGGCACTCTTTTATTTTATTTTTTATTTTGGTAATTATTTCTTTGCCATCAAAAGTTCAGGTTCTTGGTTTGTTTTATGTTTTAGGCCTCATAATCAACAGAATAGCATGGGTGGTGGTGTATTTCATCCCTTGAGTGCAAGAAGGCTCTGCAATGCTAAAGCATTGCAAAATTCTTCTTGCACTGAAGGGACAAATTTATCAATTTTATTAACTTCGGTGAAATATCAGACAAAAACCATTTATTATTTTTTTTTAGATTGCATTGGTTATAAAAAGAGAGCATGCGGCAGCCAAAATGACTATGCTGGAGGGCCTGAGAAACAGATTTTTAACATTTTGGCCTAATTGCAGTATAGGAAAAAGTTATTAATTAAAATTTGGTATTTTAAAATCAATGTACAAAGGATTAAATGTTGAAGTCTGGATGTTTTTAAACACCGAGTCATGGCACTCATTCAAGCAGCTGGTAAATACTGTAGAACTAAACAGCATTTTATTATGGGCTGCTGAGGCCACACAAAGTGAATGTTCTGTTTCTCAGGCCAAGTTTTGTAAAATTGCATGTGGACGGGCATTTTTTTATTTTATATTTTATTTTTGTAATTAATTTCTTTTGCCATCAGAAGTTCATATTCTTGGTTTATTTTATTTTTTGGGCCTCATAATCTACAGAATAGCAAGGGTGGTGGTGTATTTCGTCCCTTGGGTGCAACAAGGTGCTAAAGCATTGCAAAGCCTTGTTGCACTCAATGGACAAATTTATCAATTTTATTAACTTGTGTAAAATATCAGACAAACAACAATCTATTTTTTGTTTTTTCAAATTTGCATTGGTCATAAAAAGAGAGCATGCAGCAGCCAAAAGGACCATGCGGGACGGTCTGAGAAACAGATTTTTAATTTTATTAAGCCTTACCTCCAGCTTACTTATACTTGATGACAGAAGTGGCCTGACATCTGCTTGTACCCTCCACAGAAGTTTTCCACCATTGTTCATATCTAGAGCTGAGATTCTGCCATCCAAAGTACTGACTAGCATCACAAACCTGAAACTCAGGAATAATTGTCATTTGAAGACCAAATACTTGCAAACTATCAGAAATTTGCATGCAGCATAGCATAATGAATTTAGGTTAAACAAGCACCACAATCAGGCCTTTAAAAATTCAAATTTGCACAAGCCAAAAATAGGTTGCATAAACATTTTTGCACCTTTTTTGTGGCCAGTATAACCCCAGGACTTATATTTCGACAAGAATCCAAGAATCGATCAATTCAAGCAAAGATTTTCACAACATAACCAGCAAGAATCCACATAGATTTTTGCTGCACCTATGCTAGATTTCGCATGAAAAAGAATTCAGTCAATTTAACCCTTTACCAAACATAGTGGCAACATATTAACCAGTACAAGCCTAACATAACCTGAAATATCCTAACACTTTTCAATAAAATTTCACAAATATGGCTGTCATTGTTACTTACTCAAAGAGCTGCTTCCAATCACATGCATATTTGTACGGTTTTATTGGTAAATATTGTTTCTTTTTTTAAAAATCATCAAATTCTGTCTATACATGTATCTTAAAAATTAACAAGAAGCAGCTACACCTAGACAGCTCCACCAAGGGTCACTGCTTATAGGGGAAGCTGAATACAAGACAAGAATCCAAGTGTTACTGCTTGTAAACTTAACCTTCATGATATGACAATGGATCAAAGTCATGACACAAGGTTAGCTTATGGATAACAACTGTGTAAAGTATGAACAATATCTGTCACACAGATTCAATTATACAGACCAGACAAGGGCCGTATAACAATATCAAAGTCTTGTCTGTGACCTTGACCTTGATGATATGACCTTGGGTCAAAGTCACGACACATGTATGTGTCATGACAAATAATTGTACCAACTATGAATAAGATCTGTCAATCATACAACATCATATATGAACCAGGCAAGGGCTGTATAACAATAAAAAAGTTTTGCTGCCTGTGGCCTCGACCTTGATAATATGACTTTGGCTAGAAGTGATGACACACCTTTGAGTCATCAGTAACAATTGTACCAACTATGAATAAGACAAGGGCTGTATACCAATATCCAAGTTTTGCTACCTTCACCTTCATGATATGACCCAGGATCAATGTCGCGGCACACCTTTGAGTCATGAGCAATAATTGTATCATGTATGAACAAGATCTGTTGATTAGATCAAATTGTATGGACTGGACAAACAAAATGTTGACGACAGATGTACAAGCGATGGATGGACAGATGAACATACAGACGACATACAACTTAGCATTAGCTAACATTCAGTGGTTAAGAAATTATGTCTTGGACAAACCAATGTCAAAGTTTTTCTAAGTGTCACCTTATCATAGTGTCTGTGACCTTGACCTTGAGGGTCACATATCATATTATAATTCGCGACATACTGTCTTTTGATATTACATATTGGTATAAAGTTTTGTTAGAAAATATTTGGCGGTTAAGAAATTATGGTCTGGACAAACAAATGTCAAAGTTTTTCTATGGGTTACCTTATTATTGGGCCTGTGGGAGCACGGTGGCCCAGTGGTGGACTGTTGGACTTCTATGCTAGAGATTCTGAGTTCGATCCCCAGCAGGATGACCCGCATTGTGTCCTTGGGAAAGGCACTTTATCCCAGACACCTACATGGGGGTGCGATGAGGCTGTCGTGTACCACGGCATACTGCATGTCGATGGGGCACATGTCTTTAACCACTGTAATCCTGCTTGAGCGGAGCTTGAACAGAGTCAAAATGTTGGGGAGCTGACAGTTGCTCGTCGATGCTCGGTGGTTCTCTCCAGGTACTCCGGCTTCCTCCACCCATACAACTGTCATGGTCACGATTAGCCATTGTGCATAAGTATGTGACCTTAAACACCAATAAATAATAATTGGGTCTATGACCTTGACCTTGAGAGGCACCTACCATATTATAATTTGCGACACACTGTCTTTTTTGGCATATTGGTATAAAGTTTCATCAAAAAATATTCAACGGTTAAGAAATTATGGCCCGGCCCGGACAAACAAATGTCAAAGTTTTTCTAAGTGTCATCTTATCTTAGGGCCTGTGAACTTGACCTTGAGAGGCACATACCATATTATAATTTGCGACACACTGTCTTTTAATATTACATTTTGGTATGAAGTTTCATTAAAACATATTCAGCGGTTAAGGAATTATGGCAAAGACAAACAAATGTCAAAGTTTTTCTGTCACTTTTTACTAGCACCTGATACCTTGACTATGAAGGGCACATCCCATATTATATTTTGCGACACACTGGTTTTTGTTATTACATATTGGTGTAGAGTTTCATTAAAAAATATTCAGCGGTTAAGAAATTAGGGCCTGGACAAACAATCGGATCCATGACAACAGCAACAGCTCCTGGAACATTGGTTCAACCGATTGTTGCCAAGCATTTTGTGATGATTCATAAACCCCATTTTATTATCTTCTACAATTGTTCAATTGTTAATGTGAAATGATGTCAGTGATACCATTCAATAAAGTTGAACCACCACAATGTGTATTCTTAATCTCTCTGGATGCCCCTTTACAGGATATATAAGTTAGATGATAAGTATAGCTTACAATTTAGCGTACTTCAGGCTTGGCAATTTCAGGAGAGCGATTTTTTAGCTTTCCTCACTGCCCTCTTGAAAGAATTAAGGAGAGCGAAAAATTGCCCTCCTAAATATTTTGGTCTGGGATGATTGAGATTACATGTATTATGCTCACATTGAATTTTTGCTGTAAAGCAAAAATGTACTTTAACTTCGAAGTCACATAACATCACGTAATTTCATTTTGAAAGTGGCTTAGTGGTAAAAGGTAATGGCTGCAACTGTGTTTGGGTATGTACTTTGTACATACCCAAACACAGTTGCAATCATTTGAAGCAAAATGGGTCACAGACTCACAGCAATATTTTTTTTTCTGTCAGTTTCAACAACTGACATCAAAGTTTGAAGGGTAATTATTCAAGGAATAATACTACCATTACTACTATCCTGTCACTTGGAGCATGTGCACCAGGATGTGACTAGATTCAAGCAGACCTGTTGTCCAAGAAAGTCATATGCCTACCACTACCATATTCACCCCCCCAGGAGTGCGGTGGTTCAGTAGGAAGAGGTGCAGGCTGCAAGCCGAGAGGTCCTCAGGTTCGAATCCCACCTGCGGCAACCGCGTTGTGTCCTTGGGCAAGACACTTCATCTTCACTGCCCGCGTGGGGGCACGATGACACCGTGTACTAAGGCGTACTGCACGTCGATGGTACGCATGTCTTCAACCAATCTAACCCTGCCTGTGCTGCAGTGTGGAGTTACGATGTTGGGGAGCTGGCAGCTACTCGTCGTTGCTCGGTGGTTCTCTCCGGGTACTCCGGCTTCCTCCACCCGTAAAACTGTCACGGTCATGATTAGCCATTGTGCATAAATATGTGACCTTAAACATCAATAAATAAATAAATAAATAATATTCACCCCCCCCCCACCCCCCACCCCCAACTTGGGCACACACAGGTCTTGTCAAGTGTGTATTCGGTTGTTGATTGAGACACCTAGATGTCCAAGAGATTTCGCTTTACCTTAATAAAGTTAATAAAATTACTGAGGTAATAGTCTGTTGATTTCAGTTTCAATGAGTTTGTTCAATTGGATTCAGTTTCAATGAGTTTGTTCAATTGGATACTTAAAATGCTGTGTAAAGATAATTGCTCTCCAAAGCTGATTGAGGAGAGCGATTTTTTGCCCTCCCGCATTTTTCAGAATGCCAGGCCTGGTACTTGCAGCAATCGCCAGTTCATACTGGAAAAGTGAAGGTTGCACTCCATTCACTCAGGTCGCAGTGAAAATTTAAATTTTATAGTAAATTTCTTTTCTTATTATACCTACCACAATTGTTTTCTACAGGCTTGAACTACAGTGGAAGTCCCTAACTTGGAAAATATACTCTCTATTTTGATCTTTCCCAAGTGATTTGGGAAAGAAAAGTGGTGCAAAAGCACCAAGAAAAAATAAGCCAAACCTGGGTCGAGTGCTACCGGCGCACACCCAGTGGGGGATGCTCTTCTCCTAGTACAGATCCACGGATTCTGGTACCAGTATTCTTTTGAATCCGCCAACATTGGAGTTATGTGATCAGCCGGGAGGAAGAATTCTTACCCGAATAAGACGAGAGGGCCTCCATGTAAACAATTGTGGTAGGTATAATAAGAAAGGAAATTTACTATAAAATTTTAATTTCTTACCAACCTACCTACAATTGTTCACTACAGGCTGAATAGTCAATAGGAGGAGGGAATCACATAATCAACCCCACATAACCCAATTGCACTGGAACTGTGGACAGAAGATGAGTTCCCTAGGCCTATCAAACCAGGGTTGGGGTATTCGTATTCAGTCATATTCGAATACAGTTTATCAAGTATTCACATGTATTCAGTATTCACTGAACGTTATGAATACATGTATTCGTATTCGTATTCAAATACATTAAAATTTGAGCTGTATTCATGACTACATTTTGAATACTTTTTGAATACTTTCTATATTTTGGAATTAAAGAACCATATACTGAATAAAAGGTTTTCACAGATCAAGCCCATGGACCCCAGACAACAAATTCACACCTCATATCAATATTAAAGACATAGTAATCCCTGATATTATTTATATACCACCAAACACCTTGTTTGAAATTTATGCATTGAAAGCAGACAATAGACTTAATTATCAGTTAACTTGTCACAATACAACCTATTTATGTAAGAATGGCCACATATCCCCATGGCTTTTTAAATTGTTGAAAACATGGACAATAAAAATAAAACAAAAAAACTTGTGTTATTGGACACAACTCTCTTATTCAATACTATATTCTAAATTTTTTTGATTTATTTAAAAGTTTTTCTATTTATCCATTATTTCACAGTGAAAGCACATATTTATTTATTTATTTATTCCTGTTTAAGATCACCTTTGTACAGCTCGGTATGTCTAATTATAATCGGTGAAAGCACATGAATATTATAAAGAAAATACTACTGCTGTTAGCAAAGTTTCAGCCAAAAGACCTCCAGGCTTAACCATGAAGTGCATTGGCTAAAACTTGACTAGTCCTTCTTATGTGGTGTCATTGCAATTGATACTTAACGTTCAGGAGGAAACGCCAGTCTGTGATTTTTTAGAAGTAATCCACTCACATTTTGTGATGTGTTGTCCATGGAGAGTAGTCTAATTACTATGACACCCATAGAGTGGATTTCCCATCAGGTAATTACTTTAGTTTTCCAACAAAGCATGGTAAGCACAATTAGTACTTCAACTAAAGGACCATCAGTTTAAAAATGACTTTTAACCCAACAAACAAAAACCTTAAAGGCCTTGCTATAAATACTTCAAATTTAAAAAGTATTCAAGTATTCAAAAATGTATTCATGAATACATTGTAATGTATTTGTATTCAAATACATTTGAAAATTTGTGTATTTGTGTTTGTATTCGTATTCATGAAATTTCAAAGTATTCGTATTCGAATACATTTACAAAGAATTCGCCCCAAGCCTGTATCAAACCATAGCATCACAATCTTCAGTAAATGACAATGAGAGATGAGGTGTATGGCACTGCGTGACACACAGACAGAAAGGACAGTAAAACAGCACAATGCTGGAACTGACCTTGAAGAAGCCTAATGGCTAGGGTAGACAACAGTCTGAGCAGAAGAACGAGGGCCCAAAGAAAAAAGCTTCTCCGACTGTTCCTGCAACTGATGCAGATAGAAGGTGAAGAAAGTAGAAGCATTTCTTCAGACGGCTGCCTGCATAACATCCGACAACTTGACGGAGTTAGCATAAGCCCAGGAGGTAGACAAGGCATGCACCTTGTGGGTAGAAATACGATGGTAATATAATTGTCAGTCACTAGATGAGCATAGGCTGTGCGAATAGCAAGACAAATCCACCGAGAAATGGATTGAGGAGAGATCTTCTGTCAACTAGGAATAAGAAACAGAAAGAATTGTTTCCTGCCTTTCCTAATGAATTGCGTCCAGTTGAGATAAATGCGAAGAGCTCGAGCCGGACAGAGAAAGGGGCGATTACTGATTACCCTCAGCAGAAGGAAGAGCCCTGATACAGATAGGAGGTGGAGTTGTTTCTGGTATTTGATTCTTGGCCAGAAAGGAGCAATCAGTGGTAAAAGTAACACTGCTGGCTGAGCTCCTGAAAAAGGCCGGATCAACCGAGAGGGCATGAAGCTCACTAACCCATCTGGCAGAGGCAAAAGCCATCAGAAAAGCCTCTTGTTATGTGAGAAAATACATATGCACCTGGGAAAAAGGTTCGAACCTCCCCCCCCCCCCCCCCCCCCCCCCCCCCAAGCAAAGCAGCACCAAAGAAATATTCCATCTAGGGGTAAGCTGCAAAATCCTAGGCCTTTTCAAAGAAAAGTGCCGAATGAGCTTGGAGAGGTATGGATTAGTACCGATACAACGCTTTCCCACATACAAAAAGGTCTCTGAAGGCATGGACCTGTATCCTTTGATGGTAACAGACTGGAGACCCCGAGAACCAAACAGATATACCAGAAACTCCACAATCTGTGTTATCAAAGGATTGGCATAATCAAGAGAGTGATCAGCACGCAATAGACAGAAGACCTTCCACTTAGCCAAATAGGCTAAACCAGTGGAGTGCCACCTTGAAGAAGAAATGCACTCCACTGCTTGTCTCGAAAAACTTCTATGGAAGAGACAGGATCTGACAGATATGCGTAAAGGCACAATGAAGTCGAGTCATCGTGAAACCTTCTCAGGTGACCTTGGCAAAGAAGGTTGTGACATAGAGGGAGAGTTGCCGGAACCACAGCCAACAGAGAGCAGAGCTGATTGATCTACACCCACTGAGGCGACAGGGGAGCGATCAGAATGATTCAACAACTGACCTGAACCTGAGGCAGAATCAGAACCAGCGGGAAAGCGTAGCTGACTAGACCGTTCCAATCGAGTGACAGAACGTTCACGGTGAAAGCCAAAGGATCTGGACACAGGGACACAGAAGTGTCGACCTGATGGTTCCAATGGGTCGCAAAGAGATTGATGTGGGGACGACCCCAGAGATCACAAAAGTGACTGGAACACTGCCCTGTGAAGCATCCACTCGGTGGAAATGACCCTGCTCCATCGGGACAGGGAGTCGGATAGGACATTCAGACGGCCGGAATGTGACGAACCACCACTCCGGCGTTGACATCCTGAGCAGGCAGTAGAAGATCCCGAGCCAATTTGTACATGGGAACAGAGAGCGTGCCGCCCTGGTTCCGAATGTAAGCGACCACTGTCCAGTTGTTGGACAACAGAAGGACCTGATGAAGCAAAAGGTTGGGAACCACTGCCGTAAACTCAGAAGAAGAGCAAGAAGATCCTTCTGATTGATGTGAAAAGCTGCTTGATCCTGGTCCCATACACCATGAAGGGAAAGACCTAGAGGCTCCAATATCGCACCACATCAGAGATCGCCGACATCTGCCACCAGGACATGACCGGACGTGGGCAAGTCCAACCGAACTCCCTGCATAATCCACTGAACATCCGTCCAGGGGAGAAGGTGATGATGAAGAAAGTCTGGTAACTGAAGCACCAGATCCAGAGATTCACCTCCACAGTTTTTCAGGCATTTCCAAAAATGACATACCACACACTCCCTTCAAATGCAAATATTCTTCAACTTGGTTATCAAACCCATAACATGTATTACATTTTCCAAATCTACTTAAAACATATAACAGGCCTGGCATTCTTAAAAATGCAGGAGGGCTAAAAATCGCTCCCCTTGCATGGCTTAGGGGAGAGATTAGCCCTCCTTAAGCTTACAAAAGCTATAAGTGGCAAAATGAAGTTTTACTATTAATGAATTCTGCCTTGTGGGTTTTGTACATTTTATTTAGTGTTCCTAACAAGGTTATCTCTGTGAGATGGCTACACTGCCCCTCCCACACCTCCACGTCTCAGTAAGGCCCAGAGGTGTGGGAAGGGCAGTGTGGCCATCTTACAGAAAGCACTAACATAGCAGAGATCTGAAAAGAATCAAAAGATGTGGGTTATTATTTTCTAAGGCCAGGCGGGCCAGTTTTCACCCACCTTAATTTTTTTAAGGCAAGCAAATAAATCGTTCTCCTGAAAATGCCAGGCCTGATACACCATCTGACAAAGTAAAAATAAACAATCCGAATGTGTGTGAAATAATTTATTGTCAAATGCAAGGCGTCAACCTGCAAAATTACCTACTGGAGCTTACTTTCCAACAAAATATACATCACCTCACCAAACATTCACTCTCAGTGACAGGGCATGGACATTTTAAACATTTCTTCAGAGAGAGGCCCTGGACACTCTACAAATGCATGCAGGGACACAACCTATAGTCTCTGTATGATCCCCATACCACGTTTTGAGCCCTGGTCCCCTTAGACTCAAGATGGTAAGGTATATTACAAAAGCTATTGAGACAACCTTCTCACACTCAGCCTCGCCCTTCCGGATATGCCTGTAGCACATCAACCTCCAAATCACCCCCCACCCCTCAGATATTTCCACCACTGACTTTCACATGCTTTAATGCCTTTTAATCAGTCAGTATGCCTGGTATATAAATAACGTTCAAAATGTGAGACAACTTGGCCACTCGCCCTAAGTTAGAGTGCCATTAAAAAAGATCTGAGAGCGACGGTATGTGTATTATTTTACACAACTGGCACAAAATGACCTTATCTGCAGAGGCAGAATGGCTAAACATTCGGCCCAGAAAATTTCAGCAGCCGACTGGCCCATATGGCAACAGTGGTGGCCCCTCTACCAATTTACCATGCATATACCACCCCTCCCCTTCCCCAGTTGCGACAAGAAGTTCTGTTTTCGATCTGTATCAGCCATTTATATGGGCCACCGACCCATCGGGAAATCTCCTGCCTGGTCTCCCGAATGGCCAGTCCACCTCTGCCTATACGTAAAATCGCTATTGGACACCAACAGCTCAGTCTACTGTGAAGGGAAAAAACATGAAGATAATAATGATGAATTTATGCCGGTTTGCTCCGTGAATTTCAAGCCAGCTTTGAGCGAAGGTACATTTAACCTGATTGCAAATGGCAGCACCCATTTACTCTCGGTTCAGGTCTAACTTGACAGATCGCTGGGAATGTACAGTAGTCGCCATGGGCAGTCACTTTTCCACATGTCCACAGTGGGCGCCCACTGATTTTCCACAGAAATCAGTTTCATACCAATTTCTGTGGACTTCTGTGGGCATGTAGTTCTGTGGGCAAAAGCCTGTGGCCTTCTGTGGAAAAGATTACTGAACGATGATAATGCCGGATGGCAGTGTCCACATAATTAATCCAAAACACGTCTGCCCACAGAAATGTAACTGGAAGCAATTTTTAACACGTCTTGATAGAATATGACTCTGATTAAAAATATTTATTTCTTCATCATTTCAATTTGCAAGCACAGGTATATGGTCATTTTTGTATTTACAAAAAGGAAAAAAATTGATAACATGTTAAAATTACGCCACATTTTCTCAATCTGAAAAGTGAATAGCACAACCCACACTGTGAAAACAAGACATACAGTGACAAACCCATGTTGATTGCGAACGAGTGCTTTGAAAAAATTGTGTACAAAACGAAAAAAATAGTTGAAAATAAAAGAGTGCACCTGGGAATATCACTGATATGCAATTATGTATTGATATGATCTTTCTGTTAAACCGAATCTGATTTTCGATTGACTGTTGAACAATTCGTTCACTTTTGTGGACAACTCTAAGCTCAGGCGGGAAGGGGAACATTCGGCTTCTGGAATTTTCGGCCTGGAAATGTTTTGACAAAGGAACATCAGCCCGGTGAAATTAGCACTGAGTACTCAGGCCCATTTATTTATTTATTTATTTATTTATTTATTTATTTGTGTTTACTGTCATATATTTATGCAGAAAGAGGCTAATCATGACAGCACTCCCAGGCCTTGAACCTTTTTTAATTCTGATTGTTCAGCGTATAATACAAATGCATCGTCAAATTAATTTTGTTTTTTTTAACCTGACCCTATCAATAAATTACTTCTGAATTATTCACTAAAAAGTGCAATATGAAAGTCGCCCTTTTTAGTGGATAATGTCGGAGTAATTCTGATTGTTCAGCATACAATAAAAATGCATCGTCAAATTTATTTCGTTTTTTTCAACCTGACCCTATCGATAAATTACTTCGGAATTATTTACTAAAAGGTGCAATATGAAAGTCACCCTTTTTAGTGGATAACTTCGGAGTAATTCTGATTGTTCAGCGTACAATAAAAATGCATCGTCAAATTAATTTCGTTTTTTAACTTTGCCCTATCGATAAATTACTTCGGAAGTATTCACTAAATGTGCAAAATGAATGTTGCACTTTTTAGTGGATAATTTCAGAGTAATTCTGATTGTTCAGCATACGATAAAAATGCATCATCAAATTAATTTTGTTTTTTTTTTTAACCTGGCCCTATCGATAAATTACAATGTATATTTTTAATTGTTAAAGTGAAAGAATGAAAAAATATAAACCAAACATTTTTACTCTCTTGGTTGTTATTATTTTTCTGCAAGATTGTTTGTTATTCATCAATGATTAAATTAATTAACTTGATTGACTTATGTTGATCGGCAATTAATGTTGCTCTTGTGTTTATGATTTATGACCTGCTATAATCCTTCTGAAGTAGTTTTACAGAAGTTAGTGGCATGTGTATACTATATACAGCAGCGTTTGAAAGGATTAAAAACTTCAAATGACTTGTGTTCAGGAATCTAATGGATCTATCTTGTCTGACGCAGATCACTGGGGCTAATTTTTATTAATATCGACGGGGTAGGGTTAAAAACCAACATCAGGTATTGGTAAGCGAATACTCGAGTGGTGCTTATCCCACTTGTAATGGACCGACACCTGTGGGGATCCCGGGAAGTGAAGCAGTGCTTGTTCATTGTGGTAAACAAGCCCTGCTTTACTGGTGGATTATGACCCAGTAACCAATGCTTGGGGTAGAAGCTGTTTTTTTCTGAAATTATACTCTCAACTCTTGATTTGAATTTCGAAGACAGCCAGTAGCTGTCGCGAAAACGACCCGGAACTTTGCGGAAGCGGAAGATAAAAATGACGCTCTGAGGGGGAACTGGAGAGGCCTTATTTGGTGACAATAAATTCATAATTGGTGGAAATATCCCTCCTTTTTTATTTAACTCTTTACCTAACGTATCGGCCAAATCCAACCAGCACTATACACGAAAATCGCCATTCAATCTATTTTATATTTTGACATTTTGTTCCCAAAACATAGGTCATGACCCCTCATTCGAACGAGCGCGCCACACGCATTCCAATAAAGGGTCATAACCTATGTTTTGGGAGCAAAAACTGAAAATTTTTAGTTACACAAGAAGTTTTTTCACGAGTGATGCATACTCCTGGCGTTTGGTAAAGGGTTAACAAATGGCAAACAGATGAGTAGATAAATATCACATGGTCTACAAGCTTTTTAGTTCTGGTCATTGGACATCGCCATTTGCCATCATCATCACATTCACATCATTCGCACCTCTGACTTCAGAGTGTGAGCACCTGATTAATCAATCATGGATACACTGGAATGACCAGAAAGACTCATCAGAACCATCTCAGCTCTGGGCATCTCTTGCCCTGTCACCTGGACTGTCCAGGAGACAGATAAGAGAGTTCACCTGAGCCTGGAATTTGAAATAGAGACAATCAAGTCACCACCCTCTTCGGGGAGAGGTAGAACATTTGGCGAGATGATTCCCTCTCCCACTGGTCCCCACATGAAGGGGCACGGAGGCCCTGAAGAGAGAAAGAACAGGAAGAGTCCATCGACCAAGTGCAGGGAAGCACGGCGCTTGGAGGCCTTCCAGAAGGGAAAGAAAGAGGTGAGCGAGAGGATGGAGGTTCTGGAGGCCCAGTTCCCCTCCTAGTCCCATTAGTACACCCAACCAACTTCCAGCCCCTGAACCGGTACTGTTGGATGAGGAACGTCTGGTGGAGACTGAAGAAGAACTGGAGGTTGCATTTTCACCACCTCCCACCCCTCACTCCCCATTTCCTTCTCTACCGGACAGCCCAGGTGTGTTGATCACAGCAAAACAGCCACCTCAGTCAGCATCCCCCACCGAAGACATAAAGAGAGCAATAGAACAAGCAATTGAGATAGGACAACAAGCCATCTCCGAAACCCGCGAGTTCAGGGGAAAATCCAAGGCAAACTCCAAAAAGGCATTAGACGCAATTCAATCGCTAAACTCAACATCATCGACTTCCACATCACCATCTCAACCACCTCCAAAGAAAAAGATCTGGAAGAAACCCATGCTGGGGTAAGTTTCCCCCTCCATCCTTTTCCTCCTCTACCAAACCTTGACATTCAACAAAAAACGAACAGTCAATGAGGGTCGAAAGGGGCTTGCCCCAAACAGTCTGGCGTGCGAAACCATTCCGTCCGAGCTTTTTAGTTTCTGCATTTTCGTCAGTTGGATTATCCCGGGAATTTGTCGTGACAGGGGAGAACAGAAATCTAAATTTTATAGTAAATTTCCTTTCTTATTATACCTACCACAATTGTTTACTACAGGCTGGCACTACAGTGGAAGTCCCTAACTCGGATAAAATACTCTCTATTTTTGTCTTTCCCAAGCAAGTTGGGAAAGAAAAGTGGTGCAAAAGCACCAATAAAATAAGCCAAAACTGGGTCAAGTGCAACCGGCGCAGACCCAGTACGGGACGCTCTCTCCCAAGTACAACTCCACGACTTCCGTTGCCAGTGCGCATATACCGTCTCTAAAGACTCATTCTTTTTGAATCCGTAAACGTTAGAGTTATGTGATCAGCGGGGAGGAAAGATTCTTTACCCGTAAAGAAGACGGGAGGGCCTCCATGTAAACAATTGTGGTAGGTATAATAAGAAAGGAAATTTACTATAAAATTTAGATTTCTTATCAACCTACTCACAATTGTTTACTACAGGCTGAATAGACAAAAGGCTGGAGGGAATCGCATAACCAACCCCCACATAACCCTAGTGCACTGGAACCGTGAAGTAGAAGGAAGAGGTCCCGAGGCTTATCAACCATAATGTCGCAATCATTGGTAAAGGACAATGAAAAGAGACATATGAGCCTGTGTGACACACAGACAGAAAAAGGGCAGTAACAGCACAAAGCTGAAACTGACCTTCAAGAAGCCTAATGGCTATGGCAGACAACAGCCTGAGCAGAAGAAAGAGGACTCAGGGCAAAAAGGTCCTCCGACTGCTCCTGCAACTGGCGTAAATAAAAGGTGGAGAAAGTAGAAGCATTTCTCCAGTAGGCTGCCTGCATAACATTCGACAACTTGACGGAGTTAGAATAAGCCCAAGAGGTAGACAGTGCCCGCACCTCGTGGGCAGAAATACGATTGGTAATACAATCGCCAGCTGCTAAACGACTATAAGCCGTACGAATAGCAAGACAAATCCATCGAGAAATGGATTGAGGAGAGATCTTCTGTCGACCCGGAATGAGAGACAGAAAAAAACGTTTTCTGCCCTTCCGTATGAAGCGTGACCGATCAAGATAAATGCGAATAGCACGGACCGGACAGAACAAAGGGCGAGTACCCTCAACAGAGGGAAGAGCCCTGATACAGATAGGAGGAGGAGTAGTATCTGGTAACTGATTCTTAGCCAAAAAGGAGCAATCAGTGGTACAAGTAACACTGTTGGGAGAGCTCCTAAAAAAAGGCCGGGTCAACCGAGAGGGTGTGAAGCTCACTAACCCGTCTGGCCGAAGCAAATGCCATCAGAAAAGCCGTCTTATATGTGAGAAAATGCATATCCACCTGGGATAAAGGTTCGAACGGCGCCCCCCCCCCCCCCCCCCCAAGCAAAGCAGCACCCACGAAAGATTCCATCGTGGAGTAAGCTGCAAAGTCCGAGGTCTTTTCAAAGAAAAGTGCCGAATAAGCTTGGAGAGGTAAGGATTAGTGCCGATACGACGCTTCCCCACATAAGAAAAAGTCTCTGAAAGCATAGACCTGTAACCCTTGATGGTAACAGGCTGGAGACCCCGAGAATCAAACTGATATACCAGAAACTCCACAATCTGTGAAATCGAAGGATTGGCATAATCAACAGAGTGATCAGCACACCATCGACAGAAGAACTTCCATTTAGCTGCATAAGCTAAACCAGTGGAGTGCCTCCTTGAAGAAGAAATGCACTCCACTGCTCGTCTCGAAAAACCTCTACGGAAGAGACAGGACCTGACAAAAGATATGCGTGAAGGCACAATGAAGTCGGGTCGACGTGAAACCTCCTCGGGCGACCTTGACAAAGAAGGTCGCGACGTAGCGGGAGACGTGCCAGAACCGCCGCCATCAGCGAGCGGAGCTGACTGATCCACACCCGCTGAGGCGACAGGGGAGCGATCAGAATGATTCGACAACTGCAGGTTCGAATTTTGGCGAGAACCTGAGGAAGAATCGGAACCGGCGGGAAGGCGTAGCCGACTAGACCGTTCCAATCGAGTGACAGAGCGTCCACGGCAAAAGCCAGAGGATCTGGACACGGGGACACGAAAGTGTCCACCTGATGGTTCCAACGAGTCGCAAAGAGGTCGATGTGGGGACGTCCCCAGAGATCGCAAAGCGACTGGAACACTGCCCTGTGAAGCATCCACTCGGTGGAAATAACCCTGCCCTGTCGGGACAGGGAGTCGGCTAGGACGTTCAGACGACCGGGAATGTGACAAACAACCACTCTGTCATGAACATCCTGAGCGAGCAGTAAAAGATCCCGAGCTAACTCGTACATCGGAAGCGAGTGCGTGCCGCCCTGGTTCCGAATGTAAGCAACCACTGTCGAATTGTCGGATAGTAGAAGGACCTGGCGATTCGACAGGTGAGGGATCCACTGCCTGAAACTCAGAAGAAGAGCAAGAAGCTCCTTCTGGTTGATGTGTAGAGCTGCTTGATCCTGGTCCCACATCCCGTGTAGGGAAAGACCGAGAGGATCCAATGTCGCACCCCATCCGAGATCGCTGGCATCTGCCGTCAGAACGCGATCGGACGTGGGTAAGTCCAGCGGAACACCCTGCGTAATCCACTGAACATCTGTCCAGGGAAGAAGGTGAGGATACAGAGAGTCCGGAAACGGAAGCACCTGATCCAGAGCATCTACATTCGGTCTCCAACGACTGAGCAGAAAGTGTTGGAGAGGTCTGACACGCAGCCGAACTAGAGGAATGAGATCCGTCACCGAACCGCAGAGACCAATCAGCCGGAGAAAACTCCGAGCGGTCGCGGACCTGGACTGGGACAGAGTCAGAGCAAAAGCTGAGAGAATCACAGCCTTGGCCTGGGGAACAGCCACCAAATTGAATTTGGTTTGGAAAGACATCCCCAGATGACAAAACGACTGAGAAGGGACCAGGTCCGACTTCTCCTCGTTGACTCTGAATCCTAGCGACATGAGCAAGCTCAACAGAGTGGCGACATCCGATTCCAGTAAGGCAGCATTGGAATGCCTCTGGAGGATATCGTCCAGATATGCCGAAGTAGTCACCCTGGACTGTGTGCGATGGAACGCTATCACATGCGACATCAGTCTGGTGAACGCCCAAGGAGCCAGGTTGAGGCCGAAAGGCATGGCCTTGAACTGGTAAACTCGCCTCAGAAAAGCGAACCTGAGATACTTCCGTGACGCCAGATGCATCGGAACGTGGAAGTAAGCGTCTCGCAGGTCGATGCTGGCTGTGAAATCTCCCTGGTGAATTGATTGGCGGACCGACCTGAAAGTCTCCATGCTGAACTTGGGAGCAATGATAGACTGGTTCAGGATACTCAGATCGATAACCGGTCGGAGTCGGCCGTCCTTCTTCGGCACCAAGAACAGGCGGGAATAGAAACCCACTGACTGAACGTTCTTGATGACCTCGATCGCCCCCTTTGCCAGGAGATTGGCAATCTCCGTGGACAAAAGTTCCCGACGTAAAACGTCTGAAGGAACTGTGGTTGGAAGAGGCATCCTTGACAGAGTGGGGTGCCGTCGGAAGGATATGCGCAGCCCGGACCGAACAACATCTAACACCCATGGATCGGATGTGATGGTGGTCCAATAGTCTGCGAACTCTGCTATCCTTCCTCCAACCTGGGACGAGTCGAGGTGAGGACCTTCATTTCGAGCCCCGACGAGGCCCGCGTGAGGAGAAACCACCTCCTCTGCTAAATGAAGAATCCTGAGACTTCCCTCGATTCTGCCGACCCCTACCTTTACCCCGTGAGTAAGAAGTAGAGGCGGTGAACAGAAGGACCAGCCTTTTGCTTCACAGAGGAAGCAGAAGGGTACTTGTTAGGCTTGGAACAGCCCTTGCCTCCCCGAGAAGGCTGATCAAGCTGACGAAACAGCAGCTGATCTTTGGAATGACGTAGGACGTCATCCCGGACCGTCGACACGGAACCATGGAAAAGTTGCGGACCTGCCAAAGAAGCAGATCGAAGAGTAGCACGCTGCTCCTCGGGAAGGGATCGTCCTGTGTCCAGCACAGCGTCCCTTCGAACTAATTCCAATTGGCCGTGTTACAGGCATGCGTGTGAGTAAGGTGCATAAGCGCCTTGGACAGCACACGCAAAGGAGCCTGTACCTCGTCAAACTTATCTGGAGGCAGATAAGCAGCCAAAGCTGAGACGACGTGATCTGAGAGAGAAAGCATGCCAAGCATCTCTCTAGATAAGCCCAACGTGGACTCCAGAGTCGTCATTGGAATGACGGCAGACTTGGGCTTGGAAAGTCCTGGAGTCCTGATCCAGAACCGTCAAAGCCTGGCAGACTGACGGATTGGCGGAATCGTAGGAACGATAACGCACAGGAGGCAAAAAGGTGTCAACCCTGGTGAAGAACGAAGTCTTCAAAGCCTTGGAATTCAGCTTGGCATCCAATGCTGAAAAAGCCTCAACCACCTGTACCGACTGGCACGGTCGAAGGCGCCCAGAAGCAGGTTGCTCCATAGGCTGTTGGTGCGCGACCGATGATCGCGGCCAGGCTGACACTGTCGGCTGGTTAGCAGGTTTGAGCTCAGGCAGAAACCCAAACACAAAGTCAAGAGCCGCCCCCAAGTCCGAAGACTGCTGGCCCTCAACCTCAAGCATGTCGGACTCCTCCCCAGAGTCGGAAGACACATAGCCCATCGTGGGCAAACCAGCCGACGCCTCCCATGGTGTCGGAACACCAGAGGAATCGGAAACCGGCCTGTTTCCAATCCCGGGAGGCGGCGCCATAGGAGGTGCCTGGAAACCACCCATAGCCTCGCTGGAAGCAACAGGAAGGCTCTTAGAAAGAACCAGAGTGAGTAAGGAGAGGGCCTCCCTAAGCTCACTGCCTGTACCGACCGGTTCGACAGGGGAGCGAACCGGCAAAGTGGCTTCACCTCTGACCCTCTTAACCAGCGAAGGGTCACGATCCTCCAAAACACCCGACGCGGGATGACGGGCGGCAGCCGAAACATCTGAAGGCAGATGTGTATAGGGGTACGATGCACCCCGAGGATCAATATTGCGAGAACTCATGAGAGTCACCACGGACCTCTGTGGGGCAGAAGGTCCAGGCTGCACAAAAGGCGTTGGTCCCCCAAAACTGGTCGTGTGACCAGAGTGAGTAGACGGAAATGCCACAGAGTTCATAGTGTTTCCACTATGAACATCCGAATCCAAAGACACAACTGTGGTGCTCGACGGCGAAGAGACCACAGCGATGGGCTCGGCCGGCAGCCCCTTCCGACTTCGCCGAGTTGAAGTCAGGGAAGGCTGAGGCCGATATCCCACGTCTACAGTATTGGACAGTCCTGCAGTCCCCTGCAGCGAAAAGCCGAGGCCGGCTGAAACAGATAACGAAGCAGACGGGCCAGCAGCAGTAGTAGATACGTCGAGAGTCGTTGAGGCTGGTGAAAAAGTGGAGAGAGCACACCGGCTCGGCTCTGAAGGAGGAGTCACAACCCTAGTGACAGCCTCAGATGTCGACTGGAGGGGGACCGTAGTCCCGGAACCAGGCATCTCTACACCAGAACACTCAACGGCTCCCGCAGTATCCACCACAGGAAAAGACTGCACATCCCCCACGGAGGAGGAATAACTCTCACCAAAGTCGGCTCGGGAGGCCCCGAACGACCACGTTCTCCTTTCCCGCGGGAACGGGAGGCACGGCCACGAGAACGAACGACACGGTTTACTGACGCCCAGAAGGTGGAAGACCATGTTCCACAGACACCACACGGCCGCTCGGCCGAACACCCATTACAGGAGGAACAAGACGAATGTACATCGTCCACATGCTTTGGCAGCAGACATTGCCCACAGGGAATTGTCCTGGGCATGATAGAGGTGAGAGGAGCAGAGAAGGTGAGATGAGAAAACAGAACACCCCCAAAGAAGAGAGAAAGGTGACAGAAACAAAGACCCCAGAAGGTCGACCGGGAACCACCCAACAGGAAGACTACTCTCAAAAGAAAGAAGAAACACTGCAGGAGTGGTACCCCGCTGACACCTAACTCTAACACAATTAGAAAATTTTGCAAAAAAAGCATTAACAATAATTGTGAAAAAATCTAAGTCCGAACCGTGTGGCACGCGAAATTCGCGTGCGACTCGAGAGAGAGCAAATAAATATACATTATGGACATATAATAGAAAAGAGAATATATAAAACACTGTTCCTGAGAATACAAAGGATACACTGTGGTATAATGAATCAGGAATCATCAAACATCGAGCTGGTGGAACACTGATAAGCGTGCAAAAACATCTCGAGACGAAGCGGATTTTAAAAAGAATGAGTCTTTAGAGACGGTATATGCGCACTGGCAACGGAAGTCGTGGAGTTGTACTTGGGAGAGAGCGTCCCGTACTGGGTCTGCGCCGGTTGCACTCGACCCAGTTTTGGCTTATTTTTATTGGTGCTTTTGCACCACTTTTCTTTCCCAACTTGCTTGGGAAAGACAAAAATAGAGAGTATTTTATCCGAGTTAGGGACTTCCACTGCAGTGCAAGCCTGTAGTAAACAATTGTGAGTAGGTTGATAAGAAACTAGTCTGATATTTTGACCTCGTTCTGATGTTAACAGTAGGGCTGGGCGATATGGGAATCTGAATACCGGTAACGATATCAGAAAAAATATCGCGATATACCGGTATATCGTGCACCAGTGTGTGAAACACATATTAAGTGCAAAGTATATCATGAATAAAAAAGATATTTTTGGAGCAAAAGATAGAAGTATCACTTACTGCTCTGGAAAAATGAGTGATTTGAATGGAAGACCATAACTAGAACTATCACTGAAGGTGATTAATACCCCCGCTTTGGGTTTTTAGAGGAATGCACTTCTGATCATGTAGGCGAAGGCCATAAGGAAATGTATACATAAAGATCATTTTTTGTTGTTGAAATTTGTATTTGCATGTGGCCTTCCACAGAACAGCACTGAATACTTAAAGAGCCCACACATATATGGTTTACATTTGGAAAAACACATTTACAATGTGTAACATGTATTCAAAAACGGTTCATTAATGTAGGAGGAGTTGCACACACAAGAATCCCATTTGAAAACCCATAATAAATCCAAGTTAAAGGGAGATAACCTGGTTAAAATTGTCGCAGATCAAAAATTTGGGAATATGCGTATGTTCACTTAGTTGTGATAATGTTTGAAAGGTTTCGTCAAAATTGATTGATAAATGTAGGAGGAGTTGCACGCACAAGAATTTCATGTAGAAACCCATAATAAATCTAAGTTAAAGGGAGATAACCTAGTTAAAATTGCCACAGCTCTAAAATTTTTGGAATATGCGCATGTTTACTTAGTAGTGATGATGTCTGTAAACTTTTGTCCAAATTGATTGATAAATGTAGGAGGAGTTGCGCACACAAGAATTTCATGCAGAAACCCATATTAAATCAAAGTTCAAGAGAGATAACCTGGTTAAAATTGTCGCAGATCAAAAAGTTTGGAATATGCACATGTTCACTTAGTAGAGATGATGTTTGAAAGGTTTCATCAAAATCGGTTCATTAATGTAGGAGGAGTTGCGCACACAAGAATTTGTTCGAACGGAAAGACATAATAAATCTAAGTCAAAGGGAGATAACCTGGTTAAAATTGTCGCAGATCAAAAATCTTGGAATATGCGCATGTTCACTTAGTAGTGATGATGTCTGAAAAGTTTTGTCCAAATTGACTGATAAATGTAGGAGGAGTTGCACGCACAAGAATTTCATGTAGAAACCCATAATAAATCTAAGTTAAAGGGAGATAACCTAGTTAAAATTGCCACAGCTCAAAAATTTTGGAATATGCGCATGTTCACTTAGTAGTGATGATGTCTGTAAACTTTCGTCCAAATTGATTGATAAATGTAGGAGGAGTTGCGCACACAAGAATTTCATGCCGAAACCCATATTAAATCAAAGTTCAAGAGAGATAACCTGGTTAAAATTGTCGCAGATCAAAAAGTTTTGAATATGCACATGTTCACTTAGTAGAGATGATGTTTGAAAGGTTTCATCAAAATCGGTTCATTAATGTAGGAGGAGTTGCGCACACAAGAATTTGTTCGAACAGAAAGACATAATAAATCTAAGTCAAAGGGAGATAACCTGGTTAAAATTGTCACAGATCAAAAATCTTGGAATATGCGCATGTTCACTTAGTAGTGATGATGTCTGAAAAGTTTTGTCCAAATTGATTGATAAATGTAGGAGGAGTTGCGCACACAAGAATTTCATGTAGAAACCCATATTAAATCAAAGTTCAAGAGAGATAACCTGGTTAAAATTGTCGCAGATTAAAAAGTTTGGAATATGCACATGTTCACTTAGTAGAGATGATGTTTGAAAGGTTTCATCAAAATCGGTTCATTAATGTAGGAGGAGTTGCGCACACAAGAATTTGTTCGGATGGAAAGACACAATAAATCTAAGTCAAAGGGAGAAAACCTGGTTAAAATTGTCGCAGATCAAAAATCTTGGAATAAAAATTTTGGAATATGCGCATGTTCACTTAGTAGTGATGATGTCTGTAAACTTTCGTCCAAATTGATTGATAAATGTAGGAGGAGTTGCGCACACAGGAATTTCATGCCGAAACCCATATTAAATCAAAGTTCAAGAGAGATAACCTGGTTAAAATTGTCGCAGATCAAAAAGTTTGGAATATGCACATGTTCACTTAGTAGAGATGATGTTTGAAAGGTTTCATCAAAATCGGTTCATTAATGTAGGAGGAGTTGCGCACACAAGAATTTGTTCGAACAGAAAGACATAATAAATCTAAGTCAAAGGGAGATAACCTGGTTAAAATTGTCACAGATCAAAAATCTTGGAATATGCGCATGTTCACTTAGTAGTGATGATGTCTGAAAAGTTTTGTCCAAATTGATTGATAAATGTAGGAGGAGTTGCGCACACAAGAATTTCATGTAGAAACCCATATTAAATCAAAGTTCAAGAGAGATAACCTGGTTAAAATTGTCGCAGATTAAAAAGTTTGGAATATGCACATGTTCACTTAGTAGAGATGATGTTTGAAAGGTTTCATCAAAATCGGTTCATTAATGTAGGAGGAGTTGCGCACACAAGAATTTGTTCGGATGGAAAGACACAATAAATCTAAGTCAAAGGGAGAAAACCTGGTTAAAATTGTCGCAGATCAAAAATCTTGGAATATGCGCATGTTCACTTAGTAGTGATGATGTCTGAAAAGTTTTGTCCAAATTGATTGATAAATGTAGGAGGAGTTGCACACACAAGAATTTCATGTCCGGAAAGACGTACGGACGGACGTACGGATGGACGGACGGACAGACGGACGGACGGACGGACGTACGGACGTACAGGGCGATTCCTATATAGCCCCCACTTCTTCGAAGCGGGGGTATAATAATCCATGTCTACAAAGTTATTGAACCTATTGTTTAATACGAAAATAAGCCATAAAATTATCATGGGTTTACTGGCTTTCATCTGAATCTGGGATACAAGTAAATTAGTCTTTGTCAATTTAATTCCTGTAAAAACATGGCCAGCCTCTCTTGACTGATAAGCGTTTAATTACTGAGCCAGTCAATTGTCACATTGTGTTAATTGCGTATGTGTCTTCATGAAAACAGTGGCAAACAAAACTTTTTATCAAAACAACGGGTATCCAGTTGATGGAATTACGAGGGCCTGGTTTCACAAAGAACCAGTAGTAGCTCCTCCCCTTCTCCTATCTTCCAGCAGTGAACTTCCTAAGATGACAATGTCAAATGTCATCTGTCACATGCCAGGCCAGTCGGTCTGTTGATATTAAGCACGCCTCCAATTTATGTTACGTAATTTTTCTACACGATAGCAATAAGAAAAAAAATCTGTTAACTTAACAGATTTTTTTTCTTATTGCTATCGTGTAGAAAAATTACGTAACATAAATATTACAGCAGTGTAATAAAGTCAGATCATGTGGACTCCACAGGAATTGCCGTGTTAGTTATTAATTCCGTTGGCAAGTAGGTAGCATGCCCACGGTCTAGAAAAATCTCTGTCCACAGAAATTTATGTGGGCAGTTGAAAGGTAATTTGCCCACAGTTTTCCACAACCACTGTGGACATGTGGAAAAGTGACTGCCCACGACGACTGTACTGTATAATAACCACTCGGAGATAAATTCTAATTTGTATCTGTTTTTACAGAAATGTGTCGTATAGAGTTCGACAACAACAATTTGCCCAGTTTAGTGATTAACTACGCACATTTGAACTGGCGCAAAATGTGTGGTTCTTAATCTTTACTATCTGCCATGACTCTTTACTGTCGCTATTAAGCGACTGATAAAACTATTTCGTACACGGACATGTAAGCGTGCAGTTGCGTTAAGTAGTACCTAGTTCTACATGATACATTGCCAAGACAAATGCATCGATGTTCGGTTTAACGATGGAGATGGCAGAAAATTTTTAAAAAGGGACTGAAACTGCTGAGTACACTGTAGGATTTGAAAAGTCACTACATATACATGCAAATATAACTTAGAAATGAATGGAAAATTGCAGCACTTGCCGTGTATGGCTTGTGTGCTCGTTTGAACAGTCACTTTCATTTATTAACGATGTAGTTGAATGAAAACTCAAGTTTCGATGCATAGAATACAAAGAATTTCCTAATGAAAAGAGTGGCAAAACGTTAGAAATACACCCAGAGGCACTCAAATCGTTTCAATTTTCTCTGAGAAACATGCCCCCCACCCCCTCCCCACCCCCAGAACCCCCTGGTGCCCGTGTATGATATTGATTATTTGATAGCCACCCCCCTTATACAAATCCTAGATCTGCCACTGAAATGGATTTAGGACCCAGTAGATCAGACTTCAGAGACTGAATTAGCTGGAACTGAGTTATCAGTTTCATTTAAAACAGTTTGATGAAGAATCCATAGGTAACAACTCTCCTCAGCTGACTGTATGACTATGAGCAGAGATCAAATTTGAAAATACAGTCAAGGTGCCAATAGCAGATCACTTTTTTTCCTTTTTCATGTTATTTTGCTTCTGTTATTTTTTTTTTAAATTTCAAGCGTGTTCTGTGGTAAGAACAATTCTTCCTCTACATGACTGGCACCAATCTTTTTTAAAACTATAATGGATGGAAGACTTACTTGATTAGTCTTGTGTACCACCGTCGGGTGCCAATAGCAGATCACTTCCACCAATAGCAGATCACGTGATTCAATTTGATTCTACCTGTTAGGATGGACACTTTCTCCCTATTATTTACTTGTTTTGAATCGCAAAACATATTTCAGATTGTTTTCAGACAGGCTGCAGGCTTGGGACGAATACTTTGTAAATGTATTCGAATACGAATACGAATACTTTGAAATTTCATGAATACGAATACAAATACAAATACACAAATTTTCTAATGTATTTGAATATGAATACAAATACATCACAATGTATTCATGAATACATTTTTGAATACTTTTTAAATTAGAAGTATTTATAGCAAGGCCTTTAAGTTTTTTGTTTGTTTGGTTAAAAGTCATTTTTAAACTGATGGTCCTTTAGCTGAAGCATTAATTGTGCTTAACATGCTTTGTTGGAAAAGTAAAGTAATTACCTGATGGGAAATCCACTCTATGGGTGTCATAGTAATTACACTACTCTCCATGGACAACACATCACAAAATGTGAGTGGATTACCTCTAAAAAATCACAGACTGGCATTTCCTCCTGAACGTTAAGTATCAATTGCAATGACACCACATAAGAAGGACTAGTCAAGTTTTAGCCAATGCACTTCATGGTTAAGCCTTTGCTAACAGCAGTAGTATTTTCTTTATAATATTTACATGCTTTCACCGATTACAATTAGACATACCAAGCTGTACAAAGGTGACCTTAAACAGGAATAAATAAATAAAAAAATACGTGCTTTCACTGTGAAATAATGGATAAATAGAAAACCTTTTTCTCAAGAAGTGTGAACTACTACTCACGAAGAGAAGAGGATTTTTGACTCAGATCTGTTTATAAGTATATTTTTGAATATTAGTTTTATTTCAGGGAAGTTTTTATTTAATTTGTTTTGTTTATGTGTTTGGGGGGATCATAGGGTGTAATAAGGAGGTTTAGTTGATAGGTTTTTCCAATTTTGCTGTTTGTCTACGTTAGTTACCTTTTTTCGTGTTTTTGTTGCCTTGGTGTTTTCGGTCATTAGATTCTACATAATATTTATATCATGAGTGGTAAGTGCATGACGGGTGTTCAGACGGAGGTATGTATGGGTATCAAGGGAGGTCTGGGGGAGGTGAGTCGAGGGGTGCAGGTGGGGGAGAGTGAGGATCCGGAGGCGTGCAGACAGTGTAATATGAGGTATGGTGGTGGTCGGCCAATGGAGAGTAGTGGGGGTATGTGCGAATTGCAGGGATATTTTACAGTTGTTAGAGAAGTGTGTTGGATTTGAGCTGGAGAATGCAGAGCTGAGAGGGAGGTTGGGGAGGGCCGGTGTATCTGGAGTTACCCCGCTGAAGGTTACCTACAATGGTGAGGTGGAAGGTGGGTGGAAGGTCGTTGTGGACTCAAGGAGGAAACTGGGAAGCAGGTAACGTGGGGGAATAATGCTTGATGTGGGGGGTGTAACTGAGGAGGGGGGTTCTAGTAGGAAAATTTGAAAGGTGGCGTCAGGTCAGGGCTGCGTCGAATCCAGAAGCCAGAGTCGGCGTAAGGCTGCCAAGGTTGCTAGGCGGTGTTTAGAAAACAGGTTTAGTGTTTTAACTCTGATACCCCTGGGGACGAGAGTGAGGGGGAAAGTGTGGGGGTGAGATGGTTGTTGATGATGATAGGCCAGTCGGGGTAAGGAGGGTGGTCAAGAGAAAGAGGGGGCCAGGAGCTTGCAAAACGAGAGGAGATGCAGATGATATAGGAACTGGGGCCAGAAGAAGAAAATTAGTTGTAGCTGGGAGCAGCATTGTACGTGGGATTGACAATGTAGTTTGTGGTCCTGATAGTTCCAATCGAACAGTCTTGTGCTTTCCGGGGGCGAAGGTGGAGGATCTCAGGGACTGGTAGATGGCATTGTGGCAGGGTCAGGACCGGAACCAGTAGTGGTGGTCCAAGTGGGGACCAACAATATCAGGGAGAGAAGGTCAGTAAGTTTGGTGGAGTCGTATAGAGGCTTAGTCGGCAAACTGCTAAGTAGGAATGCAAGGGTAGTCGTATCCGGGGTCCTTCCTGTCCTTGGAGGTGGGGACGAACGGAACTCAAGGATTTTGGAGCTAAATAAAGAGTTAGAGGATTACTGTGTTGATCTGGGAATTCCCTTTATCGACCATTGGGACACGTTTTGGGGCAATGGGAGCATGTACTGGCGTGACAGGCTGCATCTTAGCAGGGTGGGGAAACAGGTATTGGGGGATAAAATTCTACGGGTAGCAGAGCCTTTTTTGGAGAGGAGCGGGGTGGGAGGTCAGAGGCAAGTGTAACTAGAGTGGACATAGGTGGGGTGAACAAATGTGAGGGGGTCAGAATAAGTTTACCAAGACTAGCGCCAGAAAACAATGGGCCCAGTAGGCGAAAGCCAATGAACCTTGGTACCCTGAAAGTGGGTTATAGCAACATCCAGGGTCTCCACGGGTAAGTGAAATTGCTACATTGATCGAGGCAGAGGAGTTTGATGTCATGGGCTTAAGTGAGACGTGGGTAAGACACGAGGAACGGGTAGACCAAGTAAGCGGGTGTGTGTGGATAGGCGTAGGGCGAACGGAAGGCCAGAAGAAGGGGGGAGGGGTAGGCATGTACATTAAAGAGGATTTAAAACCATCGCTGATCACAGATCTGGAAGATATCATCAGCCTGGGAAACATTACAACAAAACGTGTACGTTTGGAGATAGGCCTAAAACAGGGGTGAATCCTTTCGCCAATTCTTTTTGCATTGTACATCAAAGGTTTAGGAGATGAACTCCTGCATAGCGACGAGGGGGTTGCAGTTGGTGACTTGAAGATCCCAGGGCTATTTTTTGCAGACGATATGGTGCTAGTGTCAGAAAGCGAAGAGGGACTAGCGAAGATGCTGGGAATTGTTGGGAAATATGGGAGCAAATGGAGACTCAAACTTAATGAAAGCAAGAGCAAAGTTATACCTGTGGGCCGCAAAGTGGACCCCACTCGAAGGTGGAGAGTGGGGGAGTTCTGCATTCCGGAAGGTAGCAGTAGACTTCTTAGTGTAGGAGAGACTAGTGACTATGAGTACCTGGGGTAAATATAAACATCACAGGAAGAGGCATCTACCGAAACCACACAAATAAATTGATTCTGAAGGGGAAGCAAATCCTTAACGAAATGAAACTTATAGGGAGAAACAGTTTCAATAAGGTTTTCGTGGGGAAAACCATTTGGGAAATGGTGGGTCTGCCAAGTATAACATACGGTACGGAAGTTGTACCCCTAAACCAGACAGCTGTTAAGAGCTTGGAAATCCTGCAGAACGATGCAGGCCAATGGATAACAGGCTCAAGTAATGCCGCAGCGCTAGAAGCAATCAGGGGTGAGCTTGGGTGGATGAGGATCAAGGACAGGATAGACCTATTGAAACTCGGTTATCTTAATTATTTGGTAAATCTGCCTGATAGCCGATGGTGTAAAGAAATGTTCCTGAGAACTTTCAACTCAAATATCAAGACGGGGTGGATGGTCCAAGTGAGGGAGCTAGTAGAAAACTACTCATTGGAGATCTCGGACCTTGACGTTGGGGCAAACCAGGGCAAAAAGATCGTCAGATAAAGGGTCATGGAGGATTGTAAGTGTAATTGGCGAGAGGGGGATCAAATCAAAGAGATCTTTGGGTGGCCTGCGTGATAAAGAGAAGCCTGGTTTTGAAGAGTACCTTGATGGCACCTTTGGGGGGTCACTGTTGTTTAAGCTGAGGTCGCGGTCCCTGGAGCTGAGGGGAAAAATTGGGAAAAACAGAGAAAAGGAGTGCCAGATGTGTAACGTGGACGTGGTGGAGACCCTGGAACACTTTCTTATAGAATGCCCAAAATACCAGTCTGAAAGAACAAGATTCACAGGGAGTATAATGGAGAAGTGGGATGGGAGAATGAAGGACATGTGGTTAGGGGGTGACTCAAAGGAGAGGGTTAATATGCCAATCGGAGAGATTGGGAAGAATGGGGCAAGGGATGTCATCAAGCAGTTCGTCTCAGAGTGTTGGGAGGAGAGAAGAAGCGCAGGAATAGGGAGGCAATTGGTAGAACATGGGTAACCAAGGCCTTCTCATACGAGAACCGCGACAAATCAGCGGCCGGCCGAAGTGTTATTATATTATTACCAATAACACAAGTTTTTGTGTTTTATTTTTTTTGTCCATGTTTTCAACAATTTAAAAAGCCATGGGGATATGTGGCCATTGTTACATAAATAGGTTGTATTGTGACAAGTTAACTGATAATTAAGTCTATTGTCTGCTTTCAATGCATAAATTTCAGACAAGGTGTTTGGTGGTATATACATAATATCAGGGATTACTATGTCTTTAATATTGATATGAGGTGTGAATTTGTTGTCTGGAGTCCATGGGCTTGATCTGTGAAAACCTTTTATTCAGTATATGGTTCTTTAATTCCAAAATATAGAAAGTATTCAAAAAGTATTCAAAATGTATTCATGAATACAGCTCAAATTTTAATGTATTTGAATATGAATATGAATACATGTATTCATAACATTCAGTGAATACTGAATACATGTGAATACTTGATAAACTGTATTCGAATACGACTGAATACAAATACTGAATACGAATACCCCAACCCTGACAGGCTGGTAGCAGAATAAATTTTACAGTTTAGACTGGGGGGGGGGGGGGGACGGGGGGGGGGGGGGGGGGGGGGGGGGGGGGGTAGGATGATGGTGCATAGTGTTGTTGTGCGTCGTCATGTTTGATCAGATATGTATCCTGTGCAATTCAACAATTCGAGGCATACAACTCACTAGTCGCAAGAGCCAGAAAATCCTAAATGGAGGCTGGTGGCACCAACAACGGGAGTGTACGGGGGTGGGGTGCTCTCACTCCTGGTGCTAATGCAGATTCCCTTTCGTGTCATGAGTCCCTGTGTTAGAAATGTTTTGGACCACCTCTGTTCTGCAAGTATTAATCGAAAATGCCAGAACTTAATGAATGTCATATCCAAAACTTTTGATTGCAACAGGATGTGACATATTATCGATCTATCGACAAATACCAGCGATGTCTATCAGAGACGTCATCTGAAGAAACTGGTCATATTTTTAAACGTTGTCGGACACTTCTGAGGAGGGGCTACACCACCTCATTGGTCGGACCTGGCAGTGGCCAGTCAGAAATGCTCGTGTTTTCCTACGGGGTCAGAGCCTTTCAATGAGGGGGTTGTAGCCCCATCCTCCCGATCACACATGGAACATCATTTGCTGCAAGTCCCCAATTACTGCGCACTCACTCTCTTTGTCAAATCATTTTCCTCATGCTGATGGTGATGGAGGTGAGGTTCTTTGTGTTTTTAGGTCAATTAGTCAGTTCAATAGCTGGTCATCACAACAGCCTTGGGGCTACCAAACAATGTGTCGCAAGTTCCAGTTTTCAGTAAATTCAGGTTCGACAAACTTGTCGAGCAGACAATGGATTGTCTATCAAGTTTATAAGAAGCAAGAACCATATGTCAGATTTATTCATTTATTCTGATTGGTGTTTAACGACACTTTAACAGCTAGGGCACATTGTGTCGGTAACAGGCCAGGCTTACATACGACAATATTCACTAAATCAAAATGTCGAATTCCGTTCGGAAAAGCTGAGTTGGGTGAAGAGGTTCAGTGTTTTATGCTTATAATCAGTTTGTTCCAGTGTATCTGAGAAAATAGTTGAGGGCTGCATTGGGTGTCCCCCCCCCCCCCCCTCCCCTCATCTCTCCAATTCCCCTACTGATCTTTGGAGATCTGATGGGTATCTCTCAATGAAATCATGCAAATGTGGATATCATTGGACCGGCTCAGTGAGCTCCAATGATATCCATATTTCCATGGTTGTAATATGCAATATTCAATATATTTCATATTTTAGGAGCTCAATTTGTGTGAACTTTCTGGGCGTTTTCTGTCGCTTTGTTGGATAAAGGATCAATGTGCATTCTCTTACGATAATCGCGGGGAATCGGCGGCAAGCCCTTATATTATTGTAACTGCTATTGAGTCGTGGGGGATATATTTTAGTTTTTCTGCACAAACTGAAATCGGAACACAGCACTCGGAAGTTTGTCAGCTATCATTTGGAATGCTAACTACTTTTAAAACACAAATTACCGAGTGGTAGGCCTAGACTTTCACTGCAATTTGCTCAAGAATTTGTATGGTCGCCGAGTGAATTTGATCAGTTACATGCATTTTATTTGTTTTTTTTCTTAACTTTCTTATAGCTCGGAACACTACATTTGAAAAAAAAAATTATTAGCAAATTTCGATGAGAATGGGGAAATGATCATGTGGTTGGCATATTTGCACTATCCGAAACAACACATGCAAATAATTCATTTCATATGTCATCACAGCAAACAAAATTGAGTTTGACGCGTTTCCTCGATTTTTGCAGTTCGTGATCTGCTAATGGGTAGTTGACCGAGGCACGCGGATCGAAGTTTATTTCATCTTTTCGTGTCTGATTGGTCTGGACTTTTTTATAATTAGATTGCCTATATTCTAACCTTCAAAATGACAATAAACACCATAAACTTTAACTTTTGTTCAGCTGGTGAACTTCGTGTTTGATTTTGTTTCCCTTTCAGTTTTTGGAAAAATTTCCCCAAATCGGAAGGGGTTTGTATTTCCTGCTTTCATTTTCAGTATTAAACGGCAGACTTCACAGGTGATATTCTTTCAGTTGCTAAACATTGCCCATACCTACATGACTGTGGATTCGGTTCATAAATCAAACAATCACTTTTAATTCAACGTGATCATTCATGACTGAGTGATCCGCTAAGAAATGGGGTTGATCCACTATTGTATTGGCACCTTGACTGTAGTTTCTTTCTGAAAATCTTTCTGAAAAAACACCAACTAATTTGAAGAACGAGTGGTACAAACGTTCGCTTTACGATAAATAAAGATTGTTTGACTTCAGAAATGCAGCAGTTTTAGTTATATGGAATAGCTTTCGGTGACCATCGGAGGCATTCGGTATTTAGTATTATTACCACTTTGCAGGGCGTTTCCTACTGCATTAATGTCGATTTAACGGGCAATCATATCCTCTATTGCTCGGTAGTCACGTGATAGGAGGGCCGCTAATGGAAAACAAAATTTATTATCGGCCCTCTTGTCACGTGACGTCTTTTAGAATTGAAAATTTAGAAATGAGGCGAGAACTCGCAAGGAAAAGTTGATGCTTTCGCCATGTTGCGGTCTTGTTGATCGACAGCAACAGAAACAAATGACACGTGGCCATGTTGTCAGTTGTAGCCATTTTCCATGGCAACTGATTCGTCATCTTTATTGCGTGCATTACCTCCCTCGCTGGAAGTGGAAGACGGAATTTTGATTGCTGGGATATCATTTTGGAAATGTGTAAAATTACAAATTACATAGTGGTAATAATAGTAATAACATGATTGTTGTCAGGCATAATGGTTCGTGAGCGGCCCTGCATCGATGTTGAACAGCCCTTGGGCTTATTAACGGCCCTCGACTTCGGTTTACTGACGTTTCGTACACAAGACGTTTCGTACACGCGACAATTCGTACACAAATAAGACGTTTCGTACACAAAAATTGGACGTTTCGTACACGAAGTGGGCGTTTCGTACATGTGTTTAATTATCTGTTTTAGACCTTGTATTATAAAATTATTTATTATTTTTGTTACATTAAATTAATATTTTTACATTTATGAATATCTCCTGTGAATATTTATGTAAAATTATTCCTGTTTTTATAGATACTGTTGGTGTTTAATTGCATGTTGAATAGGTTAATTTTCCTTTATTTCTTTGATTTATTGTTTGATTTCACCGATGAGTGACTTGTTTGAATATTGCCAGGATGTTTTTAGGTTATTTTGTTTGTTTGTTTGTACATGTGGTGACTAATCTAGTCAGTGGTAAATTGCAAAGAGTCTGACAAGCTTTCACTGGAGTCTACAAGGGGTAATACTTTTTGCCGGTAAAAAGGACGGTATCCGGTAAAAAGGACGGTAAGTGTATAAAAACTACGTTTTGAAGTACTAAATGTACCCTTGAATGTGAGAAAAGTGATTATTTAAGGAAGCTTACGCAGCAATAAATATATAGAAGGAAGATTAAGTATTGTTTGTTTTATTGTAGACTATCTTCAAGACAAAATAGATCATTTTGCCATCGACACTGATCGACACGCCAATGTGCGCAAGGAAAACAACAAATTCACTGAGGTGCTCGACGGGGTGAATATAATCATACTTGCTCGACGGAGGTGTAGCTAATTTTAGATGTTTCTGTTCACTACGGGGGGATTTAACAGAAAGTTTTTTTGGAGAGAAACTATTTATAATTTTATAGTCTACAATAAAACAAACAATACTTAATCTCCATTTTATATTGCGCACGCTTCATTAAATTGTCACTTCACACTTTCTGGGGTACATTTGGTACTTTAAAACAGTTTTTATACGCTTACCATCCTTTTTACCGGCAAAAAGTTGTACAGGCTTTTTTTTTTAAACGGGGGTTCATATTTGATTTTCAGTTAGCGTTTCGCCAAACACATGCCGAGGTGATAATAAATATTAAAAACATGTTATTTTTGTTTAATGAATTTATTTTAATTTAGTATGTATGAGATTTCAACTAAAATCACGACGTATTTATTGGAAAATAAAATTATTTCATGCAAGAAAACAGTCTTCTTTCTTTCTTTTAAACCCAAAATCTGAAATTAGAAGGAAAAAAAGTGAGATATAAAGAGAAAATGCGAAATTGAAATCTGTGTACGAAACGTCCATGCTTTTTGTGTACGAAACGTCCTAAATTGGCCGTGTACGAAACGCCCGTGTACGAAACGTCCAGCACCCCTCGACTTCGTCTCGGGCCTTTAATAAACCCTCGGGCTGTTCAACATCGATGCAGGGCCGCTCACGAACCATAATGCCCTCCAAAATCATGTTATTGTTTAAGGAGCGGTAATTTCGCTAATAATATTTCTCACTTGTCGTTGAGTGAATCGGTGGGAGAACAATTCGTTGGTGTTTTCTGGCCAAGATCAACACCACAAACCAGTCCGAAGCTCGCGGTTAAAACAGCCCATGCAGTGGTAACTTGTCTCCATAGCTTTAACTTCCACCCACGTCTGCGTCCCTCCATTCGGCACCCTCATTAATATTATGTGACAAAAGAACTCCAGAATCTTCGTTCGTTGTTTCACCTAAAATTCGTGTTTACAGTCAGTGCCACAACCTTTGAAGAACTAACCAATCGGATTGGACAATCGCAACAGGAAGTTATCACGTTTGCAACGTGTTCATTTCTGGAATGGAAAATCCCGAAGATTGGGATATTTTTAGAAATGATTCAAGTTGGTTGTCAAGCTTCTTCCGAACAGCGCTTGTAAGCTCACGTTGACAAAGCGGGTTCGAGACGTTTCGACCGGGACGTTTCGGCCCCATAAAAGGCCGAAACGTCCCACTTTAGGAGGCCGAAACGTCTCACTTTTTAAACTTTTACCAAGTCATTTCGGCCCCAATAAATATACCTACCCTACTGCCAGTCGCACACTCAAATTTAATAAGATGTTTGGCTCTCGCTTCCGACTGTCTTGGATTTTATAAGCAAATAAAGCTATAAAGCAAATAAAGTTATTCGGGACGCAAGGGAATACTTGTAATCCCACATCGTCCCTGTACGCCTTCGGCGCGCAAAAACCCCTTATAAAAATGTACCATGGTAAACCATGGATGGTAAATCCCAAAATACCCTGGTAATAGTAAATACCATGGTAATACCATGGTATCACCAGGGTATTTTAGGATTTACCACGGTTTACCATGGTACTTTTTTATAAGGGACTTTTCATTCATTCATTCATTTTCACTATTATCAGTGGGGCCAAGAAACAGCAAATAGTGTAAAGCATCCGTTTAATTAATTAATTTGTGTAACTGTTATCTTACTAGGGAGACGACCCTCAAAAGCTCCGTGCTTACTGTTGAATCCCTTAATTATAACATGTTCTCTTTGTTACTTTATGTGCGATTATATTTGATTTTGCTTCGTTTCATCTTTCTTTTAGAACGTGATGTGTACATATAACATGATTCTTTTTCATTGAAATAAATATTGTTTAAGCTAAATAACAACTAATGGCATAAGCCCAGGAAAACATGGGAACAATAGGTTATTTTTGCCATCCTTTCGAATAATGCTCGATTTCATTGCACACATATGTGTATTGCCGGACAGAAAATCAGTGTACACACGTTGTCAGAAAATTATTCGGCTGAATCTATCTTATTTACGTTGTCTCTCGACTCTCTTTCTTCGAGGCCGAAACGTCCCATGCCGAAACGTCCCAGGCCGAAACGTCTCAAGGCCGAACGTCCCAGAGCCGAAACGTCTCAAGGTCGAAACGTCCCGATCCCGACGAAGCCAAGCCGAGCTTATCTAATCGCTCTCCGTGTCGTCCGTCGACACTATGATTTGGACTTCTCCAAAACCACAGGGCCAATTCAAGTTAAAGTTTGTGTGAGTGATGGTCCCGAAGGGGAATTGCATTTGAATGTTGTACCATTCGAACCCTGGACATCATCCCGAATTTTTTTCATGAAAGATTCGTGCCCTGGATGATTCGGACCTCCAAAGTTGGTCAATTCGGACCTCCGACATTGGACAATTCGGACTTCTGACACTGGGCCATTCGGACCACAGGAATAACCGATTCTGATTCATGGACAAGACTAATGTTTCGCAAACATTACGTGGACATTGCATACAAAACCGCCCTTGTTAATACCCGTCGTTTGTGTAGAAACGACCGGGTATGAAGCTGTTTTAGTGCGGTCACGTGAGAAGGATTACATAACAAATTAATGTTTCGCGAAAAAAATCGTTCAGACATATCTTTCATTTCCAGAACTCTGTACTGCGATTTTATATAGGAACTGAAAAAATCCGTTCGTTAATTTGTGAGATTTTCGATTTGTTTTCATATTAAAATAAAATTTTCGCTGATATATGACACGTGATAGGCGAAATTCTCATTTTTGGGGTCAAATTTATCACACAAAATAACGGGATTTACCGAACCGATTTTCACCTTTAAAGATTTTATTTGATATACAAAATTCCCAAACAAAATGTATCAGGTACAAAAAAAAAAAGATTTAGTGAAGAGAAATTAATATGTTAATTGGCAAATCTTTTCCCAATACAGTCTAATGAACACTGATTAGTGAGTAGACGTCTTACATTATGTAATTACACATAACACTCTCAGTCGATTTTTGGGTAATGTTTTCGTATGGAGTGTACACGTAAAGAATGTTAAACGTTCTTCGTATGTGAAAATGTTGAACATAATACGGAAGTTCAGAAACTTAAAACGCTAAAGTGCGTTATGTGAATGCTGAATGCACTGCCTTGGGGAATATCAGGGATGACAAAATACCCTCTTCGATTTGGCATATAAATTGTCAACAATTCCATTGGCACACCCTACAAGCCTCATCTCTCACCCGATCTTTTTCAAATTTCATATGTAGCTTTGGTGTGATGTCTAGATGGAAGTTATGGAATGTTTCTGAATTTCTTCGAAAAACATGGCCACTAGCCGCCATCTTGGATTTAGCACATACATTGTCAACAATTCCATTAGCACACTGCACAGGCCGCATCTCTCGCTCGATCAGTTCCAAATTTAATATGTGGCTTTGGGTTAGTGTCTGGATGAGAGCTATTGAATTGTATCGAATATGTTGGAATACATGGCCGCCAGCAGCCATCTTAGATTTGGCATATAAATGGTCAAGAATTCCTTTGGGACACCGTACAGGCCGCATCTCTCACCCGATATTTTTCAAATTTCACATGTAATTTTGGTGTGATGTCTAGATGGGAGCTGTCGAATTTTTCTTTCTTTGAATGGCATGGCTGCCAGCAGCCATCTTGGATTTGGCACATAAATTATCAACAATCCCACCAGCACACCGTACAGACCACATTTCTCTCCTGATCTTTTGGTGTGATGTCTACATGAGAGCTTTCAAATTTTTCTGAATTTTGTTAAAAAACATGGCCGCCGTTTGCTATCTTGGATTTGGCATATAAATTGTCAACAATTCCATTCGTACACCCTACCAGTGGCGGCGCCAGGATTTCAGTTTAGGAGGGGGCCTAAGTAAGATATGGGGGTCCAAGGTCGGGATGCCGAAGGCATCTCCCGAAGACCGCATGACTGAGCTGGAGGAGGGGTAGGAGTGAACCTCGATTCATCGAAAAACATGACGTTGCTCCACCGACGATTGCCCCAGCGCGGTCGTGCTCCGCGCCAATTACGCCTTGCTGCGATGTGACGTTCAATCAAACGTGGAGTTATTCGAGGTCGATGAGCGTACAAATTCCAGCTGTGTAGGCGATTTCGGATAGCCTGACCACTGACTCGCACATCTGTCGCTCGGTGCAGCTGATGTCCAATTTCTTAGGCACGTTGATGGCGGGTACGTAATGTTGTGGTTCGCATGAAAGATCCTGGTTAGCAGTTGTTGTCCTTGGACGACCTGGCCGACGTCTGTCATCAACATCACCTGTCTGACGGAAGCATGACCACAACCTGCTAATCACCGAATGAGTTACGTTGAGAATTTGAGCCACAGCAATCTGTCTGTTGCAACATGCTAACGGCACGTAAAGGTTCGCCACGTGCAGTCTTCGTATACCTCAAAAGTTGAGTTTCGACCAAAAATTATTGATGAACGAGTTTATACCAAGAAAAGAACGACGAAACCTCCGAAAAAAACCGTCCAGTACCAAGGGGGGGGGGGGGGGGGGATTGCAAACCACTGATGCCGGGGTGGGTGGGTGGGTGGGTGGTCAAGGAGGACAAAAAAAAAATTTCCGATGCTTGCAAATTTTTTTCTCAGACACTTTTGAGCAAATTCAAGAACCAATAAAAAGACACTCAAGTTATCAGGGGGTACCTAGTATAAAACTGTTATTGCGGCTGAGCTATGATTCGGCTTACAGTGACACAATGTATGACATATTGAATAATGCAAGTTAAATTGCATCACTAATTGCAATTATCAAACACTGCACTCTAAGGATAAGTTATCTTGAGGATGTTCCGTTTGATTAAATTTCTAATGTGTTCACCTTGGTGAGATCGGCTGGCTTAGATGAGGAGCAAAGACAATTATGTGAAGTCAGGAACAGTTACAGATTTCAGCTGCAGGAGCAATTCTGTACAATGATGTATTCAGACCTATTACGAAAACACCAATAACTCTTATTGCCATAGTAGGAAGTATGTAACACAAAAACTACTAAACATTGAACCTGATTGAACTGCTAATTTATTCCAAATACAACTGAGAACACAGGTGTCAACAAAATCATGTACCAGACCTTCTAGGGCTGGACTTAAAATAAGTAATAAATCCCCTCCCCCATCCCAGCCATGCCCCACCCAAACCTTCGTCAAAAAATCAACAATTTGTATGATATTTTACAAAGCTCTCTGAACTCTGTCGAATACCATATATATTGTTGGTTTCTACAACATGTTTGAACACATGGAGAGATAACTATAGGTAAAAAGTTAATGATATGACATTCAAGAGTGTTAATGAATTACAATAGAACATGCCTTAACCCTTTACTCAACGAATCGGCAGCATCCGCCAGCATAATATGCAAATTCAGCAGTTGAAAAAATATTATTTTTCAAAAAATTGCAACAAAACCGTATCATGTGACCCCTCGTTGGAACGAGCTCGTTCCAACGAGGGGTCACGTGATATGGTTTTGTTGCAATTTTTTGAAAAATTTGAAAAAATGATATTTAAAATAATAAATTTTGATATCGTCTTCGTTGGGTAAAGGGTTAAGAGACCGATGTCTTTGGAGACCATGTTTTATATGGACATACCTGGACATACCAGCTTTACTCTATATCTGATTTGTTATGGGAGACCATCTGCCTTAAGAGACCACTTTGGTCTGATAAAATGGATGTTCTTCAAGACCTGTCCTACTATACAAGGTCAATCACTCAATACTGTTTGATAAAATTGGTTATGGTGCAGTATGGTGGGAAGGATGATGTAGAAGCATGTATTTAGTGGGGGTGGGTGGTTCAGATAACCCCGGAAAAAATTGTAAAACTGGAAAAAAATTACACATGGGGTGGGTGGGTGGGTCCTCCGACCGGTCAAAAACAAAAAATCGGCATCGGTGTCTGCAATTGTTTTCCTACCTCCTCACCCCGCCCCCTCCCATTGTCCAGTACAAATGAAAATTTCAAACGTACCCCACAGACATTAACGCGGTGCTCGTGCGAAAAACGTACACGCAGTTTTCCTTGACCGGTGACATTCATGATCCACAGTAGGTATAAAAGGAGAGTATACTATCACTTGTACATGTACGTGTACAACATACGTTCACGATGCGTTCACCAACGTGGAATTCAGTGTTAAATCACACGCTTGTTCACAAAAACTGTACATGATCTTGAATCCCCCCATGTACAGTTGTGACTCCTAGATCGCACTTTTAACGTTCAAATACTCGTGGTGAACGCGCGTTTTTAAAAAAAGGGTGAAATTGTACATCTTCACTTGTATCTTGTACGTAATTTTTCGTTGACGTTCCCATCGCAGATCAGACCATGGATCCATCGTTGGCGAACGCGATCAAAAGCAAAAAATTCTGAGTCATCATCAAAAAACAGTTTTGGGGACGCTAAATCAGCGATTCAGAACCCACAATTGTGTTGGTACAGATGGTCCAGAACTCTCCCTTGTTTTTTGAGGCGGTGGGTTTTTTTCCCATTTATGACATTATTAGGGGAATTCCTCCACTATGAGAAATTCTCAAAAAAAAACACTCAGCTGATCGAGCGATCGGATCGCTCGATTCTCGCCAAAAAACTCGATCTGAACGAAGAGTGTTGTTGTCGTCGGTGTGGTTGGAAATTCGCGAATCCAGTCACGTCTTCCTGAAGTAAAAAAACTAACACATGTTATCGTAATGAGTGAATGAGGTTTTTTGTTTAAAAAGAGTCGATTATGAATATAGTCTGTATTATAGACATTGATGTTTTCTGTTGATGGGACGGATAAAAATTGAGTTTTGAGGGTTTTTTTGTTCGAAAGAAATGATCTGTAATAGATATTTGTGTTTTGCCTTGATTGAGAGAGATTGACTGTTAAGCATTCGTTCAAACACTTATCGGAATGTTTAAACGGTCCTACTATTTAACGAACACAAACGAACATAAACGAACATAAACGAACAGAAGAGAAAATAATAGGAAATACAAGTTAAAAATGGTTGAGGGTGCATATGCAGGTATATGTGGGTATATATTATTCGTTTGTAAAATTTTATTCACTTCTGATGAGTATTTTGATGATTAATAAGGTTTATAAAATGTACGACGGCGCGAAATTCTTGTGTTCGTTAAGTAGTAGCCTGCTTGAAGCTGTCGACAAGATGCGACAAAGGTGTGAAATCAATTAGCTGTCTATCTGAGGAAGAATGTCGCTGAGGAAAACGGCGAAATTTAGGTTTAAGAGGATGGCAAGCGCCTATTTTAATCGTGTGTAAAATTGTATCCACGTCTGATGAGTATTTTAGTGATAAATAAAGATTATAGCCATTATTTGGATTGACAAACATGCATCAAACTCTCGCTTTGGATTCCGAGGACGCATCACGGCGAGTCGGGGACAAACCGTGATCTACCCTTAGAAAGCGGAGCAAGACTCGGATACATGTAGCATATCGTACACCCACATAATGATAATAATCTAAAGATCTTACAATATCTTGGGGATAAGTCATTAAAGCCCAGTTTAAGCTTTCCTGAAAACTTTCCCCGAACAAGCTCACCCTCCACCAACGCGGGCTCCCACTAAGGAGAGAGGACAACCAGGTGCGTAGCCAGGAAAAAGTTTCCGTGATGGAGGGTCAAGAGCGAAGCAGGACGGAGATAGTCGAAGAATTGAGACCCATAAAGGAGAGTTCTTTGAGAATGGGTTCATTGCCTCCTAGTTTTGGAAATCGGTATTCCGTTCAATCTACACCGGATTACGTTCCCACGGGAATTCAAACAGATATGAGCGAGAGCAACACCGATATGGCTTCGACTATCACCACTAGTAGGATCGCATCGTACGATGACGATGGCGGTAAGAGAGATCAGTCGTATGGAATTTATAAGGATTCTGAGGGTAGAACTTTTGTAGGTGATACGGAGGTGGAAATGGATGATGATGAATTGATCGTGGGTTCGAATAAATATAAAGTAACTGATGGTCTGCGGAGATTGCTCCTTTACGACAAGCCTGGAGATTACACGGAACAGGATTTCGACAATTACGGCGACATTCTAGTTCAAACTCATGCCATGAAGAGAAATAACGATGCCAGAGAGACGAGACCCAAAGCCAACAGAGGTTACAAGTGGACGAAAGTGGTGAAACCCATATGGGATATGAACAAGAAGTTTGTCAAATCGGTGACTGGCAAAGGGGTGAAAAACACTTTTCTTCCGAGCGATTCCGACGCTCTGTCTCAGAGATTGAGTTTGTTGATGGCGAGCAGACGGGCTGGTAACACGGGATTAGATAAGGATTAGATAATCAGATAGTTGCTGTATCTGACGAATTGTTGAGACAGAAGGTTTTGAATAAAAACCAGTATAAAAGGCTGATGAACGAATTGAAGGATTGATGTGTATATAATAAGTAGAGAGAAACAAAACAAACAAACAAACAAAAAAAATAAAACAGTAAATTCTTACACTAGAATAATAAAAGTATTTAAACGGCAAAAACGATTTACCGGTGAAAAAAACAATAAATATATCATAAAAATAAAATATCTTGGTGATAAAGAACAGGGGATACGTCAGAACTTACGTTCAAGGCGGTTCTGGCATCGTCGATTCTATAATGCGAGCATTCACGAGCAATGCGGGTAGAAAACTCGCATCGACCGCGTTTGAGGTCGGTAAGAAGACGGCTTTGGATGCTGGTAAGAAAGCCGCTTCCGAAGCCAATGGTAGGATAGCTTCTGTGGCTGGCAAGAGGGCAGCCGACGCGTTGATCGACAAGTTGATCAGTCCGCCGGCGGAGCGAGCTGCATTAGAGCAAATGCCGAAAAGTTGGAAAGATTTTAAGGATGCCGTGGTGCCCATACAAGATTTAGCCAAAATGACGAGTGGATCCGGATTGAAGAGAACTCGTGACGGTGCAATATAAATAAATAATAATAACATTAAAAAAACAGAGTTTGAAAAACATAAAAAAAAATTTGTGTTTGAAAAGAATCTAAAATAACAAACAAACAAAAATAAAACAAAGATGAACATTAAAGATATGTCTTGGAACGACGCCACGACCAAGAGGTCGAATAACAAGTTCTTTCCCAAGAGCATAAGAGGTTTGATAGTGGGAAAATCGAATTGTGGAAAGACCAATCTGTTGATGAATCTGTTGTCCCGACCCGATTGGTTGGATTACGACAGATTGTTCGTGTTTGGCAAGAGCTTGTTTCAACCCGAATACAGATTGCTTCGAGAGTGCATGGATCGCAGATTGCCCAAGGACGTCATAGCCAGAATCTTTGACAGTAGGGAGGAATTCGACAAGAGCGGAGCTCCACTCTCGACCATTTAGGACGGCGCGGCGATGGAGCTGATGAAGAGAAATGCATCTTCAAACATCGAGTGTCGATTTTATGAGAATGCTAGCAACGTTCCGGATCCTAGAGAACTGAAATCGGAAGATAAGAATCTCATGATTTTCGACGATCTGCTTTTGGAGAGACAGAACCGATGCGAATCGTATTACGTTAGGGGTCGACACAGCAACGTGGACTGTTTCTACCTGTCACAGAATTATTTTCGATTGCCCAGACAGACGATAAGGGAGAACGCTAATTTTCTATGTCTCTTTTGCCAAGATCTCAAGAATCTCAATCACATCTATGGCAATCACGTCGCAAACGACATGAGCGCTGCGGAATTCAGGAGATTGTGCAAGAGGGTTTGGGATGGTGGACTTTACAATTTCGTCATGATCGATTTGACGAGTGAATTTAATCGCGGAAAATATCGGTGCGGATTCGACAAGTTTTATGTTTCCGATGGTAATAATAATAAGATAGAGCATGAAAATAAAATTTAGAAAAATAATAAATCTTCAAATAATTAGTTTTGAATAAAAAAATAAAATTAAAATATAATGTTCGAACATGGAGAATTGCTAGAACGGATAGCCGAGAATACGGCTGCGAAACAATCCATTCAAATCATGGTGAGTGGCGATTCGACTCGATTCGCTACGAAATTCGAACCTTCCATCGAATTGAATAGAGAGAAAAGATACGAGATGGCGTTGGTGAATCTGGAGACTTATTATTCCTTTCCCAACGTCACAGAAAAGAATAACTCATTCAAGTATTCCGACGGAGTGGATTGGTTGGAGATTCGAATTCCCAAAGGGAGTTACGACATAGACGATTTGAACCATTACATTCAGACGTGAATGAAGACATATGGAAAGGGAAGCAACAAGATCAGACTCGCTCCCAATCCTAATACCTTACAGACGATGTTGGATTTGGAAGATAATTTTCGAGTGGATTTCAACACGGACGATTCTATAGGCAAGATGTTGGGATTCGATCGAAAGATGTATCGAGGCCACGCGGCATCTGAAAATATGGTCAACATTCTCGCTGTCAATAGCATTCTGGTGAACGTGGATGTGATTGCTGGAAGCTACGTGAATGGTAGCGCTCAACCGACGATCTATTCCTTCTTTCCAAACGTGTTGCCCGGTTATAAGATCGTGGAGCGACCTCGAAATTTAGTTTATCTACCAGTGATTTTAGACACGTTGTATAGTCTGAAAACCACGTTGACGGATCAAAATGGTGAACTGTTAGATCTTCGCGGAGAGAGAGTGACGATACGATTTCACATAAGAGAAATATAAAAGCAAAAAAAAAAAAAAAAAAAAATATTATATATATATAGATAACAAAAATAAAATAAACGCAATATTAATTTTACAAAATTATTTTAATATAATTATTAAACAAGAAACAATTGAAGTAAATATATTTTAAAAAAAACAGAATTATGACAGAGTACGTGGTTAAAAACATGAACATATCCACAGGACAGAGGAAGAAACTTAAGAGAGCGTTAACAACTCGAGGCGAGGCAGTGAGATTCAAATTCACTCACAAAGATCTGACGAGAGGCGGTCAGCATTCGATCGCCTGGACCAGAAGTCAAATCAAAAGGATGGAGAAAGCGATTCGCGATGGAAGAGGGTTGACGGTGAGAATGAGTCCCGCTCAATTGAGATACAATTTGAGAATGAAAGGTGGTTTCCTACCGCTATTGGCAGGAATAGCTGCAAAAGCATTACCCTTCGCCGCAAAGGCGCTACCCTTTCTCGGAAAGACTCTCGGCGTGGGAGCTCTCATGGGACTCGCTAGTTCAGCAGTTGAGAAATTAATGGGTGGCAGCAAACTGTTTTTGAAGAAGGGAGGAGCCGTGTGTCGCGTCCACGTAGACAACAGCGGTAAAGGATTGTATCTAGAACCCATTAGAGGTGGCAACTCTCTGAGAGGAAACGGTCTCTATCTGAAGAGTGGACGGAACGTCAAGCGACTCGGCAAGGGTTTGTTGCTCGGTGAGAATTCGCCATTTAAGAACATACCGATTTTGAATATGTTATTTTATATAAAATTATATGAAATATATAAAATCATAGAAAGTATAAAATAATATATTTAAAATGGATAAAAAGGTGGAGAAAGACATTTATCACCTGGATGAAAAGGTGGAGAAACAATTTGATGATAATGACGAACATCGCGAGCCAGAGAGCGAAAAAATAAAAAAATGGTTAGACGTTAATGATGGATATCTAAGGGAAGAACTAATGAAAGAGATAGATGAAGCGCGGGATAGATGGTTGAGAATGAGACGATGCTTTCCACGGTCACCACTACCTTCTGAAGAGAATGGTAATGATGCGAGTGTTACCAAGAGATACACAACATTCGTTCATAATTATGATTGGGATAAACAAAAATGTTGCCATAAATGTATCACATCACAAAGAAAAAGAAAAAAAGAAAAAGAAGAATCGACGCTGAAATAAATTTGAGAGAAAAGGAAACGTTATTATAATATATTATGATGATAGTGAAGAAGAAGGAAAACAAAAAAAAAAAAAAAAAAAAAAAAAGTAAATGAGATCTAAAGATGATCTTATTACTTTTTTTTTTTTCATTTTTCTTCGCTAAAAATCAATCACTCTATTGTTTATATTTCCAAGTCCGTTATTAGCATGTTGACGCTCGAGTCTTCTCCTTTTTCGAAAACGTGTTGAATGTTTATCTTTACTCTTTTGATTTTTTTTACATCGGTCAACTCGCTCTCACCACCCAATTTCTTCACAAGTTCGAATGAGATGTTTGGAAATATGTAATTTCCATAGGGCAATGACAAATCGTCCTTGTCGAATTCTCTATCTTCGGCGATGACGATGTTCTGCAGATCGCTTTGGTACTCGTAAATCAAATCGAGTGCAGCTTTGTCCAATTTCAGAGGCATCTTATATTTCTCGTATTTGTGCTCTAAGCCCTTCGTCTCGACCTTGTTCAATTCGATGGGATTGTGTCGTTGTAATCTATAGATTTTATGACCGAATTTATTATTCGTTTCGACTCGTTTCAATTTCAATTCGCATCTTTTAGGTGTTGTTGTCTTCATGATCGATTATTTAGTATTTAAATAATAATTTGTTTAAAAAGTTTTTTTTTTTTTTGCTCTTTATATATATATAAAAAAGTTGTTTTTTTAATTTTTAATTTTCTTTAATGTAAAATTTTTTTAGTAAAAGTTTTTTTTCTCTTTATATATATATAAAAAAGTTAAATTTTAATTTCAATCTCTCTATTGTTTATATTTCCAAGTCCGTTATTAGCAAGTTGACATTCGTCATTTTTCCACATACGAAAATGGTGTGAATGTTTATCTTTACTCTTTTGAGTTTTTTTCATAGGCGAATGCGCTCTCACCACCCGATTTCTTCACGAGTTCGGGTGAGATTATTGGATATATGTAATCTCCATAGGACAATAATAAATCACCCCTGTCGAATTCTCTGTCTTCGGCGATGATGATATTATTCAGCAATTCGCTTTGGTACTCGTAAAACAAATCAAGCGCGGCTTCATCCACTTTCAAACACATTCGATATTTGTGGTAGTAGTGCTCTAAGTCCACCATCTCGACCTCATTCAATTCGATGGGATCGTGTGGTTGTAATGTATAGATATTAAAACTGGATTTCTCATACCCTTCGTCTTGTTTCAATTTCAATTCGCAGCTTTTAGGTGTTGTTGTCATGATCGATTATTTGGTTTTTATGAATTCTTGCAAATAATGTATATTTTAATTTTGTATTAAAAAAATTGAATTTAAATTTAACTTTTTTTTTTTTTCTATTATATATATATAAAAAGAGTAAAAAAGCAAAACTTTTTTAACAAATTATTTAATACAAAATTCCAAAAAAAAAAATATTCTTACAAATGAAGCAAACAGATAAAACAATGGTAAATTTAAATGAGAAAACCATATCTCAGTTAAACGAGATTTGTAAACTATTACAAATTTCAGATTTCAGAAATCATAGAACTAAATCAAAAAAAATTGAAGTCATACAAGAATATTTGCGAAACGCTAGAAAGGCAAACGAAATGTCGATAGCAATGACGTCAAAAGATGCATCGGTTGTGAAAAATAAGAAGACGACTAAACGAAAAGCCGTTGAAGAACATCAAGTTTCCAAAGAAAAGAAAAGAAAAACTAAAATGAAAACGAGTGATGCACTTCAGATTCAAGACAAACGAGATATATCAAGCGAAATTCAATGCGCAATCGACGAAGAGAAAGGAGAAGAATATGTAACACGACTCGTTGCGGAACTATTCCAATCGAAACCCGTAGAACGGGAGAGTGCGATCAAAGACATTTTTAAAACTTTCGACGTGATTCCCTCGTTGAAGAAAGTCGATCCGAAATTGTTCATGGAATGGGTGAAGAAAGAAGTATTGGATTTGTTTCGCGAATACATGAACGTGGGATTAAAAATTAAGATGATACTCCATTGCATAATGAATAAAATCGACGTGAAGTCCGGCGAGAGCATCGTGAAAAATGCATATTTCAGATCTAACGTCGAACCCGTATTTCGAGGTTCAGATCTATCAGGCGTTTTCAAAAAGATGAAAGACAAGATGTTGACGTCTGTCGCGAATTATCAACATGAAGGTAGTAATTGGACGTTCGGTGAGGTGTTGAAACTCGAAATTCACATGACTAAAAACGAACCGTTGAAAGGATCTTCCTACTTGGAATTACCGTATTTCTTGACTAAGAAACACGCCGTGGTCAACGTGAGAAATAAAGATGATCAGTGTTTTAAATGGGCAGTCATCTCCGCTTTATACCCTGTCGAAATAAACTCTGATAGAGTTTCTCGTTACGAGGAAACTTCTAAAAATCTCGATTGGACCGGAGTGACTTTTCCAACAGAGTTAAAACATATCGAACGTTTCGAGGTTCAAAATCCCACCGTAGCGGTGAACGTCTTGGGATATGATAAGGAAAAATGAACGATCTATCCTCTCAGACAGACTTCGTATCTCGGAAGAGAAAAGACAATTATTTTATTATTGATTTCGAATGGTGACAATCGTCATTATTGTTGGGTTAAACATCCAAGCCGATTACTGTTGAGACAAAATAATAATCATAATGGAAAGATATCTTTATGTTGCAACTGCATGAACATATTTAAGACTGAAAAATCATTAGCGAAACATCAGGAATTTTGCAACGAAAATCAAGGTGTTGCCGTCGAAATGCCCAAACCCAACACCATCGTGAAGTTTGAAAATCACAATAGAAGGTTAAAAGTACCATTCGTCGTGTACGCCGATTTCGAATGTTTCACCGCGAAAATGAGTTCCTGTCAACCCAACGCTCTTCAAAGTTATGTCGAAAGATATCAAAAACACATACCTTCAGGCTATTGCATTTACGTGAAATGCGCTTTCGACTCGCAACACGACATGGGTCCCTTCACCTACACGAAACAGTGCAAAGACGGCGACGTGGCTCAAAGGTTCGTGGAAGAGTTAGAATCGAAAATTCAAATGTTATATGACAAATTCAAAACTCCGGCAAAAATGATCATCACGCGAGAGCAGCAGGACGAAAATAACAGAGCCACCGAATGTCACATATGCAGACAATCGTTCAACGAGAATTTGGAGGAAAATAAGAAGGTCAGAGACCATGATCATTACACGGGTCTGTATTGCGGTCCGGCTCACAGCAAGTGTAATTTAAAATATCGAGACGCCGCTTTCTATCCGGTGATGTTTCACAATCTCTCGGGTTACGACAGTCATCTGTTCGTGAAAAATCTCGGCACCTCACACGAAGAATTAAATTGCATCGCGAAGAAAGATACATTTCCTTCACGAAATGGAAGCTCATGGAGAGGAAAAGAGTAATCGATGGAAATACGTTGAAAGAAAAAACGAAATCCATTCATAGATGCATATGTTTCATCGACACTTTTAAATTCATGTTGACCGCTCTGGAAAAATTAGTCGATAACATGAGCAAGGATAAATTTAAAATCACGAGCGAACATTTCGGAGAACGAGTAGACGTCATGTTGAGGATAGGAGTCTATCCTTATGATTACATGAACGATCTAAAGAGATTCGAAGACACTGCACTACCTTCGAAAGATGATTTTTATTCGAAATTATATGAATCCGACATTTCCGACGAGAATTACGAACACGCCAAAAACGTGTGGAAATCATTCGATATGAAAACCCTGAGAGATTATCACGATCTCTATCTGAAGACCGACGTTCTGCTCTTGGCAGACGTGTTCGAAAATTTTCGAGACGTCTGTCGTCGAAATTACGATCTGGATCCCGCTTGGTATTTCACCACACCCGGTCTGGTGTGGGACGCTCTGTTGAAGACCACCGAAGTCCAATTGGAATTATTATCCGATGTGGACATGTTGCTCATGTTCGAAAGGGCTGCGAGAGGTGGCGTCTCGATGATCTCTCACAGATATTCTGAGGCTAACAATCCTTACATGAAAGAAGGTTTCGATTCGAAACGGTCGACTAAATACATACCGTATTGGGACGCCAATAATCTGTACGGTTGGGCTATGAGTCATCCTTTACCGATTGGAAATTTCAAATGGGTGAAGGAACCGGAAGAGATGCAAAAATGGAGAGACTATCCTTGCATTTTAGAAGTCGATTTGAACTATCCGGAAGAATTACACGATCCACACAACGATTATCCACTGGCTCCCGAACGAATGGAACCGAATGAAGGAGACGAGGAAAAACTCATTCCCAATTTATTTAACAAATGTAACTACGTCGTCTACAGCGAGAATTTGAAACAGTACGTCGATTACGGGATGAAATTAGTCAACATACATCGCATCATTCGATTCGACGAAGAGCCTTGGATGAAAAAATACATCGATCTCAACACGAATCTCAGAACTCGAGCCGAGAACGATTTCGAAAAAGATTTCTTCAAACTCATCAACAACTGCGTGTACGGCAAATCGATGGAAAACATCAGGAAGAGAACCGACGTTCGACTCGTCACGTCTGAGAAAAGAGCTAAAAAATTAGTGGCGAAACCCAATTACAAACACCGAACCATATTCGATGAAAATCTGGCTGTTCACATGCAAAAGACGCACCTGAAGTTCGACAAACCCTATTATCTCGGACCGATCATCTTAGATATCAGCAAGCGATTGATGTACGAGTTTCACTACGATTACATCAAACGAAAATTTGGCGACAAAGCCAAACTACTGTTCACCGACACGGACAGTTTAGTTTATGAGATAGAGACGAAAGATGTCTACCGAGATATATCTCCGGACGTGGCCGAGTGGTTTGACACGAGCAATCATCCCATCGATCATCCATCCAACATTCAATCGAACGACAACAAGAAGGTGTTGGGTAAATTTAAGGACGAGAGCGGCGGTAAACAGATCGTCAAATTCGTGGGCTTGAGACCCAAACTCTATGCTTATCGTCTAGAAGATGATGAAGAGATCAAGAAGTGCAAAGGAGTTAAAGCGTGCGTGGTGAAGAAAAACATCTCTTTCCAAGAGTATAAAGATTGTCTGTTAGGAAGTGGTCCGGTGTATAAGACTATGAAATCGATTCGAAGCGAAAATCACGACTTGTATACCAAAATAGTCAACAAGATTTCACTGACGGCCGACGATGATAAGAGATTCATATTAGACAATAAAATAAGCACTTTGGCACGCGGACATTGGACTGCGGAACTAACTATAGACGATATGAATGGAGGTGATTGGATTCTAGATGCGATTGTGGATGATAAGATTCCAGATACGATTGTGGATGATAGGATTCCAGAAAATCAAGAAGAATTAGATGAACACAAAATTATGGAAATCGATAGTGACATCGAGAAAGTTAGTTTAAAAAGAAAAAGAAAAAAATAGAAAAAAAAAAAAATAACGTCACTTTTAGTAAATTATAATAAAATAAATAAAAAAAATATATACTTATTTATGAATAAGAAAATAAAGATATCAGTAGAAGGTGTCATCTTACCCAATGAACCCCTATCCAACATCGATCTGTTGAATGCGGCAAAAGATTTGAAAATCGAAGATTTTCTAGGAGTGTTTTCCAGAGATGCCTTGCCGAAGAGAAGACCTCAACAATCGGAATGCGGAATTTTAAATCTAGACAATTCATCGGGTGAAGGCACTCACTGGGTGGCGTGGATGAAGAACGGGAAGAAGAAAAATTATTATTTTGACAGCTACGGAATCTCGCCGCCAAAAGAAATCAAGAACTATTTCAACAAATCGATGGTTCGTTACAACACGGAACAAGTGCAATCACCAGATCAAGTGTTTTGCGGTCACCTGTGTCTCTACGTTCTCAAGAGATGGTCTGAAGGAGATCGATTTCAAGACATTCTCAATGATTTACATTAGAGAGAGATTTTTTTTTTTATAGTATATATATAAAGATAAAAAATTATTTTAAAAAAAATTTTAATCGAATAAAAACGAAAAACAAAATAACATAGTTCATTTTTAATAAACTGCGTTTGAACATATTTTTTCTAAACAACAAAAAAAAAATCCCACAACAACATGCCAGTCGATAAATTTGGTAGAAGTGACGATGAAAAAGTCAACCCGGGAAAGAAGAGGAAGACGTTCGAAGTCGACGATGGTTACGACGTTGCCAACTTGGACGAACGTTACGTTCGGAGATACGAACCTCGAGATGAACCTTTGAACATGAACGATAAGAAGCTCTACAATCTTCCTGAGCCGATAGATCTCGCAGATGCTGCGACTAAAAAATACGTCGACAGGGGGAACGCCGATTTCGAACGAATCCTGCTGGATAATTACGTGGATAAAACCATGACCGACGATCTCGATCTGAAATCCAAACGTTTGGTGAACGTCGCGAATCCCGTAGATCCCACCGATGCCATGACCAAGAAATACGCGGACAACTCTCACGCGAGATTCAGCGAACACCTGAGAAAAAAATACGTTACGAAAACGATGCACTCGGAATTGAACGCCAATTATAACAAGATAACGAACGTGGCCACTCCCACGAATCCCAAGGTCGTGGCGACCAAACACTACGTAGATCTGGAACGGAGAAAGTCTGACGGACGTGAAATGAAATCGGATCTGAATGCAGGATTCCACAAGATATTGAATCTGTCGAAGATCGACGATGCGGATGCGGACTCAACCGCGGTCAACAAGGGCTACGTGGATTCTGCCATAATACAATCGCAAGAATACCTAGAATCGCAAGTGGACGATCTCTACCTGAACAAACAATCTGGCGGAACCATGGAGGGTGGCATCAACATGAACCGTCACAATTTATTCGGTCTTGATCACGATCCCGAATTCGATTCCAGCGCTGTCAGCAGAAAGTATGTGGATGACAACTCGGTCTGGAGAAAAGGCGACATGATGGAAGGTAAACTAGACATGGGTGGACACACGCTCACAAATCTACCGGATCCCGTGAACAGGATGGATGCCTGCACCCTGATTTCGGTGGAGGAGAAAGTCAAATATGCTAGACAATTGATCACTGTGTGGGCTGAAGAGGCCGGCACCTTAGATGAGGAAAAAGCTGAGTGGTCTTTCGGAAATGGAGGTAGCGGATCGAAACATGGTCAGGTGGGATATCCCATGCCGCTGGGAGGTGAAATCCTTCGAATCAGTCTGGCTTCCTCGGATTTGAATAACAGAGCGGTCGTCAATCTCATGGTGAATGGTGTGGAGAGCAATAAGAGATACAGCGTCGAAAAGACTGAGAATCAACATGCGAATGTTAGCACGTTCGGCACGCCTCTCAAAGTGAACGCCGGAGACAGGATTAATTTTGTCACGAAAACCAATAATCCCGAAGCCGCCACTTCCGTGGTGAGTCTACTGATCGAACTAGATCATTTGAACAAACAGTGAACGCATGGAAAATAATGAATTAAAAAAAATAATAATGTGTGATTTATAAAAATTTTTTTTTTTTTTTTGTTTGATAACTTTTTATTATATATTATTATACGATATCTGAAATGTTTTTTTTCTTTAGTAAAAGAATTTTGTCATTTATGACGATGATTAAAATTGCATCCTTTTTTTAATTTTCTATCCATTTATGATTACAATTTTTGCGAATACGGTTGTTGGTTCATCACCAGATCTAGTTTGTTGAGATTCAATTTTTATTTGACGTTTCTTACATTTGCAACATTTTAAAATTGTATTTTTTATAATTTCTTCGTTAGATCTTATGAGATCAAACTCTTCTTTTTCTTTTAAACGATATTCGTTAAAATCACAACTATTCCATCCTTTTTTTTGTGTTACGTTCTTCATATTCAATTTGAATCCATTTTTCCAAGTATTTTATTTTAACCTCGTAGTAATCTGAAGTGAACAGATGATTTGTTGTTTTCGAGTCAAAAACATCCATTTTGTTTTCGAGATTTTAGTTTTTAATTAATCTTACATCCACATTTTTAACGTTTATTAATTTTTTTCACACACTCATCTCTCATCGAATGATCGACATCTTATTTCCGTCCGATTCGAATTGTAATTCTCTGTCCGACAGGGCGAAGGCTTTGGTTTTTCTCGGCACGTTCCTATCGAATTGCATCTTGATCTGAATGTCTAACACGCTACTCTTGAGTCATTCACTCTGTTTACTGACGTCGAACACGAACATGGGATACATCGACTTGTATTCACCGGGAGATATGTTGGGATTGCTCATCAATTCGTCTAGACCGTGATACTTCTTTCTAAAATCAGCGGCGTCGCCGTACAGTCTGCAGAAATCGTTCTTGTCGAACGACGCGTTGTAATCGATTGCTGGATATCTTGTGGCGTTCAGAAACACTTGCATGTTTCTCAAATGGCAGTGATCGAACAGCGACGCATTCTTTTCCTGAGACCCGTCCCTATCGGTCTGAAATGCAACCACCATGAAACGTGGTCTCTCGGAAGCGGATTTCACCGTCAATCTCCAATTGAAGTGATTCGTGGAGAGAGGAATGCTAGCCATGTCACACTGTCTCATTCTAAATCCCACGGGTAATTTACTCTTGGATTCTATGATCTTGTAGAGACGCGCTTTCTCCACGATTGAAGGCTCCACATGCGGAACGAACCACGATATCTTGTGTAGAGTTATCTTACCCGCATCAGTCGCGGTGAGTTTCACTATTGCGTCGTCGTTTCCTTTTCGAATCAACGTCAGATTGTGTTTGAATCCGTACATGATCTTGTTGTAATCATCCGCGAATCCGAAGATGTGTTTCAAAGGTATCCTGAACGAAAACGTTCCTTTAGGTCTGGACGTCTTGACGACGTAGTCGAATATCGTGGCGGCGCCTGCACTAGCAGGGCCTATGGTGTCTTTCACCCACAACTGATTAAGTCCTCTGGATTTCGAAAAATCATCAGGATACGTCAAGAGTCCGAACATCGTGGTGGCCTGACCGGGATGAAAAACAGATTCTATCTCTTGTCCGGATAGCATGTATTTTATGTTACTGAATAGATGCATGACCGTGTCGTCGTCGGCGAAGTCGCTCCCATCTTCCTTGGTGAGACGTCCCTGCACCACTATGTAACTCTCGCTAGGATGTACAAATAGATCTTGAGTTTCGACGTTGATTCTTATCTCTCCCGCATTGTTCAAACTCGTCCCGGTTACCGGTTCATATTCGTGAACCTCATATTCTTGAATACTTTCATCTTTCACTATGCTTTGTGCTATATCTAGTATATTTGTCATTTTAAAGGATTTTTAGTTTTTTTTCTGTTTATTAATTCACTTGCTTTCTTTATCTAAAAAAATAGTTTTTAATTATTTTTTATTATTATTTTTTTTCTCTCTTATATATATATGTGTGTAAACAAGAAAATGTCAAAGAGAGTAAATAAAAAAAAATTTTTGTGTTCTTCATCAAAACTTCGTCTTCTAATTGTTGTTCGTAAAACTTTCCGATGATCTCTTCTCCATCCAAAGCTTCGATTTCGTAAGTCACTGGATCGGTGTGAAATATTTTGATGATCACGAAAATTTCCGAGGTCCATCGAGGAGTATAACCCTTTTCGAAGTGCTTCTTATAAGCGTAGATTCTCACTCGATCGCCGGCCGCAAATTTCGGCGTTCTAGACTTCTTCCTGATCTTAGATCTCTCGGGATATAGATTCGCGTAGACCCGTTTTTCGTTTCGAGGATCGCTAGCTTCCGCGGGAGTCATCTTGATCGATCTGTGTCGCGTGTTGTTGTAATCTTTGACCAGACCGTTCAGAGCGTATATGTATTTCTTGGTCGAATTCGCCGTGAAGTATCTGTACATCTTCTCCTTCATCGTTCGATTCCAACGTTCCACCACGCTGGCTTTCTCTTCGTTTTTCGATCGAGTAAAGGTCTACCAATCCACCAACGTCCTTGTTGTAGAATTCCTTTCCCTTGTCCACCCACAATTTACTCGGTTTTCGAGAAGACGAGTCGAACACGCTCTTCAGAGCCTCGGCGATGCAAGGTCCCGATTTATCCTTCAAAGCTCTGATCCAACCGTATTTGGAAAACACGTCGATGACCGTCAATAGATATTTGACGCCCTCGTTCCACCTCGAAAACGATCTCATCTCGACCAAGTCGGTAGTCATCCAGACCCTTCACGAACACCCTTCTCTTTCGAAATTTACGCACTATGGGTTTGTGTAACTCCTCGGCCAATTCGCTCATCAATAATCGTTTCTTCTTCTTTTCAGATGCGCTTTTTTTTTTAACGCTCCATCCAAATGGACGTTTTGCACCGATCAGATTGCCGACCAGTGAACGTTCCATCTTCTCTCTCCTGGTCGGATTCGATATGCCTCTCAATCTCCCCAACATGTTTTTGTCGCAGACGTCATTGCGAGTCTTGGTGTCGGGATGTCCGGCGTAGCAGAGATCATGATCGTACGTGGCCGAGTCCACCCTATTCACGGGTTTGCTCCAAGATTTGGGAGTCAGATCGGCATTGAGTCTCTTGTTCAATTTCGTTCCGGGTTCCATGAAACTGTGACCGGGCAGATGCATTTCGAAAGGTAGATTGTTGATTATTTTATTCACGATGCCTTTACCTTTGCTCGCGTTCTTTTGTTTGACGAATCGAGTCTTGATAGAACCACACACATCGCAAATTCCGCGAAGCATCCGTCTGTCGTTTTTAGTTCGCACTTCTCTAGAATTACTCGTCTCGGTAACTCTCTTACACTTTACGCAATACATTTTTTTAAGAGTTATTTAAATTAATTTCGTTTTTTTTTTATTTTATATATAAATTTAATTTTTTTTTTTTTTTTAAATTCTGTTCTTATTATATATATATATATATTTTTTTTTTTCAATCGCTGCTCTTGAGTTCTATCATCTTACTGAATTCCTCCCTGGCCTCTTTCCTCCCCTTTTCCACGAGAGAATCCTTCATCTCTTCCTTGATGATCTGACAAGTCTTGATTCTCACGGCTTCTTTCATGGCATCGTATCTCGTTTTCTCGCTCAATATCGCGAAGTATTCTCCGTCCGATATCCTACCATCTTTCAACGCCATAGAGATCATTTTGGATATCGTGTCAATCTTGGAGTCAGCCAAGACGCGAATCTTGTCGTGTTTCCTCGCCTTCAGATATAATTTCCTACTCAAAAAGTTTCCGAGCGTGCTAAACAATGCGGCGGCGAGAGCCACTCCTTCTACGGTCAACACGATCGGAATGCCGACCGCGGTCGACAACAATCCGATGCCGGCCACGTGTAAACCCATGGAAATCGTGATGAGTGTCGTGTCGATCGCGTTGACGACTGTCACGAAACGCGAATACTTCTTTTTGAGGGAACGAAGAGAATCTCTCTCTCGAGTCAGATACAATTGGATTCTACTGATTTGATCGATGCGATGCCTCTCTCCTCTTTCTCTTTCTTCTAGCGACGGCGCCATCGGCAAAACGCCGTTCGGCTTCTCGTCCTCGTCGTCCACTAACGTCGGATACAATTTATTTCTGGTTCTCATTTTAGGTTTTTTTTTCTTTCTTTCTAATATTAGATAAAAAAAAAATTTATGTGTGTATTTATTTTTTTTTTTTTATTTTCTACTCTCCCTTATTTTTATATCAACGAAAAAAAAACTTAGACGTATGCTTCGTTCAGCAATAATTTCTTGATGCATCCCTTGTCTTCTAAAGTCAAACTTCTACGCGCCAATTTCAGTTCTTCCGAATCTGTGGGCCTGTCTCGATTCTTACAGAAGACTAATCTCTTCGAAAACGTGATCACATCGTTGAATTTAACACGTTCGAACGCCGGTTCGAAATACATGACGACCATATCTTCCCTTTCCATCGTCAGACACGAATGATTCTCGTGATCGAAGTCTAGATGATCCCGACATCCGACGCATCGTTCTAACAAGATGGGACATAGTTCTTCGTTCACGCATATTGCGTATGCTCTCATCAGCATGTTTAAAAGAAACCTCGCTCTAATAGTCTGAGAATCGCTCATGATTTACGTATTTTTTTTTATTATCTATTCGATTTGATATATTTAATTTTCTAAATAACTATTATTTATATATATTTTTTTTTTCTCCCCTATATATATATCAATCAAAAACGTGACAGCGGGCTCGCGAACTTCCAACCACACCGACGACAATAACACTCTTCGTTCAGATCGAGTTTTTACGAGAATCGAGCGATCCGATCGCTCGATCAGCTGAGTGGTTTTTTTTTTAGAATTTCTCATAGTGGAGGAATTCCCCTAATAATGTCATAAATGGGAAAAAAACCCACCGCCTCAAAAAACAAGGGAGAGTTCTGGACCATCTGTACCAACACAATTGTTGGTTCTGAATCGCTGATTTAGAGTCCCCAAAACTGTTTTTTGATGATGACTCAGAATTTTTTGCTTTTGATCGCGTTCGCCAACGATGGATCCATGGTCTGATCTGCGATGGGAACGTCAACGAAAAATTACGTACAAGATAAAAGTGAAGATGTACAATTTCACCCTTTTTTTTAAAAACGCGCGTTCACCACGAGTATTTGAACGTTAAAAGTGCGATCTAGGAGTCACAACTGTACATGGGGGGGATTCAAGATCATGTACAGTTTTTGTGAACAAGCGTGTGATTTAACACTGAATTCCACGTTGGTGAACGCATCGTGAACGTATGTTGTACACGTACATGTACAAGTGATAGTATACTCTCCTTTTATACCTACTATCCACCCTTAACTTGGTAACATATTAATGTGTCCAATCATGCGTATCCAATACCATTTTCCGAAAATATCAACATCAGTTTGGATATGCCCTGCTTTTTTTAATATGTTACTCAAAGTTTGCTAAGCACCACATATTTGACACATCATTGTGAAATTTTCTTTTGACACATTTGTGATATTTTGGGTGGATATGACTGAGGAATGTATTGAGATTGTTCCCAGTGTTTACATTAGCTCTCTTGACAGGCAGACTTTTCGTGACAGTCATGAAAAACATGTACCCCTTGATTTCCACGATGTTTTCGTGTACTGTCTGCATATACATGAGATGTGCAGGGTATTCAGTCTTCATTTCAACACAAACCCTTGCGATTTAATGATTGAATATGGCGAATGCAAATCTAAGACATCTGTCTGAAGAAGAAATGTGGTGGGCTGTAGGAATGGTGGAACAAGGGGCTACCCATCATCGGGTTGGTGAATCCCTTGGTGTGCAACATACGGTGATCACCAGAGCCTGGGCAAGATTACAGCAGTATGGCACACCAGTCAGACGACATAGTTGTGGCAAAGACAGTTCGCTCCGTCAACTTTTTGGCAAATTTGAAAAATTTCCTCTTTTACCAATAATATCCATTTTCCATGGTTATCGTATCCAATAGCTAAAAAATAATGTCAAACACGAACAAAATCTCATTTTCTGTGCTTAAATCATTAAAGATATAATAAAATATAAAATATATACACTTTTCATAACAAAATTTCAACTAAAACGTAAAACAGGTAGTTGGATGTACTTGGTGCTTAGCAAACTTTGAGTAGTATAGTATATAACAAGGCAAATATATTTGAGACGCAACTAAATAAATATCCATCAATCAAAAAATGTAAAAGGTTTCGGGCCTCCCTGAGTTTGATCAAATATTGGAAGACACTGAAAGGCAATAAAAATGTCCAATGAGGGGGTTCAAATTCAACGAGGGATTGCCTGATAATCAAAACACATTTTTTAGCCTAATATCAATGAAATAGACGCAGATATTTGCTTATGAGTAAACCAATGGCTATCAGTTTGTTTTCGTAGTTAAGTCTTTTCAAACTGTTTCCAATAAGGGAGCTGTTGAAGGTCTCAGTTCTGGCTTTAACCTTATGTCCCATCTGACCCCATTAACAAAATCACGCGCAGTCGGAAGGAAGATGGTTTCATTGTGCAGTAGATCAACTGACAAGAAGAATTGTAGAATCATTGCTGACGCATTAACACCTTTATGCCAGCCTTCACTGCCATTGTTTGTTCTTACAGTCAGTCTAAAAACAGACCAAGTGTGTAACGGTCACAATGTCTAACAAACCCACTGGTTCTCAGCACATGTGAATAACTGTCCCAACGACGAACCTGTCGGTTGGTCCACTAAATGCTTTGCGCCACCCACTCTCACACCATCAATTCAATTTAAAAATATTCTGTGAAAAATGAGGGTCGAAAACCATATTCCAAGTCATTTGGTTTTGGAAGTCTCATTGCCTGTGTACATCGGTTAGCGCGTTAAATTAGAACAGGGCAGACTTAGATCGGGTTCGTTTACAGATACATTTAAGAGGGGGGTGGGTGGGTGGTGGGGGGCGGTGCTGTTGCAGTAACCGGTTCTAGTCAGATCCCCGAAGTTAAGCAACGTCGAGCCCGGTTAATCATTGGATGGGTGACCGTCTGAGCGATCAATTCGGACTCCCGCGTTGGGTCCTTGGGCAAGGCACTTAACCCCGATTGATTGTCCACATGGGGCCACGACGACGCCGTGCACTAAGGCGTACTGCACGTCGATGGTACGCATGTCTTCAACCAATCTAACCCTACCTGTGCTGCAGTGCGGAGTTATGATGTAGGGGAGCTGGCAGCTGCTCGTCGTTGCTCGATGGTTCTCCCCACGTACTCCGGCTTCCTCCACCCGTAAAACTGTCACGGTCACGATTAGCCATTGTGCATAAGTATATGACCTTAAACACCAATAAATAAATAAATAATAATAAATATAGATGCAGTTAAACTTTGTAAACTAGTCAGTTCACTACCCATCCAACATGATTCTACAATCTATTGTGACGGTTTACGTCTCTACATGCCACATTTGTTATTTGTACCGACGCCGAAGTCGCTTCAAAAATGCGACGTGCACCTTCATGGTCATGCCCTTTCCAAACAGGATTGAAACCAGTGGCGTAGCCATGTGTGTGTGTGGGGGGGGGGGGGGGGGTTTCCAGCTCGCCCCCCTTCTGGCCGCTGTATGGCTTGGATGATGTTGCGCATCCTTTCAGTATGCCCCTAGTAGTTTAGCGATCTGAACGTAGCGGCTACCTTTGTAGGGGGTAGCCGCTTCGTTCAGATCGATGAACTAGCCCCCACCTCTAGACATTACTCTTGCCCCCGCCCCCTAACTTTGCTATCCTAGCTACCGGACGTGACAACCGTTACTTATTCCTAGTTCCTTATTCGACATTCGTTATCAATAAAGAACTGGGAATAAGTAACGGTTGCCACGCCCGCTAAGTTTTGTACTTTTAGAGGAAGCCCAATACACAGTTCCTTCCCTTTCTTCCTTCCTTTCTGGCATATAACTTTTGTTGTCTTCTAACCGACTCTTTCCACGCTGATTTCCTAAGTTGACTGACAATTGTGTACTCTACTCTATTGGGTGTGTGTGTGGTGGGGGTGGGGGGGGGGGGGGTCATCAGCGAAAACCTCAGCATTGCTTATTGGTTCTGGTCTGATTAAACTTTCGTTCAATGCACGGGTCTTTGGAAGTCGTGAATCTGCGAGCCTTGTTGGTTCACGGACTCAGCTGACTCTCCGATTCAGCATCGTGGTTTTCTGCTAACTCATCCTCCAAATTTACCGCTGCAGTGCATCCACTTTCTGTATTCAGGGACGGATGCAACAGCCGAAACATCCCCAGTCTAGCAGTACTTGAGGACATGTGTTCATTCCTCCGTAGCATTCTTGTGTAATTCTTCCAGTTAGAGATAGGCGGTTTGGGAATTTTGAGTTCGGCATCAGTTTCAGTATTTTTGGGGGTGGGGGATATACCACGGCATCGGTTCGGTATCTGATTTGACTGAGATTTGCGAATAGTACCAAAGGGAAATTCACGTCAGAAAAACACAGAATAACTATATATAAGGTCTTGTACCATCCTACCAAAGCGCCACAGATGTCATTGGCACTGAGTTAAACACTGTCATTCCATTGGCAACACACATCATTAGGGGACTTAATGACAATAGATAAATCACATGTACAGTGATTTCTAGTCAAGTCTTGGCTCAAGTTGGCCACCTGTTAAGGCAGCGAAGACTCGACTAGAAATCACCGCTAAGCATCTGGACACGTACAGGTTGTAGTCCAGTGGGAATTCAGGACAATTTCCCAGGCCCTTAACAAAATTGAAAAGAAAATCCATCACTTCTTTCCTGAAAATGAACCCTCCATCTGCTATCAAGCCTCAACAAGGCCTTATAAGTAGCGAACGTAGGAAAATATGAACATTCAAACAATGTTGGTATTAAATGATGGGCTTGATTCGGTTTTCGGTATTCCCATGATAACAGTATTGGTGGAGTTATTCGGTATATAGCCACCTCTACTTCCAGTGTTATAATAAAAGGCGACCGAAGACAGAAAACGGAATTGACTGAGCGAGAGAATGTGACCGCAGATTGTGGTGTTAATTATGATCTAATCGAACGAGCGTAGACGACCACAAAAAGGTAAATGTGGAAAGTGGGAAGTAAAAGCGTAGGGTTGTACTTATGGGTGTAATATACTTCAATTACTCTATAGCTCATGTGCTCGATGAGATTCGAGTCGTTATTTCAATGACTTGTCAGTAACTGCTCGATAAATTCTTGACGTCAGGAATCATATAGGCTTTCGTTGTACACAAGAGAGATAACTTTGTAAGGTTAGGTACGGTTTATGGGAAATCGAGCAGTCTGATTATTTCCCTGCAATAAAGTGAACTAACTGGATGATCTGGATAAATGAAACAAGAACAAGAGTACTTGGAATAGGCTAGAACAAGCCTGAACAGATCAGAAAAATTAAATACAGTAACAAAACTGTTCCAATTCATAGGATTTTCTACTGTACTGGCGTATACGCCTATTTCTTCGAACAAGACCTCAGAATATACTCTTGTCCTATAAGAACATTTTGGGTAACATAGCAACCACTTACCACCATAGAAACCAAGATGGCGGTCTCCAGTATACAAAATGGACGACAGAAACACGTGTCACGCTAACAATACGCGCTGCGCATGCGCACTAACACCGCGTATCGCTACGGGGATGACGCCACAAGATGACCGCTCACGCGGATTACCATAATACACAGCGCGACTGGGTAACGTGACATGATGTCACTTCCGGGGTCCTGCACGAGGTCCTGCAACCTGTTATAGTGTCCGGGTAACTGACATATTCCTCTGGTACAAATTAACTAATTAAGGGTCAAAACTTCGCTCACTATGACCGAACCATACCAGTTTTCCAACTCATTGTATACATTGTTAAGAAAGTTTCATAATACCAAATATTGACCATCAATATTTGTTCAAGTTATTGCGCCAACCAGCTGAAAGCAGGCAAACATTAATTAAGGGCCATAAATCCGCTCAGTATGGCCGAACCGCACCAGGTTTCGAACTTGTAGGAAACGCTTTGGCCAGGCGATGATTTGTCGCGGTTCTCAGCTGCCATCAAGGTAGTCTTTAAAACCTGGCTTCGCTTTATCATGCAGGCCACCCAAAGACCTCTTTGCTTTAACCATCCTCTCGCCAATTTCGGTTACAAACCTCCATGACTTATTCTCTGACGATTTTTTTACTTTGGGTTGTACTTGTACCTACTTCTAAGTTCGAGATTTCAATTGAACAGTTCTATGTCAACTCCCTCACTTCGTCAATCCACCCTGTCGTTGTATTTGAATTCCAAATATTCTGGAACATTAGTTTACACCATCGGCTGTCTGGAAGATTTACCAAATAGTTAAGATAACAGAATTTCATTAAGACTGTCCTGTCCTTGATCCTCAGCCACCCAAGCTCACTCCCTGATTGCTTCTAGTGCTGCGGCATTACTCGACTCTACTATTCACCGACCTGCCTCGTCCCGCGGGGGTTTCAAGCCCTTTACAACCTTTTGGTTTAGAGATATCACTCCAGTACCATATGTTATACCTGGTACACCCACCATTTCCCAAACGGTCTTATTCACGAAAACCCTATTGAAGCTGTTTCTCCCTATAAGTTTAATTTGATTCAAATCCCCCCCCCCCCCCCCCAACTCACTATTAGTTTATTCGTGTGGGGTCGATAGATACTTCTCCCCTAATCTTTATCCCCAAATACTCGTAGCCATGTGTTTCTCTCACCCTATGATGTTTGCTGCTACCTTTCGGGATACAGAATTCCCCCCACTCTCCACCTACGAGTAGGTTCATCTGCGAAAAACAGCCGTGGTATCTTCAGGTCCCCTCATTCGAGACATTGTTCACAAAGTTTCATATACAAATCTTCACCAAATCCATTGATTTTTTTCAAGGTATTGTGCTAACGAGCTGAGAGCAGGCAAAACATTTAGACAGTTAAGGATCACAACTCCGCTCAGAATATATGGCCAAGCTGCACCGGTTTTCAAAATCGTGCAAGACATTGTTAAGAAAGTTTCATATACCAAATATTTACGAAATTCATTGATATTTGTTGAAGTTATCTCGCTAAAAAACGAGAAAAGTGACACCCTCCCGCGCATCGACTTCATCAAACTATAGAGGTCGCGTTTCTGCCAAAACTCTACGGTCATTTTCCAATGCAGTACTAAAAGACGACTGCAGACTGCGATGTTGATTTAATAAGATAAGCTGCAGACATGTTCAGCTTTGTGGTTATATTCTTGTTTATTAATCGCCGGAATCAAACTGTGTCACATTATAAAAGTTAGTAAGATAATGTGATCCTAAATTAAAAGTTCTGTAAAGTCCTAAAAGGCATCCATTTATAATTGACGTCTTCAGATTGGTCATTTGGACATCTGTATTGTATACAATAGATGGTAGTTTGTTTAGAGCAGTGGCGATTACGTCACAAATGAATGTGCTCTCATTCTTCTTGTTGCGTATCATTAATAGGCCTGGAAAAACACAGGAACGATCATTTAAGTTACGCGGAGGTTACGTCAATTGCGAAATTCGCGAACGAACTACAGGTTACGACAAAATAATACCACGTCAACAGGCCTGGCATTCTTAAAAATGCAGGAGGGCTGAAAATCGCTCCTCTTGCATGGCCCAGGGGAGCGATTAGCTCTCCTTAAGCTTACAAAAGCTATAAAGGTGGCAAAATGAAGTTTTATTATTAATGAATTCTGTCTTGTGGGCTTTGTACATTTTATGCAGTGTTGCTAACAAGGTAATCTCTGTGAGACGGCTACACTGCCCCTCCCACACCTCCGGACCTCGGTAAGGTCCAGAGGCGTGAGAGGGGCAGTGTGGCCATCTTACAGGAAGCACTAACATAGCAGAGATCTGAGAAGATGTGGGTTATTATTTTCTAAGGCCAGGCGGGCTAGTTTTCGCCCTCCTTAATTTTGTTCAGGCGAACAGTTGGCGAGCGAATAAATCGCTCTACTGAAAATGTTAGGCCTACGCCAAAATAATACAACATAAATTATATAACTAATCTGGTACGTTTTGCCTGTCAGACCTGGCCATATCTCAGGACTAGCTCGACTCTTTGACTGCGCAATGTATCCCCATATTAGTGGAATGGCTGAGGAGAATGGCATGTCATTTATGCTTCCTATCCTTGAAGTCATTTATTATGGCGGAAATTCTGTTGAGACGTGAACAGAATGGCTGGCGTAGTATTATTTATTTATTTATTTATTTATTTATTTATTTATTTATTTATTTATTTATTTATTTATTTATTTATTTATTGGTGCACAATGCCTAATCATGACCACGACAGTTTCATGGGTGGAGGAAGCCGGAGTACCCTGAGAGAACCACCGAGCAACGGCGAACAGCTGTCAGCTCCCCAACATACTAACTCCATGTTATGGATTTATAACTGAATAACTTAATAACTCACGTGGCTTACACTACAACATTTATTACATGAATGTTACATAGGCAAGTACTGCGACACAGCATATTCTTATTAAGGAGGATCCGCGTAGTTGAGAGGGCAATGCTGTGTGCTACATATGTTACATCTCCTCTTTTTTAAAAAAAAAAATCATATACCCAAAGAAAAAAAGTGTGATGTGCTAACAGCTTGGAGTTCATACTGTCATGTAATAAGAGTTCACAGTGTCTTGTGATAAAACGTCAGGAAATATGCTGGGGTTGTGAAATGTCAGGAGCACAGCTGGGGGTGTAGGACAAGAAAAAAATGTTTCTTTGGAAAAATGTGTGTCACTGGGGTTAATGCGGCTAGACGGTCTCTGCACGGGTTAACTGTTCTACGAGGTAAATGTGATGGATACTACAAGGGTTAAGTGTTAGAAATGTGAGCTAAATACGCTTATATAGTGTCTACAAGGGTTAACTGTTCTATGGATTCTGTTGCCATTCGTCGATTTGAGTAAATACTCTGCTATCACTACAGTCTACAGTTTGATGTTGTTATGTTTATGTACAGATATAGTCCTTGAATCTGGCAGGTCTGCGTATGACTCCACCAGATGAAGTTTTAATTGTACCGGGATCGTGTGCTCTCTGCTGAACTGGCGAAGAGGTTGGGCCAGGTTGCGCTGACTGATTAACCTGATTAGACTCAATGTCAATGTCACATTCCGTATCATCATGGCTCAGTGGTGATTCATTAACTTTTATTAAGTCTCTGCGATTACGCCTGTATGTTCTGCCACAAGCTTTGATGACATATGATCTTGGTTCCTGTGACTTATTCAGAACAACAGCAGCCTTCAAATATTTCCCACTGCGAAATCGGACACAATCAACTGATTTCAGTTCTGGGAGGCGTTTCGAATGCCTGTCATAATAATGTTTTTGCTGTTCTTTCTTACGTATAAGATTAAACATAACAGTCTCTGGCTCAATAACTTTTGGTTACAAAAGTTTACTACACGTAGGTAATTTAGTTTTTGTTCTGCGTCCCATTAATCTTTGCACTGGTGAACCAAGTTCGTCGTCTCGTGGTGTATTTCTTTAATTTAACAGGGCGAGATGAGGATCACTGCCATCTCGTTTTGCTTTTTGTAACAATCGTTTAGCTGTTTGAACAGATCTTTCAGCCATGCCTTTTGATTGGGGATATTTAGGACTGGAAGTGGTGTGTTTGAAATTGTATGTATTTGCGAAGTTCGCAAAGTCTGCAGACGAAAATTGCGGTCCATTGTCACTTATAAACTCATCCGGTATCCTATATCTCGCAAATTGTCATTTGCAGTGTGTGATTACTGAAACTGACTTCGTACTCGACAGATTTGCTATTTCAAAGAAACCAGAACAGCAATCCACAATTAATAAATAGTCACTGCCATCAATTTCAAATAAATCTGCCCGACTCTTGCCCACGGGCGTTCAGGCACGGGATGAAAAAGTAAAGGTTCTTTCTGATTTCTCACTCTGAAGTCAGTACAGACTGCACATTTTGAAACTTTTTCTTGTATTTGAGAGTTCAATCCGGGCCAGAACAACACATCTCTAGCGCGACGTTTGTATTTTTCCACACCCAAGTGTGCTTCATGAATTTTGTCTAACATCTCCGCACGCATTGATGCAGGAATCATAACTTTTTCACCTTTGTATAGTATATCGTCGTACACACTTATCTCATCTCTATAATGCCAAAATTCCCTTATGTCATTTGCTACCTCTTTCCTTTCAAGAGGCCAGCCGTCGAGTACAGTTGTTTTTAACAGTTGAAGTGCCGCGTCGCTTTGCGTGGCTATCTTTATTTGTTCCATTTTAGGTTCTGAAATTGACAGCATTGTTGACATGTTAATTTCCAGCTCATCGTCTAAAGTTCCACTTGACGTTTCCTGTGGGTGAGCTCTACTTAACGTATCGGCTATGAACAACATTTTACCCGGCTTGAACGTGACTGATAAGTTGTACTTTTGGAGTTTCATAAGCATTTTTTGCAGACGCACGGGGTTTAGGTGCAAAGCTTTCTGGAAAATTGCTTCCAATGGCTTGTGGTCTGATTCTACCACAACCAGACGTTGACCATAGATATACTCATGAAATTTTCACACCCGAACACTATTGCTAACATTTCTTTCTCTATTTAAGCGTAACGTTGTTGAGTATCAGTTAGAGCTCTTGATGCGTATGCAACAGGCTGTTCGTTTTGAAACAAAACTGCTCCTAGTCCCTTTGAACTAGCATCTACTGATAACTTAACCGGTAACTGAACATTAAAATATTTCAGAACTGGTGCTTCAGTGACAGCATCTTTCAGCTTTGTGAAGCTTTTGTCTTGATGTTCAGTCCAGTGCCATTCTGTATTATTTACAAGAAGGTCTCTGAGGGGTGCACTTAAATCAGATAAATGAGGTATGAATTTCGACAGATGTGTGATCATCCTCATAAATCTCTGTAGAGATACTTTATCGCGTGGAGAGTCCATCTTTTTACAGCTTCCACTTTAGAAGGGTCAACTTTTAGTCCTTCCGCACTCAACACATGCCCAATGTACGTTATTTCAGTCTGTTTGAATCTACATTTGTCTCTGTTTAGTTTCAAATTTGCGGTACGTGCTCGGTCGAGAACTCGCGTTAGTCGTGTTGCTCTTCATTTTCACCCCATATAAGTATATCGTCCATTATGCATTCAACTCCTTCTATGTCATCAAACAACTGTGACATTGCTTTTTGAAAGATTTCTGGACTGGATGAGATTCCAAAAGGTAAACGCTTGAAGCGGTATCTGCCAAATGGCGTATTGAATGTGCAGAGTTGTGATGATTCTTCATCAAGTTTCAGTTGCCAAAATCCAGAATTAGCGTCTAACTTTGTAAAGATTTTAGTTGCAGGTAGTCTTGAGACGACATCTTCAATTGTCGGCAACGCTTTATTTAAATGCTTCGGGTCTAAACATATGCGTACTTGTGTGGTTTTACAACTGTGACCATACTATTAACCTAGTCTGACGGACCATGCACTTTTTCAATTACATTCATGCTTTCCATTCTTTCTAACTCACGTTCACCTTGTCTCTTAAAGCGACGGGAACTTTCCTGGGTGGATGGACAACCGGGGGAACGGACGGGTCAACAGTTATATGGTGTTCCCCTCTAAGACTGCCCAACCCAGTGAATACATCAGCATATGTCTTGAAAATTTCATCACTGGAAGTTACGAGCGTTTGTATTTCGGGAATGAGCCCCAAGAGATTGGTTGAGTTCAGTCCTAACACATTTGGAACATCTTTGTTGACAATTTCGAATTCCAGCTTGTATCTGGTTTTCTTGTATGAGCACATGGCTGTAGTTTTTCCATACGTATCAAGTTTACTGCCATCGTACGTTACAAGTTTCACTTTACTTGAGGAAAGTTCAAGAGAATCTAGGCTATCAAATGTGGATTTTTAATAACATTACACTGTGCCCCAGTGTCGACTTTGAAATTGATACATTGGTGCCCGAATTTCAGTTGAACATTCCAGTTTTTACAGTCGTGTATATTATCACTGAGAGTGCAAATGGAACCAATGAAGAATTCAGGGTCCTGTTCAAGGTCATCCTCTGCGACGGTATGCACTTTTCTGGATCGCCCTGGTTTGGTGACCGACTTACACATCTTTGCAAAATGATTTTGTTTCTGACAATTATGGCATCGTTTTCCAAAGGCGGGACATCTATTTTTATCGTGCGAACTTCCGCACCGAATACAGTTATGAATGGCAGAAGTTTGCTTAGTTTTTGAAACGTAATGTCCAGTTTCACGCCCGGATTCACGTTTTGAATGTTGAGGCTTTTTGTAAACTTTATGTACAGTGAGACTTTGTTCACTTAAATCTCCTGTCAGTTTTTTTTCATTTGAGATCTACTCATTTCACTAGCTCGACAAACTGCTACAGCTTTAGTCAGTGACAAGTCTTCTACTCGTAGTAGTCGTGCACGAACTGAGTCGTCTTTAATTCCACAGACTATCTTGTCTTTAATTAAACTGTCCTGAAGTTTTCCAAATTCACAGTGTTTCGCCTTGTTTCGTAGATCCGTAACGTATTGGTCAAACGTTTCAGTAGAACTTTGATTTCTGGAGAAAAATTTGTGTCTTTTCAAAGTGAGGTTTTTTCTCGGATTGCAGTAATTGTGGAACTTTTCCATGATTTTGACAGCATCTTCTTTTTCCTCATCAGTGGAAAATTCAAAAGTATTGTAGATTTCTAGTGCATCCTCTCCTATCACATGTAGGAGCGTCGACGATTGCACTTTCTTAGATTTCTCTCCAATGCCACTAGCCACTAGGAACAAATCAAATCGTTGTTTCCATTTTCGTCAGTTTTCCGCTAAATTGCCTTCCAAACATAAGTGTCCTGGAGGTTGCAGTTGATCCATATCGCTTATTTGAATAATTTAAAGTCACTTAACTTCTGACACCATGTTATGGATTTATAACTGAATAACTTAATAACTCACGTGGCTTACACTACAACATTTATTACATGAATGTTATATAGGCAAGTACTGCGACACAGCATATTCTTATTAAGGAGGATCGGCGTAGTTGAGAGGGCAATGCTGAGTGCTACATATGTTACACTCCGCACAAGCAAGGTTAGCTTTGGCTGAAGACAGGTGCACCATCGACGTGCAGTACGCCCTAGTACACAACGTCACCGTACCCCCGCATGGGCAATGGGGCTGAAGTGTCTTGTCCATGGACACAACGCGGTTGCCGCAGGTGGGATTCGAACCGAGGACCTCTGCCTGCACCTCTACCTACTGAGCCACCGCGCCACTGGCTGGCGTAATAAAGCAGCAACGGCAGAAAAATAACATCACAACACAGTATTTTTATAGGTTACCACCACGTTATTTAGGGTGACCAGTTAGGGGAGGGGGGGGGGGGGGGCTGTGGCGTTGTGGTAACCGGTTCTCGTAAGATCACCGAAGTTAAGCAACGTCGAGCCGAGCCCGGTTAATACTCGGATGGGTGACCGTCTGAGCGATCGATTCAGACTCCCGCGCTGTGTCCCTGGGCAAGGCACTTAACCCCCACTGTCCACATGGGGGCACGATGACGCCGTGTACCAAGGCGTACTGCACGTCGATAGTGCGCATGTCTTCAACCACTCTAACCCTGCCTGTGCTGCAGTGCGGAGTTACGATGCTGGGGAGCTGGCAGCTGCTCGTCGTTGCTCGGTGGTTCTCTCCGGGTACTCCGGCTTCCTCCACTCGTAAAACTGTCACGGTCATGATTAGCCAATTGTGCATAAGTATGTGACCTTAAACACCAATAAATAAATAAATAAATAAAGAAATAGGATGACCTGTTAACGGGTTAGATGTAAGCTCATTCGGGCCTGCGTTAATATGTCATCGGCAATGTTCCGCCGTTTTTCAACGTCAGGTCTTTCAGCGATTTCTTGTATTTTATTATATTCTATGAGAGCAGTTTTAATGTCAGTTTCAAATCAACTCGCGCGTTTGTATATAAGGGATCTCTTTTCAGTGATATATATTACCCGACGACAGTTTTAACCCTTTACCCAACGTAACGGCCAAAACAGCCAGCGCTATTTACAAAAATCACCATACAATTTCCATTATTTTTTCATTTGTTGTCTCAAAAACATAGGTTATGACCCCTCTTTGGAACGAGCTCGTCGAGCTCGTTCCGGAGAGGGCTCACAACCTATGTTTCAAAAACTTACTTGAGGATGGGGTGGGTGTCTGATATTGAACAGAAAGAAACTGTCCGACAATTTTCTCCTAAAGTCGACTAAAATATCCCTTCACAACATAATTCATCCGTATTCGAGGTTTTTTTTCATGGAATATTCTTTAAAATGAAGCATGGTACATATAATACTGTATAATGAGTCATCCTAGCTAGGTGGGATTGGTTTTCAAAATAAAAAATTGAAAATATTAACTTTTATTTCAACAAAAACAAAAAAGTCTGATTCAACAAAAAACAAAAAAAAGTCTTGTTGTTGGCTATTCTGCTATGCAGATGCCATAACATAAAACAAAAAGATAAGGTTTGCTCTTCTTGAGTCAGAACAAAACCAGGTTCCCCTTTACGCAACCAATATTTGCAACATATACACAGTTACGGTATAAGCAATAGTAAATTAATTATAGGCACAGTTTTCACATATGCCTGCATATGCCATGATTTACAGAAACTAGTCTGTTCGAAGTGCATATCACTGCATATCAGAATATCAAAATTATGAAAAGCTTATTTAAATATGATTTAAAATCAAAGGTTTCTGGGAAAAAAAATAATTGAGTTTCATTTGCAAGGTGAACACCGAGGAACTAGATTTGTAAGCATATTAAGCTATACATTTAGTTTGTCTGATCTTGTTCGACTTGGGCTTTGCTTTCAACAACTCTGGCTATATGTTGCATATATCAAAACCTTGTTTATTCCCAAGATAAACACAGAATTACCCAAACATATCCACTGGATTGCCCAGTGAATCCACCAACCACTGGGGAGGAACTAACAACACGAACAAGCTCATCCACACAGGGACCTCAATATAAGGATAAAACAAATTCCTTAGAATTTGCAACATCAATATAGTAAAATGTCTATATGAACAGCCAGGCCATCAATCCACACGGGGTTCAAGCTATACAGTAATGTGTCTTTGTGAACTGAAGTGAATCTGATAAGTCTTGAAAAATGCATCTGATAAGAGTAAATGGAAGCGTCTTTGGAGATATATCTATTGAATCAGTGTGCATTGCGCGTTTCGAATTGGTGTTCGAGTGCCGAGGTTCTGTATATAAAATGTATGAGAAGGGGGTGGGTCTTCAAGAATGTCATGGAAAAACTATGTAGGAAAGGGTGGCTGGGTCAAAAATGAGCAAACTAAAATTTTCCATATTTGTTCAGAGACTCTGACTGGTGGCTCTGGAGAAAAAGATTTTGAGAATATTACCAAATTTGCACTATGTTAAAATCCCCCCCCCCCCCCCGCCCCCCCCCCCCCCCACACACACACAGAGGAAACACATAAATCAGCCTAGGGACTTTATTTGAACAAACTGAATCTACCCTCAAAGAACGATGTATACCAAATATCGAAAGATTCTGATTGCATCTCAAGAAGCAGATTTTTAAAGATTATCTCTCATATTTGACGCCAATAGGGAGCCCAAATATTAACCCACGGACTTGATTTGAACAAACTTAGATCTGACCTTTCAAAGGATGCTGTATACAAAACTATCAAAAGATTCTAACTGGCGGATCTGAAAAAGATTTTTAAAGATCACTCCTCATATTGCATTAAGTTAAAATTTTGGCTACCTTAGAGAGCCCAAATATTAACACAGAAACAAGATTGAACAAATCGGAATCTGACCTCCCCCACCCCACCCCCACCCCGCTCCCAGATATGTTGTAAACCAAATATCAAAAGTTTCTAATAGAAGGTTCTGGAGAAGATATTAAAGAAATTCCCCCCAATTGCACTAAGTTAAAGTTAAAATTCGGGCTTCCATAGGGAGCCCAAATATTAATCCAGACACTCAATTTGAACAAACTTGAATCTCACCCCCAAGAGATGTCACATACCAAAATTTAAAGAATTCTGACAGGTGGATCTGAAGAAGAAGAGTTTTAAAGAAATTTCCCCATGTTGCACCAAGTTAAAATTCTGGCTTAAATATTAACCGAGGGACTTGATTTAAACAATCTTGAATCTGATCCTCATAACAATGATGTATACAAACATTAAAAGATTCTGACTGGTGGATCTGAAGAAGATTTTTAAAAAGTATTCCCCACATTGGCCAAAGTTAAAAAATTGGGCTCCTGTATTGAACCCAAATATGAACCAAGGGGCTTCATTTTAACATACTTGAATTTGACTACCCCCCCCCCCCCGGGATACTGTATTCCAAATATCAAAATATTCTGATCAGTGGTTCTACAGAAAGATGTTTTTTAAATGTCTGCAAATATGCTGACTTAGCATTTTTCCGATGCCCCTACAGAATACCCCGAAATAGCCAATGGCAATTTCTTTACCATTCAATCCTACGGCTCACAAGGATCCGTCATACCAAATGGCAGCTATCTGTTCCGGGTGGTTGGTGAAATATGGGCGTTTGAAAATATTTCTATTTTTAGCTCCAAAGGTTCCCACGGGACACGGGAATTTTTTTTGGCATGAGTCAAGTACTTTTGACTCAATAATAACACATACCAAATTTGGTTCAAATCGGACAATCGGTTCAGAAAACAGAAATTCTGGGCGGGGCCAAAAATCTTGCACCTCCCATTACAATGGCAAATATTGCACCACGATCTTCGCTTGAACAAACTTTATTCTATACCTCAAAAGGAAGCTCCATACCCAAAACCAAGTCATTGTACCCACTGGTTCATGAGAAGATTTTTTTTTAAAATCTGGAGAATTTCCTCCCCCCCCCCCCCCCCCCCTATGAGGCTGGGCAGGTTGATTTAAAAAAATGCGATGTCAGAACAAGCAAGCACCTCAAATTGACAAGAGCTGAACTGTCGTCCGGTGCATACCCCCACGTGGTGTACCGCCTAGTGTGGGCACACCTATGACCAACAAATATTATACAAAATAATGAAAGTTATGAATATTCTCGCCGAAAGGTCCTCGGTTCGAATCCCACCTGCGGCAATCGCGTTGTGTCCTTGAGCAAGACACTTCACCCCGATTGCCTACATGGGGGCACGATGACGCTGTGTACTGAGGCGTACTGCACGTCGATGGTGCGCATGTCTTCAGCCAATCTAACCCTGCCTGTGCTGCGGTGCAGAGTTCAGAGTTACGATGTTGGAGAGCTGACAGCTGCTCGTCGTTGCTCGGTGGTTCTCTCCGGGTATTCCGGCTTCCTCCACCCGTAAAACTGTCACGGTCACGATTAGCCATTGTGCATAAGTATGTGACCTTAGCCACCAATAAATAAATAAATGAATATTCTCGGATGGACTACACATGGTGTTTCGAAGTTTTATGCAATGAGGCAGAAGTCTTTGTCATAGGCAAACTGCATGCCATATTTCACTGAAATCTGATAACCCATACCCGAGATACAAGCTGAACAGAAAAATAATGTCCATTTCCTACAATTTCTAAGTCAAAAAAGGGGGATAACTCTAAAAAGGAGAATGCGAGAAATATCGTTGAATCCTTTTGTTAAGGCCTATACCATAAGCAGTGTTCACGGTAAATTTCATTGCAATAGAACATTCGATACCCGAGATACAGGCTGAACAGGCAAAATTTGGCTCAGACGGACACAATTTCTAAGTGAACTAGAGAAACAGAATTTACTACACCCAGTAAATTCAAGTCTGTGTGAAAAGGGTTAAAGTATCAGGAATAAACCATACAGAAAGAGAATTTATGGAGGCTTATTTTCAGGAGTAAAATATTTTTAAACAAATCAGAAATGGGTTTTCGTTAACACTATTTACAGATATTCATACTGGAATCAGAACAAGTATTTATAAGAAACCAGAAAAGGCATATATGTGACCAGCATTCAAAGGGTTCGATACTCGAATCAGAAATGGACATTTTTGGCTCTGCCCACTAATTTGAGTGATGAAATACGTTCATAAACTTTAGAAATGCATTAAGGTGTAATAAAAATCATTCCCCAGTATTTCTGAATAATACACACTTGATGGTTTTAGTGACCTCTTTCAGGCGGACCCCTAGGTGACCTCCGTGACCTTGACCCATATGTTGAATTCCATCAACTGTCGACTCATTTGGTGTTAGTTCCAGGTCCATTCATCATACCACGATTGAGATATGAGCATGACCCACTTTCAAAACTGTTGGCTACGCCCACTTTTTTAACATACAAATGCATGTATGGACCTCAGGAATGCTTTGAGGGGGGGGGGGGGGGTCAAAAAATGTGATTTCCAGCAATTATGAAAAATGCACTTAATCACCCCTAGTTGACCTCCTTGACCCTTAACCATATTTTGAATCTCCATCAAGTGTCGACTCATTTGGTGTTGGTCCCAGATTCATACATCATACCATGCCTGAGATATGGGCGTGACCCACTTTCAAAACGTTTGGCCACGCCCCTTTTTTACCTCAAAATGCATGTGTGTACTTCAGGAATACTTTAGGGGATCAAAAAATGTGATTTCCAGCAATTCTGAAAAAATGCACTCAGTGACCCCTAGGTGTCCTCCGTGACTTTGACCCATATTTTGAGTCTCCATCAAGTGTCGACTCATTTGGTGTTGGTCCCAGGTCCATACCTCATACCATGCTTGAGATATGGGCGTGACCCACTTTCAAAAAATTTAGCCACGCCCACCTTTTCTACCTCAAAATGCATGTGTGTACGTCAGGAATACTTTAGGGGATCAAAAATGTGATTTCCAGCAATTCTGAAAAATGCACACAATGACCCCTAGATGACCTCCGTGACCTTGACCCATATTTGGAACCTTCATCGAGTATCGACTCATTTGGTGTTGGTCCCAGGTCTGTAGGTCATACCACGCCTGAGATATGGGTGTGACCCACTTTCAAAAATTTTGGCCACGCCCACTTTTTTACGTCAAAATGCATGTGTGTATGTCAGAAATAGTTTAGGGGTAAAAAAATGTGATTTCCAGCAATTCTGAAAAATTCACCCAATGACCCCTAGTTGACCTCCGTGACCTTGACCCATATTTTGAACCTCCATCGAGTGTCGACTCATTTGGTGTTGGTCCCAGGTCCGTAGGTCATACCACGCTTGAGATATGGGCCTGACCCACTTTCAAAAAATTTGGCCACGCCCACTTTTTTATGACAAAATGCATGTTTGTACGTCAGGAATACTTTAGGGGTAAAAAAATGTGATTTCCAGCAATTCTGAAAAATGCACTCAATGACCCCTAAGTGACCTCTGTGACCTTGACCCATATTTTGAATCTCCATCGCGTGTCGACTCATTTGGTGTTGATCCCAGGTCCATACGCCATACCACACCTGAGATATGGGCGTGACCCACTTTCAAAATTTTTGGCCACGCCCACTTTTTTACATCAAAATGAATGTGTGTATGTCAGGAATACTTTAGGGGATCAAAAAATGTGATTTCCAGCAATTCTGAAAAATGCACTCAATGACCTCTAAGTGACCTTCGTGACCATGACCCATATTTTGAATCTCCATCATGCGTCGACTCATTTGGTGTTGGTCCCAGGTCCATATGTCATACCATGATTGAGATATGAGCGTGAGCCACTTTCAAAAATGTTGACCATGCCCACTTTTTTTACGTCAAAATGTATGTGTGTACGTCAGGAATTCTTCAGGGGGTCAAAAAATGTGATTTCCAGCAAATTTGAAAAATGCACTCAATGACCCCTAGGTGACCTCCGTGACCTTGACCCATATTTTGAATCTCCATCAAGTGTCGACTCATTTCGTGTTGGCCCCAGGTCCATACGTCATACCACGCCTGAGATATGGGCGTGACCCACTTTCAAAAATTTTGGCCACGCCCACTTTTTTACGTCAAAATGCATGTGTGTACGTCAGGAATACTTTAGGGGGTCAAAAAATGTGATTTCCAGCAATTCTGAAAAATGCACTCAATGACCCCTTTATGGCCTCCATGACCTGGACCCATATTTTGAACCACCATCGAGTGTTGACTCATTTGGTGTTGGTCCCAGGTCTGTAGGTCATACCACGCCTGAGATATTGGCGTGACCCACTTTCAAAACACCCCTACAGACACCCCTGATACCCCAGGAATCTGAAAAACATAGGTGGCCGAGAACTCGTGGCTGTCTATCAGCATTCCAAAAATAAACGAGATAGGGGAATTCGTGTTCGAGTTATCTTGCGGACAAAAAAGTGATGAGAAGACCGAAGACAGGAGGAGAAGAAGAAGAAGAAGAAGAAGAAGGAGAAGAAGAAAGAAAAAGAAAAAGAAACCGTGCAAAAACAATAGTCTGTGCGTTTCACACAGACTAATAATAATTACATAAGTTATGAAAGTTATATTATCGGACGGACGGACGGACGTACGCATGGACGCACGGACGGACGCATGTAATCCAGTATACTTCGAAAGTGGGGGTATAACTAAAACTGGTTCAGCGGTTTAGGAGGGGCAGGTGCAGAACACCATATTCACGGACGACGGACGAAGAGTGATAACTAGAGCTCACTCTGTCTTTTAGTCTTTGAGCTAATAACAAGCAAAGTTAAGACAACGTATTGGCACTATTTATTGACTTAACCCTTTGAACTCGGATGGCAGCTTCTATGCCAGGGAAGCCTTAATTTAGCAAGATGTTCTTCATAAATACTTGTTTTATCACCATTTATTGTAGAGTGCCTGTTAACAATTTTACACAAACATTTTTTTTTTCTTCTACTGCTGAGCAAACCATAAGCTAAAGTGTACATTGTAAATCCACTGTAGTGGCTTTCAGCACTTTTCAGAGGAGCCACGATAGAGACTACTAGCACTCACCCAGTTAATGAATTTATAAAAAGAACACATTTAGGATCCTCTATGTCTTTCAGTTACCAGGGAAGAGAAGACCACTTCTCTCTAACTTTGAGGCACAAAGTTATTTAAAGAATTTAACTAGAGAAACAGAATTTACTGCATCCAGTAAATGTAAGTCTGTGTGAAAAGGGTTAAAGTATCAGGAATAAACTCTACAGAAAGAGAATTTATGGAGGCTTATCTTCTGGTGTAAAATATTTTTTAACAAATCAGAAATGGGTTTTCGTTAACAGTATTTACAGATATTCATACAGGAATCAGAACAATTTTTATAAGAAACCAGAAAAGGCATATATGTGACCAGCATTCAAAGGGTTCGATACACGAATCAGAAATGGACAATTTTGGCTCTGCCCACTAATTTGATTGATGAAATACATTCATAAATTTTAGAAATACATTAAGGTGTAAATGCATTTCCCAGTCTTTCTGAATAATATGCACTTGATGACCTCATTCAGGTGGACCGTATATTGAATCTCCAGCACTTTTTAACTCAGTCGGTGTAGTCCCATGTCTACATCTACACTGAAGAATAAGCGCAACCCACTTTGAAATAATGGCTGCACCAACTTCAGATCTGTCATCTGTCATTCAGATGGAACGGGTGAATAAAACATAGATGAGTGCAAACTGGTTATTGTTAACCTGCATGCCAAAATGCATCGAGATAGGACGATCCGTATTTGAGTTGTCGCGCTGACAAAGGGTGCATAGACTCTATGTCGGAGATATTGTCATAAAAACCTTAAAAACCCAATAGCTCATTTGAAGGCCTGCTCATAAAAGAGCATCTAGTGACATAAACAAGGCATACATAAAACTAGAACTTCTCTAATAAATTAATTTTAACAGTCATAGCACTAACACGGTTAACAGTACAGTCAACTATGTCAGTATTGCATATTTTACCGGCATCCTGACAGTATTGTGATAGGTTTCAATAACAAATCTTCAGTGTAGTTTTACAATTACATGTACACTGGAGTTCTTCATGATCAAGTTGTTTGTTTTCATATTAACTTGGTTTCGGAATTGATTCTGTACAATGAGATTAAATAAATAGATCATGTTATTGTACGTGACAGTCACAGCTTTCTCCCCACTGCTTTTTGTGAAATTCTTTCATGGAGAAAATATTCATACAGGAATCAGAACAATTTTTCTAAGAAATCCGAAAAGGCATATATGTGCACACCATTTATAGGGTTCGATCAAGGAATAAGAAATGGACATTACTGCCGCTGCCATTTGTTTGAATGATGAGATACATGTATAATCTTCAGAACTACATTAACTGGTATAAAATGAAATTCCTAATAGGTCGAAAAAGTATACATTTAATGACCTCTCTTGACCGCATAGAGGTGGACCACATTTTGAATCTCCAGCAAGTTTCAACTCATTTGGTGTAGGTACCAGTACTATAGGTCATACCAAACCTGAAGTATGAGCATAAACTACTTTATAAATATTGGCTCCACCAACTCCGGATCTGCCATATTTTTAGATGATGGCAAATGTTCATATTAGCAAGGCAATGATGAAGTGCATGCATGGTACCTCTGGAAAATATATTGCAAGTAAAAAGATTCAGTAATGTTGGAATGTAGACGTGGAAAAGCCTTGAAGACCCCCAAGAGCCTGTCTGAAGACTTATTGGCATTGTCAAAATACCGAGGTCCCATCTATATCCATGTGTGTTTAGAACAACACTGTGAGAATGAAAAATGGTTTTCATTATTCTCAATGATTTTTTCGAAGAGAGGTGCACCATCGAAGTGCAGTACGCTTTAGTACACGGTGCCAAAGTGCCCCCATATTAAGATCTTCATAGGGTTAAAATATTCGCTTTAAATATTCCATTTTAATCCTTTAACCCTTTACCCAACGAATCGGCCGCATCCGCCCGCGTAATATGCAAATTGAGAAGTTGAAAAAATATTAGTACCAACGAGGGGTCCCATGATATGGTTTTGTTGAAATTGTTTGGAAAATTTGAAAAAATTGATATTTGAAATAATAAATTTTGCTATCGTCTGCGTTGGGTAAAGGGTTAAATGGGGGCGCAGTGGCTGAGTTGGCAGAAGTGCAGGCTGCAAGTCGAGCGGTCCTCACTCTGTCCTTGGGCAAGACACTTTACCCCATTGCCCACGTTGGTGCATGGTGGCGATGTGTACTAAAGCGTACTGCACATCGATGGTGCACCTGTCTTCAACCAATGCTATCCCTGCTTGTGTGGAGTTAGTATGTGGGGAATCTGATAGTTGCTCGCTGTTGCCCGGAGGTTCTCCCCAGGTTCTCTGGCTTCCTCCACCCGTAAAACTGTCCTGGTCATGGTAAACCACTGTGCAGAAATATGTGACATTAAACACCAATAAATAAATAATCCTTTAAAAAATGAGCTCATTCCAATGAAGGGTCATAAGCTATGTTTTTCAAGCGAAAATGAAAAAGTAATTAAAACTGAATAGACATTTCTGTGTATAACGCTGACCGGTTTTTGCCGTTATGTTGGCTAAAGGGTTAAGAATCCTTTAGTTTGGAAAGCACACTGAAAAGGTGTCCCATTCCACATAGAATTAAATGCTTCAGAAAAGAAAGTGAAAAACATTCTGTAGCCATGAGTTATATTAAAGATATTTTTTTACTCACATCGAAGTATTAAGAGGGTTAAAATCTGGCCATTCAAATATTCCATTTTATTACTTTGTAACTGTGATAGGTGTTTCGAGAAGGTGTTTCGAGAAAGCCACACACCACTCCATCCCAAAACCTCTCAATCCTGAGTTATGATTGAGAATAAATAGATTTTTAAAAAAAATCCTTTGAAAAGTGAAGGTTTCTCTCTCTCTTCAATGATTGAGACTGAAGTTTTGTAACATGATACAACATAAATATACAGTGCTGTTCAATGTAATAAAGAATTCTATCTCAGCTTTCTCTCGGATTTCTGTTTTAGATAATGGTTACTGTTTCAGCTAACTCATTTCCCAGTAAATGTTGTAAACATATTTTTAACATCTAGAGCCCGAAGGCCCCACATGCCTCCAAATCATAGATGATCAAGTACCAATGGCAGGCAGTCTATGAGTATACCAAAAACATTGAGATAGGATTGATTGTATTTGGGTTATCATGTTGACAAACAGTGCATAGAACACATTCTATGAATGTTATTAATTTATTGGGGTTTAACGACACTTCAACAGCTAGGCCCGCCTCGTGTCATACAGTTTTTACAGATGGAGAAAACCAGAGAACACTTAGAACCACCAAACAACAACCAGCAACTGTCTGGCTCCCCAACATGCTAACTCCACACAAGCAGGGTTAGTGCAAGTGTATCATCGACATGCAGTATGTCTTAGTACACAACATCACTATGCCATTATGTGGGCAATGGGGGTGAAGTATTTTTGCCCAAAGACACAAGGCAGTTGCTGCAGATAGGATTCGAACTGAGAACCTATCGGCTTGCAGCCTGCACCTCTAACTACTTAGCCACCGTGCCCCTCTTTGAATGTAATGGGAATACTTTAGAGGCTTATTTTGGGGATAAAATAGTTTTAAAAAAATAAGAAATAGGTTTTCAATGACAGTATTTATAGATATTCATTCAAAAATCAGATAATTTTTTCCAAGAAACCAGATAAGGTATATATCTTCACAGCATTCAAAGGGACCAATCAAGGGAATGCACAAGGAGGTTCAAAAATATGATTTCCAGCAATTCTGGTAATAGCCTTCATGACTCCTGTTCGACCTTGGCCCAAATTTTGAATCTCCATCGAGTGTCGACTCATTTGGTATTGGTCCCAGGTCCATACATATACCATGCTTGAAATATGAGCATGACCCACTTTCACAAATTTTGCCACACCAACTTTTTACGTAAAAATGGATGTATGGACTTCAGGAATGCTTTAGAGAGTCAAAAAATGTGATTTCCAGCAATTCTGAAAAAATGCACTCAATGACCCCAGGTGACCTCCGTGACCTTGACCCACATTCTTGAACCTACATCAAGTGTCAACTTACTTAGTGTTGGCTCCAGGTCCATGCATCACATCATGCTTGAGATATGAGCGTGACCCACTTTAAAAAAATTTTTGGCCATGCCCACTTTTTTCATCAAAAAAATGCACGTCTGAATTTTGGGGAAGCATTTGGAGGTCAAAAAATGTGATTTCCAGCAATTATGAAAAATGCACTCATTGACCCCTGAGTGACCTCGGTGACCTTGACCCATATTTTGAACCACCATCGAGTGTCGACTCATTTGGTGTTGGTCCCACGTCCATACATCATACCATGCTTGAGATATGAGCGTGACCCACTTTCAAAAATTCTGGCCATGCACACTTTTTTACGTCAAAATGCATGTGTGTATGTCAGGAATGCTTTAGGGGGTCAAAAAATGTGATTTCTAGCAATTATGAAAAATGCACTTAATGACCCCTAGGTGACCTCCATGACTTTGACCCATATTCTGAATCTCCATCGAGTGTCGACGCATTTGGTCTTGGTCCCAGTCCATACATCATACTATGTTTGAGATATGAGCGTGACCCACTTTCAAAAATTTTGGCCACGCCCACTTTTTTACTTCAAAATACAGGTGTGTACATCAGGAATGCTTTAGGGGGTCAAAAAATGTGATCTCTAGCAATTATGAAAAATGCACTTAATGACCCCCAGGTGACCTCCGTGAACTTGACCCACATTTTGAATCTCCATCGCGTGTCGACTCATTTGGTGTTGGTCCCAAGTCCATACGTCATACCATGCTTGAGATATGAGCGAGACCCACTTTCAAAAATTTTGGCCACGCCCACTTTTTTTTACGTCAAAATGCATGTGTGTATGTCAGGAATGCTTTAGGGGGTCAAAAAATGTGATTTCTAGCAATTATGAAAAATGCACTTAATGATCCCTATGTGATCTTCGTAACCTTGACCCATATTTTGAATTTCCATCGAGTGTCGACTCATTTGATGTTGGTCCCAGGTCCACACGTCATACCATGCTTGAGATATGAGCATGACCCACTTTCAAAAATTTTGGCCACGCCCACTTTTTTACGTTAAAATGCATGTGTGGATGTCAGGAATGCTTTAGGGGGTCAAAAAAATGTGATTTCTAGCAATTATGAAAAATGCACATAATGACCCCCTTGGTGACCTCCGTGACCTCGACCCATATTTTGAATCTCCACAAAGTGGTGACTCATTTGGTTTTGGTCCCAGGTCCATACATCAAACCATGCCTGAGATATGAGCGTGACCCACTTTCAAAAATTTTGGTCACGCCCACTTTTTTGTGTCAAAATGCATGTGTGTATGTCAGGAATGCTTTAGGGTGTCAAAAAATTTGATTTCTAGCAATTATTAAAAATGCACTTAATGACCCCTAGGTGACCTCCGTGACCTTGACCCATATTTTGAACCTCCATTGAGTGTCGACTCATGTGGTGTTGGTCCCAGGTCCATAGGTCATACCACGCTTGAGATATGGACGTGACCCACTTTCAAAAATTTTAGCCACGCCCACTTTTTTTTACATCAAAGTGCATGTGTGTACGTCAGGTATACTTTAGGGGGTCAAAAAATGTGATTTCCAGCAATTCTGAAAAATGCACTCAATGACCCCTAGTTGACCTCCGTGATCGTGACCCATATTTTGAACCTCCATCGAATGTCGACTCATTTGGTGTTGGTCCCAGGTCCGTAGGTCATACCACGCTTGAGATATGGGCATGACCCACTTTCAAAACTTTTGGCCACGCCCACTTTTTTTTACATAAAAATGCTTGTGTGTACATCAGGAATACTTTAGGGGTCAAAAAATGTGATTTCCAGCAATTCTGAAAAATGCACTCAATGACCCCTAGGTGACCTCTGTGACCTTGACCCATATTTTGAATTTCCATCAAGTGTCGACTCATTTGGTGTTGGTCCCAGGTCCATACGTCATACCACGCCTGAGATATGGGCATGAGTAGGTGATAAGTGCGGATACGAGCACATCTGTACATGTACGTGTACGTGTACACGTACATTCGTGTACACCTCCATAGGATTTAGTGTTAAAATCGTGTACAGGTACACGATTTGAACGTTTTTTTAGGGTGTGTTCGAATCCGCTTTGAGTTTAAATAACACTGAATTGTATCCTAGACGCCTGTAGTTTTACGTACACGTACATGTACCGTTTTGATTGAAATCGGTAAATGAGTTTCCCCCATAGGATTCAGTGTTAAATTGCGAGCAAAAAACGTTTTGTCGTTTCGAACACATCAACTTGCCGATTCTAACAATCTGCGTCCGTACACGATTTTAACACTGAAACCCTATGGAGGCGTACATGGAGATCCACTTGCAGATTTTAGGTCGGAAATCGACTCGTGTAAAGAGGTTGTGTTCGAATCCGCAAACCCACTGTCGCGTTTCTCGAAGTAAGACTAATGCACGTTATTGCGAGGTAATCTTAATAAGCACTTAATGGAAATGTTTTGAATGAAAAGTGTTGCCAGGGTGTTAGAATCCGCAAACCCACTGTCACGTTTTCCTGAAGTAAAACCTAACACATGTTATCATTATGACTGAACGAGGTTTTCATTCAAAAGAGTCAATTATAAAATATCATCTGTAAAAAATAGACATTCGTGTCTTGGTTCGATGTGACGAAGAGAAATTGAATTTAGGGATATCGTTCAAAAGAGTCGATTATAAATATGATCTGTAAAATAGACATTCATGTTTTGTCTTGATGTAAAGAAGAGAAATTGACTTTAAGCGTTCGTTCAAAAAGAGTCAATTATAAAATATGATCTGTAAAAAATAGACATTCGTGTCTTGTTTCGATGTGACGAAAGGAGATTGAGTTTAGAGAAAAGAATCAGAATTCTTGTGAAGTAATCTTAATAAACACTTAACGGTATGTTTAAACGTATTTTGCGCTCAATTAGGTTTTGATTGGTAAAATTTTTAATATATTCACGATAACAATCAGAGAGATTTGAAAATGAATGAATAAGTTCCTTTAACGTTAAAATTAGAAAACCAGTTTTCTTTTGTGTGTTGAAATGTTTTAACCGTCATCAAAGGGATTCTCTCCCAATTCGACACTGTGTGAATGGTTCTTTGATATGTGAATGAAATTCCTTTGACAAAACGTAAATTACTATCAAAATGCGTTAAATCAGAAACCGGTTTGTCATGTACTGCTTAAACGTATTTTTAAACTTCTCCAATTCAATCAACACTGAATTGAGATGTGAATATTTTTAGTTTATTATATTAAAGATGGAAAGATTTTTATTACTTAAAAACATAAAAATATAAATTTAATTTTGAAAATAATAAAACAATTAAAAACGAAAAATGTTTTTACAGATGGATTCTAAACACCGAGATCGAATTTTAGAAGAGTATGAACGTGCTAAGAAGGGCATTCAGTCGGCTGACAGAAGCAGACGTCTTGGTGAGATGGAACTCAAACGCGAAGCCACAAAAATATTTAAACGGAGGGTCAAGAGCGAAGCAGTAAGGAGATAGTCGAAGAATTGAGACCCATAAAGGAGAGTTCTTTGAGAATGGGTTCGTTGCCTCTTAGTTTTGGAAATCGGCATTCAGTTCAATCTACACCGGATTTCGTTCCCACGGGAATTCAAACGGAGAGCGAGTCTGATGATACAGCTTCGACTATCACCATTGATAGCATCGCATCGTCTGATGATGATGGCGGTAAGAGAGATCTGTTGTATGGATTTTGTAAGGATTCGGAGGGGAGAACTTTTATTGGAGACACAGAAATAGAAATTGGTGATGATGAATTGATCGTTGGTTCGAACAAATACGAATTGACTGATGGACTGCACATATTGCTCCTTTACGACAAGCCTTGTGATTACTCGGAACAGGATTTCGACAATTACGGCGACATTCTGGTTCAGACCCACCCCATGAAGAGAAATAACGATGCCAGAGAGACGAGACCCAAAGCCATCAAGTGGACGAAAATGGTGAAACCCATATGGGATATGAACAAGAAGTTCATCGAATCGGTGACTGGCAAAGGGGTAAAAACCACTTTTCTTCCGAGCGATTCTGACGCTCTGTCTCAGAGATTGAGTTTGTTGATGGCGAGCAGACGGGCTGGTAACACAGGATTAGATAATCAGATAGTTACTATATCTGACGAATTGTTAAGACAGAAGGTTTTGAATAAAAACCACTATAAAAGGCTGATGAACGAATTGAAGGATTGATGTGTATATAATAAGTAGAGAGAAAGAAACAAACAAACAAAAATAAAACAGTAAATTTTTACACTAGAATAATAAAAGTATTTAAACAGCAAAACGATTTACCAGTGAAAAAACAAAATATATTATATGTTGGTGATAAAGAACAGGGGATACGTCAGAACTTACGTTCAAGGCGGTTCTGGCATCGTCGATTCTATAATGCGAGCGTTCATGAGCGATGCGGGTAGAAAACTCGCATCGACTGCGTTTGAGGTCGGTAAGAAGACGGCTTTGGATGCTGGTAAGAAAGCCGCTTCCGAAGCCAGTGGTAGGATAGCTTCTGTGGCTGGCAAGAGGGCAGCCAACGCGTTGATCGACAAGTTGATCAGTCCGCCGGCGAACTTGAAACGAGCTGCGTTAGAGCGAACGCCGAAAAGTTGGAAAGATTTTAAGGATGCTGTGGTACCCATACAAGATTTAGCCAAAATGACGAGTGGATCTGGATTGAAGAGAACTCGCAACGGTGTGATATAAATAAATAATAATATTAAACAACTGAGTTTGAAAAACATATAAAATTTGTGTTTGAAAAGAATCTAAAATAACAAACAAAAAAATAAAACAAAAGATGAACATTAAAGATATGTCTTGGAACGACGCCGCGACCAAGAGGTCGAATAACGAGTTCTTTCCCAAAAGCATAAGAGGCTTGATAGTGGGAAAATCGAATTGTGGAAAGACCAATCTGTTGATGAATCTGTTGTCCCGACCCGGGATTACGACAGATTGTTCGTGTTTGGCAAGAGCTTGTTTCATCCCGAATACAGACTGCTTCGAGAGTGCATGGATCGTAGATTGCCCAAGGACGTCATAGCCAGAATCTTTGACAGTAGGGAGGAATTCGACAAGAGTGATGCTCCACTTTCGACCATTTTGGACGGTGCGGCGATGGAGCTGATGAAGAGAAATGCATCTTCGAACGTCGAGTGTCAATTTTATGAGAACGCTAGCGACGTTCCGGATCCTAGAGAACTGAAATCGGAAGATAAGAATCTCATGATTTTCGACGATCTGCTTTTGGAGAGACAGAACCGATGCGAATCGTTAGGGGTTGACACAGCAACGTGGACTGTTTCTACCTGTCGCAGAATTATTTTCGATTGCCCAGACAGACGATAAGGGAGAATGCTAATTTTCTATGTCTCTTTCGCCAAGATCTCAAGAATCTCAATCACATCTACGGCGATCACGTCGCAAACGACATGAGCGCGGCGGAATTCAGGAGATTCTGCAAGAGGGTTTGGGATGGTGGACTTTACAATTTTGTCGTGATCGATTTGACAAGCGAATTTAATCACGGAAAATATCGGTGCGGATTCGACAAGTTTTATGTTTCCGATGATAATAAGATAGAGCGTGAAAATAAAATTTAGAAAATAATAAATCTTCAAATAATTAGTTTTGAATTAAAAAGAAAATAAAATTAAATATAATGTTCGAACATGGGGAATTGTTAGAACGGATAGCCGAGAATACGGCTGCAAAACAATCCATTCAAATCGTGGTGAGTGGCAATTCGACTTGATTCGCTACAAAATTCGAACCTTCCATCGAATTGAATAGAGAGAAAAGATACGAGATGGCGTTGGTGAATCTGGAGACTTATTATTCCTTTCCCAATGTCACCTAAAAGAATAACTCTTTCAAGTATTCCGACGGAGTGGATTGGTTGGAGATTCGAATTCCCAAAGGGAGTTATGACATAGACGATTTGAACAATTACATTCAGATGTGAATGAAGACGGATGGAAAGGGAAGCAACAAGATCAGACTCGCTCCCAATCCTAATACCTTACAGGCGATGTTGGATTTGGAAGATAATTTTCGAGTGGATTTCAACACGGACGATTCTATAGGCAAGATGTTGGGATTTGATCGAAAGATGTATCGAGGCCATGCGGCATCTGAAAATACGGTCGACATTCTCGCAGTCAATAGCATTCTGGTGAATGTGGACATGATTGCTGGAAGCTACGTGAATGGTAGCGCTCAACCGACGATCTATTCCTTCTTTCCAAACGTGTCGCCGGGTTATAAGATCATGGAGCGACCTCGAAATTTAGTTTATCTACCAGTGATTTTAGACACATTGTATAGTCTCAAAACCACATTGATGGATCAAAATGGTGAACTGTTAGATCTTCGCGGAGAGAGGGTGACGATACGATTTCACATAAGAGAAATATAAAAGCAAAAAAAAAAAATATTGTGTATATATATATAGATAACAAAAATAAAATAAACGCAATATTAATTTTACAAAATTATTTTAATATAAATAATTATTATTAAACAAGAAACAATTGAAGTAAATATATTTTAAAAAAAGAATTATGACAGAATACGTGATTAAAAACGTGAACATATCTGCAGGACAGAGGAAGAAATTTAAGAGAGCATTAACAACTCGAGGCGAGGCGGTGAGATTCAAATTCACTCACGAAGATCTGACGAGAGGCGGTCAGGATTCGATCGCCTGGACCAGAAGTCAAATCAAAAGGATGGAGAAATTGATTCGCGATGGAAGACGGTTGACGGTGAGATTGAGTCCCACTCAGTTGAGATACAATTTGAGAATGAAAGGTGGTTTCCTACCGCTATTGGCAGGAATCGCCGCAAAAGCATTACCCTTCGCCGCAAAGGCACTACCCTTTCTTGGAAAGACGCTCGGCGTGGGAGCTCTCACGGGACTCGCTAGTTCGGCAGTTGAGAAATTAATGGGTGGCAGCAGACTGTTTTTGAAGAAGGGAGGAGCCGTGTGTCGCATCCATGTAGACGACAGCGGTAAAGGATTGTATCTAGAACTGGTTAGAGGTGACAACTTTCTGAAAGGAAACGGTCTCTATCTGAAGAGTGGACAGAACATTGAGTGACTCGGTAAGGGTTTGTTGCTCGGTGAGAATTTGCCGTTTAAGAATATACCGATTTTGAATATGTTATTATAATATAAAATTATAATATTTATATAAAATATAAATGATAAAAAGTATAAAATAATATATTTAAAATGGATAAAAAGGTGGAGAAACAATTAGATGATAATGACAAATATCGCGAGACAGAGTGCGAAAAAAAAAGATGTGGAAAAATGGTTGGACGCTAATGATGGATATCTAAGGAGAGTACTAGAAAAGAGTTAGATAAACAGCGGGATAGACGGTTGGAAATGAAAAGAATGAGACGCTTTCCACTGTCACCACTACCTTCTGAAGAGAATGGTAATGATGCGAGTGTTACCAAGAGATGCACAACATTCGTTCATAATTATGATTCGGATAAACAAATGTGTTGTTATAAAAACGTATCATATTACAAAAAAAATAAAAAAAGAAAAGAAGAAGAATCGACGCTGAAATTTAAGAAAAAAAGGAAACGTTATTATATTATATGGGTAATAGTGAAGAAGGAAAACAAAAAAAAAAAAGTAATGAGATCTAAAAGATCTCATTACTTTTTTTTTTCCTTTTTTCTTCGCTAAAAAAATCAATCTCTCTATTGTTTATATTTCCAAGCCCGTTATTAGCATGTTGACACTCATGTTTTCAAGATGATCTCATCACGTTTTTTTACTTCTTCTTCGCTAAAAAATCAATCACTCTATTGTTTATATTTCCAAGTCCGTTATTAGCATGTTGACACTCGTGTATTCTCCTTTTTCGAAAATGTGTTGAATGTTTATCTTAATCTTTTGAGTTTTTTTACATCGGTGAACTCGCTCTCACCACCCAATTTCTCCACGAGTTCGTGTGAGATTTTTGGATATATGTAACTTCGATAGAACAATGTCAAATTGTCGAATTCTTTATCTTTAGCGATGACGATTTTCTGCAGATCGCTTTGATACTCGTAAAACAAATCGAGCATGGCTTCATCCAATTTCAAAGTCATCTTATATTTGTCGTATTTATGCTCTAAGTCCTTCATCTCAATCTCATTCAATTCGATGGGATCGTGTCGTTGTAATCTATAGATTTTAAAACCTAATTTCTTATTCGTTTCGACTTGTTTCAATTTCAATTCGCATCTTTTAGGTGTTGCTGTCATGATCGATTATTTGTTTTTTTTGTTTTATGAATTCTTGCAAATAATGTATATTTTAAATTTTGTATTTTAATAATTTGTTTAAAAAAAGTTTTGTTTTTTTTTTTTTTGCTCTTTATATATATATAAAAAAAAGTTTTTTAAATTTTAATTTTCTTTAATGTGAAAATTTTTTTTGTAAAAGTTTTTTTCTCTTTATATAAATAAAAAGTTAAATTTAACATCTCAATTTTAAAATTTTTAACAAATTATCATTAAATACAAAAATTCGACAAAAAAATATTCTTACAAACTCAATTTTGAGGTAAAAACAATGATCAAGTCCGAACATCTGAATTATAGTTTAGAACGTGCAAGACTTCAAACGTTTAAAAATTGGCCTTCGCATCTTGCTCAAAAACTCGAAGATTTAGCCGCTGCAGGTTTCATTTATGTGAGTAAAAGCGACAAAGTTAAATGTTTTTGTTGTAATATACATTTGATGAATTGGGAACCTCACGACAGACCTTTACTAGAACATATAAATAATATTAAAAAAGGCGAATGTGATTATTTGAACAAGATCATAACGTTGGGATTGATTAAAATCGAAGACGAAGAGTGGGATAGAAATAAAAACCAAAAATTATTGATGGATGTGTTACAATTAGGGTACACTAAGGAACAATTGTACAATGCATTAAATAACGCAAACAAGACCTTATCTCAATTTTTGACTTTGGAACAACTGATTAAATTCATGACACAAGCGGATGAGTTATTGTCGTGTGTCGAAAATGAGTCGAGCAACACGAACACTTGTCTGCTTTGCGAAAATGTTGCAAACGTTTTGTTTCTACCGTGCGCACATTTGTGTTATTGTAAGGAATGTTATTCTAGAGACGAGAAAACGTGTTCGTTCTGCAAACAAGAAATAAAAGCGATCGTAAATTGTTTTGAATAAAAAACACATTAAAGAAAAAATTGAATTAAAAAAAATCTTTTTTTTTATATAAAGAGTAAAAAACAAAACTTTTTAAACAAATTATTTAAATACAAAATTCGGAAAAAAATATATTCTTACAAACTGAAGCAAACAGATAAAAAAAAATTTAAAAATTTAAATGAGAAAACCGTACCTCAGTTAAACGAGATTTGTAAACTATTAAAAATTTCACATTTCAGAAATCATAGAACTAAATCAAAAAAGATTGAAGTCATACAGAAACATTTGCAAAACGATGGAAAGGCAAACAAAATGCCGATAGCAATGACGTCAAAAAATGCATCGGTTGTGAAAAATGAGAAGAAGAAAAAGATAGTAAAAGGAATCGAAATGCCGATAGCAACAACTTCAAAAAATGCATCGGTTGTGAAAAATGAGAAGAAGAAGAAAAAGATAGTAAAAGGAATCGAAATGCCGACGTTGAAAAAAAACAAAAACGTTTCGATTGTGAAAAATAAGAAGACGACTAACGAAAAGAACTTCAAGTTTCCAAAGAAAAGAAAAGAAAAACTAAAACGAAAACGAGTGATGCACATCAGATTCTAGGCAAACGAGATATATCGAGCGAACTTCAATGAGCAATAGACGAAGGGAAAGTAGAAGAATATCTAGCGCGACTCGCCACGGAACTATTTCAATCGAAGTCCGTGGAACGGGAGAGTGCGATCAAAGGGGTTTTTAAAACTTTCGACGTGGTTCCCTCGTTGAAGAAAATCGATCCGAAATTTTTCATGGAACGGGTGAAGAAAAAAGTATTGGATTTGTTTCGCAAATACATGAACGTGGGACTAAAAATTAAGATGATACTCCATTGCATGATGAATAAAATCGACGTGAAGTCCAGCGAGAGCATCATGAAAAATGCATATTTCAGATCTAATGTCGAACCCATATTTCGAGGTTCAGATTTATCAGACGTTTTCGAAAGGATGAAAGACAAGATGTTGATGTCTCTCGCGAATTATCAACATGAAGGTAGTAATTGGACGTTCGATGAGATGTTGAAACTTGAAATTCACATAACTGAAAACGATTTGTTGAAAGGGTCTTCCTACGTGAAATTACCGTATTTCCTGGCTAAGAAATACGCTGTGATCAACGTGAAAAATAACGATGATCAGTGTTTTAAATGGGCAGTCACCTCTGCTTTATACCCTGTCAAAACGAACCCCGATAGAGTTTCTCATTACAAGGAAACTTCTAAAAATCTCGATTGGACCAGAGTGACATTTCCAACGCAGTTAAAACACATCGAACGTTTTGAGGCTCAAAATCCCACCGTAGCGGTGAACGTCTTGGGATACGACGACGAAAAACAAAAGACCTATCCTCTCAGACTGACTTCATATCTCGGAAGAGAAAAGACGATTATTTTATTATTGATTTCAAACGGTGACAATCATCATTATTGTTGGGTTCCAAATCCAAGCCGATTACTGTCGAAACAAAATAATAAACATAAAAGAAAGATATCTTTATGTTTCAATTGCATGAACATGTTTCACAGCGAAGACTCGTTGGCGAAACATCAGGAATATTGCAATGAAAATCAAGGTGTCGCCGTCGAAATGCCCAAACCTAACACCATCATGAAGTTTGAAAATCACAATAGAAGGTTAAAAGTACCATTCATCGTGTACGCCGATTTCGAATGTTTCACCGCAAAAATGAGTTCCTGTCAACCCAATGCTCTTCAAAGTTACGTCGAAAGATATCAAAAACACATACCTTCGGGCTATTGCATTTACGTGAAATGTGCTTTCGACTCGCAACACGACATGGGTCCCTTCACCTACACGAAACAGTATGAAGACGACGACGTGGCCCAAGAGTTCGTGGAAGAGTTAGAATGGAAACTTCAAATGTTATACGCCAAATTCAAAACTCCAGCAAAAATGATCATCATGTGAGAGCAGCAGGACGAAAATAACAGAGCCACCGAATGTCACATATGCAGACAATCGTTCGACGAGAATTCGAAGAAAAATAAGAAGATCAGAGACCACGATCATTACACGGGTCTGTAGATCTGTCTGGTTCACAGCAAGTGTAATTTAAAATATCGAGATGCCGTTTTCTATCTGGTGATTTTTCACAATCTCTCGGGTTACGACAGTCATCTGTTCATAAAAAATCTCGGCACCTCCCATGAAGAATTAAATTGCATCGCGAACAGCGAAGAAAGATACATTTCCTTCACGAAATGGAAGCTCATGGAGAAGAAAAGAGTAATCAACAGAGAGACGTTGAAAGAAAAAACGAAATTCATTCGTAGAGCCATACGTTTCATCGATAGTTTTAAATTCATGTCGACCGCTCTGGAAAAATTAGTCGATAACATGAGCAAGGATAAATTTAAAATCAAGAGTGAACATTTCGGAGAACGAGTAGACGTCATGTTGAGGAAAGGAGTCTATCCTTACGATAACATGAATGATCTAAAGAGATTCGAAGACACCACACTACCTTCGAAAGAAGATTTTTATTCGAAATTATACGAATCCGACATTTCCGATGAGAATTATGAACACGCTAAAAACGTGTGTAAATCATTCGATATGAAAACCATGAGAGATTATCACGATCTCCATCTGAAGACCAACGTTCTGCTCTTGGCAGACGTGTTCGAAAATTTTCGAGACGTCTGTTGTCGAAATTACGATCTGGATCCCGCTTGGTATTTCACCGCACCCGGTCTAGCGTTGGATGCTCTGTTGAAGACCACCGAAGTCCAATTGGAATTATTATCCGACGTGAAAATGTTGCTCATGTTCGAAAGGGCTGCGAGAGGTGGCGTCTCGATGATCTCTCACAGATATTCTGAGGCTAACAATCCCTACATGAAAGAAGGTTTCGATTCAAAACAGTCGACTAAATACATACAGTATTGGGACGCCAATAATCTGTATGGTTGGGCTATGAGTCATCCGTTACCAATTGGAAATTTCGAATGGGTAAAGGAACCGGAAGAGATGCAAAAATGGAGAGACTATCCTTGCATTTTAGAAGTCGATTTGAACTATCCGGAAGAATTACACGATCCACACAACGATTATCCGCTGGCTCCCGAACGAATGGAACCGAACGAAGGAGACGAGGAAAAACTCATTCCCAATTTATTTAACAAACGTAACTACGTCGTCTACAGCGAGAATTTGAAACAGTACGTCGATTACGGGATGAAATTAGTCGACATACATCGCATCATTCTTCAAACTCATGAACAACTGCATGTACGGCAAATCGATGGAAAACATCAGGAAGAGAACCGACGTTTGACTCGTCACGTCTGAGAAAAGAGCTAAAACAGTAGTGGCGAAACCCAATTACAAACACCGAACCATATTCGACGAAAATCTAGTGGCTGTTCACATGCAAAAGACGCACCTGAAGTTCGACAAACTGTATTATCTCGGACTGATCATCTTAGATATCAGCAAGCAATTGATGTATGAGTTTCACTACGATTACATCAAACGAAAATTTGGCGATAAAGCCAAACTACTGTTCACCCACACAGATAGTTTAGTTTACGAGATAGAGACAAAAGACGTCTACCGAGATATATCTCAGGACGTGACCAAGTGGTTTGACACGAGCAATTATCCCGTCGATCACCCGTCCAACATTCAATCGAACGACAACAAGAAGGTGTTGGGTAAATTTAAGGACGAGAGCGGCAGTAAACAAATCATCGAATTCGTGGGCTTGAGACCCAAACTGTATGCTTATCATCTAGAAGATGATGAAGAGATCAAGAAGTGCAAAGGAGTTAAAGCGTGCGTGGTGAAGAAAAACATCTCTTTCCAAGAGTATAAAGATTGTCTGTTAGGAAGTGGTCCGGTGTATAAGACTATGAAATCGATTCGAAGTGAAAATCACGACTTGTATACTGAAATAGTCAACAAGATTTCGCTGACAGCCGACGACGATAAGCGATTCGTGTTAGATGATAAAATAAGCACTTTGGCACTCGGACATTGGACTGTGGATCTAATTAGAGACGATATGAATGTGGATGATTGGATTCCAGATACGATTGTGGATGATAGGATTCCAGAAAATCAAGAGGAATTAGATGGATTCAAAATTATAGAAATCGATAGAGACATCGAGAGTCCAGAAAATCAAGAGGAATTAGACGGATTCAAGATTATGGAAATCGATAGAGACATCGAGAATGTTAGTTTAAAAAGAAAAAGAAAAAAAAAAAATAACGTCATTTTAGTGAATTATAATAAAATAAATAATTTAAAAAAATATATACGTATTTATGAATAAGAAAATAAAGATATCCGTAGAAGGTGTTGTCTTACCTAACGAACCCCTATCCAACATTGATCTGTTGAATGCGGCAAAAGATTTGAAAATCAAAGATTTTCTAGGCGTGTTTTCCAGAGATGCCTTGCTGAAGAGAAGACCTCGACAATCGGAATGCGGAATTTTAAATCTAGACGATTCATCGGGTGAAGGCACTCACTGGGTGGCGTGGATCAAGAATGGGAAGAAGAAAAATTATTATTTCGACAGCTACGGAATCTCGCCGCCAAAAGAAATAAAGAACTATTTCAACAAATCGATGGTTCGTTACAACACGGAACAAGTGCAATCACCAGATCAAGTGTTTTGTGGTCACCTGCGTCTCTACGTTCTCAAGAGATGGTCTGAAGGAGATCAATTTCAAGACATTCTCAATGATTTACATTAGAGAGAGATTTTTTTTTTTTATAGTATATATAAAGATAAAAAATTATTTTAAAAATTTTAATCAAATAAAAACGAAAAATAAAATAACATAGCTCATTTTTAATAAACTGCGTTTTGAATATATTTTTCTAAAAACAAAAAAAATCCCCAGAACAACATGCCAGTCAATAAATTTGGTAGAAGTGACGACGAAAAAGTCAACCTAAGAAAGAAGAGGAAGACATTCAAAGTCGACGATGGTTATGACGTTGCCAACTTGGACGAACGTTACGTTCGGAGATACGAACCTCGAGAAGAACCTTTGAACATGAACTCTACAATCTTCCCGAGCCGATAGATCTCGCAGATGCTGCGACAAAAAAATACGTCGACAGGGGGAATGCCGATTTCGAACGAATCCTGCTAGATAATTACGTGGATAAAACCATGACCGACGATCTCGATCTGAAATCCAAACGTTTGGTGAACGTTGCAAATCCCATAGATCCCACCAATGCCGCGACCAAGAAATACGCGGACGACTCTCACGCGAGACTCAGCGAACACCTGAGAAATAGATATGTTCAGAATACGATGCACTCGGAATTGAACGCCAATTCTAATAAGATAACGAACATGGCCACTCCCACGAATCCCAAGGACGTGGCGACCAAACACTACATAGATCTGGAACAGAGAAAGTCTGACAGACGAGAAATGAAATCGGATCTGAATGCGGGATTCAACAAGATATTGAATCTGTCGACGATCGACAACACGGATGCAAACTCAACCGCGGTCAACAAGGGCTACGTAGATTCTGCCGTGATACGATCACAAGAATACCTAGAATCGCAAGTGGATGATCTCTACCTGAACAAACAATCTGGCGGAACCATGAAGGGTGGCATCAACATGAATGGTCACAATTTATTCGCTCTAGATCACGATCCCAAATTCGATTCCAGCGCGGTCAGCAGAAAGTACGTGGACGACAACTCAGTCTGGAGAAAGGGTGACATCATGGAAGGTAAACTAGACATGGGTGGACACGTGCTCACAAATCTACCGGATCCCGTGAACATGATGGATGCCTGCACCCTGATTTCGGTGGTGGAGAAAGTCAAATATGCTAGACAATTGATCACTGTGTGGGCCGAAGAGGCCGGCACCTTAGATGAGGGAAAAGCTGAGTGGTCTTTCGGAAATGGAGGTAGCGGATCGAAACATGGTCAGGTGGGATATCCCATGCCGCTGGGAGGTGAAATCCTTCGAATGAGTCTGGCTTCCTCGGATTTGAATAACAGAGCGGTCGTCAATCTCATGGTGAATGGTGTAGAGAGCGATAAAAGATACAGCGTCGAAAAGACTGAGAATCAACACGCGAATGTTAGCACGTTCGGCACGCCTCTCAAAGTGAATGCCAGAGACAGGATTAATTTCGTTACGAAAACCAATAATCCCAAAGCCGCCACTTCTGTGGTGAGTCTACTGATCGAACTAGTTCCTTTGAACAAATAGTGAACGCGTGGAAAATAATGAATTAAAAAAAATAATGTGTGATTATTAAAAACAAAAAAAAAGTAATGAGATTTAGAAAGATGTTCAATCTCTCTAGATCACATTACTTTATTTATTTTTTTTGTTTTTTTTTGTTTTTTTTTTTGGCTTGCAACACAGGAGGGAAAATCAGATGGAAACAGAGACACGATCACACAGGATCGAACAATCTAAGATCTGTTCGAGTTTTAATATCTTCGTCACGAAATATCCTTTTTGTTTCTCTGGCATGAATAGCACGCGATCTTTTAAATAATTCAGAACGTAATTGTAAAAATCTTCTTTTTTTTCAAACGCGAAAATGGAATGTTTATTTCGTTTTCTACGTGACTACTTACGAATTGTAACATTTTCTACATCGAGAATGTAGAAAAAAGACGATTTTTTTTTCTCTGATGAAAAAGAAACTTTTTTTTTGTTAAAAAAAAATATCATTAAAAACAAATTTATTTTTTTTTTTTTACGATTTTTTTGCGTTATTTTTTTTAATGATGCAAAACTAAGTAAATAAAACCCTCAAAAATATAATCCAAAATCGCGAAAGAAAAAATACCAAATAAACGATGCCACTAATATATCAATCTCCAGAAAAGTATTCGATCTGAAATGTTTTTTTTTCTTTAGTAAAAGAATTTTGTCACTTATAATGATGATTAAAATTGCATCCTTTTTTTTAATTTTCTATCCATTTTTGATTACAATTTATACACTATGCGAATACAGTTGTTGGTTCATCACCAGATCTAGTTTGTTGAGATTCGATTTTTATTTGATGTTTCTTACACTTGCGACATTTTAAAATTGTATTTTTTATAATTTCTTCGTTAGATCTTATGAGATCAAACTCTTCTTTTTCTTTTAAACGATATTCGTTAAAATCACAACTATTCCATCCTTTTTTTGTGTTACGTTCTTCATATGTTTGAATCCATTTTTCCAAGTATTTTATTTTAATGTTGTAGTAATCAGAAGTGAACAGATGATTTGTTGTTTTCGTGTCAAAAACATTCATTTTGTTTTCGAGATTTTGGTTTTTAATTAATCTTACATCCACATTTTTAACGTTTATTAATTTTTTTCACACACTCATCTCTCATCGAATGATCGACATCTTATTTCCGTCCGATTCGAATTGTAATTCTCTGTCCGACAGGACCAGGGCAAAGGCTTCGGTTTTTCTCGGCACGTTCCTATCGAATTGCATCTTGATCTGAATGTCTAACACACTACTCTTGAGTCATTCACTCTGTTTACTGACGTCGAACACGAACATGGGATACATCGACTTGTATTCGCCGGGAGATATGTTGGGATTGCTCATCAATTCGTCTAGACCGTGATACTTCTTTCTAAAATCAGCGGTTTCGCCGTACAGTCTGCAGAAATCGTTCTTGTCGAACGATGCATTGTAATCGATTGCTGGAATTGTCGTGGCGTTCAGAAACACTTGCATGTTTCTCAAATGGCAGTGATGGAACAGCGACGCATTCTTTTCCTGAGACCTGTCCCTATCGGTCTGAAACGCAACCACGATGAAACGCGGTCTCTCGGAAGCGGATTTCACTATCAATCTCCAATTGAAGTGATTCGTGGAGGGAGGAATGCTAGCTGTGTTGCACTGTCTCATTCTAAATCCCACGGGTAATTTACTCTTGGATTCTATGATCTTGTAGAGACGCGCTTTCTCCACGGTCGAAGGCTCCATGTGCGGAACGAACCACGATATCTTGTGTAGAGTTATCTTACCCGCATTGGTCGCAGTGAGTCTCACTATTGTGTCGTCGTCTCCTTTTCGAATCAACGTCAGATTGTGTTTGAATCCGTACATGATCTTGTTGTAATCGTCCGCAAATCCGAAGATGTGTTTCAAAGGTATCCTGAACGAAAACGTTCCTTTAGGTCTGGACGTCTTGACGACGTAGTCGAATATGAAGGCAGCGCCGGCGCTAGCAGGGCCGATGGTGTCTTTCACCCACAACTGATTAAGTCCTCTGGATTTCGAAAAATCATCAGGATACATCAAGAGTTCGAACATCGTGGTGGCCTGACCGGGATGAAACACAGATTCTATCTCTTGTCCAGATAGCATGTATTTTATATTACTGAATAGATGCATGATGCCATTATTGGCTACAGTAACCGTGTCGTCGTCGGCGTATTTGACGTTTCTTACATTTGCGACATTTTAAAATTGTATTTTTTATAATTTCTTCGTTAGATCTTATGAGATCAAACTCTTCTTTTTCTTTTAAATGATATTCGTTAAAATCACAACTATTCCATCCTTTTTTTTGTGTTACGTTCTTCATATTCAATTTGAATCCATTTTTCCAAGTATTTTATTTTAACATCGTAGTAATCTGAAGTGAACAGATGATTTGTTGTTTTCGTGTCAAAAACATTCATTTTGTTTTCGAGATTTTAGTTTTTAATTAATCTTACATCCACATTTTTAACGTTTATTAATTTTTTTCACACACTCATCTCTCATCGAATGATCGACATCTTATTTCTGTCCGATTCGAATTGTAATTCTCTGTCTGACAGGGCGAAGGCTTTGGTTTTTCTTGGCACGTTCCTATCGAATTGCATCTTGATCTGAATGTCTAACACGCTACTCTTGAGTCATTCACTCTGTTTACTGACGTCGAACACGAACATGGGATACATCGACTTGTATTCGCCGGGAGATATGTTGGGATTGCTCATCAATTCGTCTAGACTGTGATACTTCTTTCTAAAATCAGCGGCGTCGCCGTACAGTCTGCAGAAATCGTTCTTGTCGAACGACGCGTTGTAATCGATTGCTGGATATCTTGTGGCGTTCAGAAACACTTGCATGTTTCTCAAATGGCAGTGATCGAACAGCGACGCATTCTTTTCCTGAGACCCGTCCCTATCGGTCTGAAACGCAACCACGATGAAACGCGGTCTCTCGGAAGCGGATTTCACCGTCAATCTCCAATTGAAGTGATTCGTGGAGAGAGGAATGCTAGCCATGTCACACTGTCTCATTCTAAATCCCACGGGTAATTTACTCTTGGATTCTATGATCTTGTAGAGACGTGCTTTCTCCACGATCGAAGGCTCCACGTGCGGAACGAACCACGATATCTTGTATAGAGTTATCTTACCCGCATCGGTCGCGGTGAGTTTCACTATTGCGTCGTCGTTTCCTTTTCGAATCAACGTCAGATTGTGTTTGAATCCATACATGATCTTGTTGTAATCATCTGCGAATCCGAAGATGTGTTTCAAAGGTATCCTGAACGAAAACGTTCCTTTAGGTCTGGACGTCTTGACGACGTAGTCGAATATCGTGGCGGCGCCTGCGCTAGCAGGGCCTACGGTGTCTTTCACCCACAACTGATTAAGTCCTCTGGATTTCGAAAAATCATCAGGATACGTCAAGAGTCCGAACATCGTGGTGGCCTGACCGGGATGAAAAACAGATTCTATCTCTTGTCCGGATAGCATGTATTTTATGTTACTGAATAGATGCATGACCGTGTCGTCGTCGGCGTAGTCGCTCCCATCTTCCTTGGTGAGACGTCCCTGCACCACTATGTAACTCTCGCTAGGATGTACAAATAGATCTTGAGTTTCGACGTTGATTCTTATCTCTCCCGCATTGTTCAACCTCGTTCCGGTTACCGGTTCGTATTCGTGAACCTCATATTCTTGAATACTTTCATCTTTCACTATGCTTTGTGCTATATCTAGTATATTTGTCATTTTAAAGGATTTTTAGTTTTTTGTTTATTAATTAACTTGCTTTCTTTATCTAAAAAATAGTTTTTAATTATTTTTTATTATTATTTTTTTCTCTCTTATATATATGTGTGTAAACAAGAAAATGTTAAAGAGAGTAAATAAAAAAAAATTGTTTTCTTTATCAAAACTTTGTCTTCTGTAATTGTTGTTCGTAAAACTTTCCGATGATCTCTTCTCCATCCAAAGCTTCGATTTCGTAAGTCACCGGATTGGTGTGAAATATTTTGATTATCACGAAGATTTCCGAGGTCCATCGAGGAGTATAACCCTTTTCGAAGTGCTTCTTATAAGCATAAATTCTCACTCGATCACCAACCGCAAATTTCGGCGTTCTAGACTTCTTCCTGATCTTAGATCTCTCAGGATATAGATTCGCGTAGACCCGTTTTCGTTTCGAGGATCGCTAGCTTCCGCGGGAGTCATCTTGATCGATCTGTGTCGGGTGTTGTTGTAATCTTTAACCAGACCGTTCAGAGGGTATATGTATTTCTTGGTCGAATTCGCCGTGAAGTATCTGTGCATCTTTTCCTTCATCGTTCGATTCCAACGTTCCACCACGCTGGCTTTCTCTTCATTTTCGATCGAGTAGAGGTCTACCAATCGATGAACGTGCTTGTTGTAGAATTCCTTTCCCTTATCCACCCACAATTTACTCGGTTTTCGAGAAGATGAGTCGAACACGCTCTTCAGAGCCTTGGCGACGCAAGGTCCCGATTTATTCTTCAAAGCTCTGATCCAACCGTATTTGGAAAACACGTCGATGACCGTCAATAGATATTTGACGACCTCGTTCCACCTCGAAAATGATCTCATGTCGACCAAGTCGGCAGACCAAATATCATCCAGACCCTTCACGAACACCCTTCTCTTTCGAAAGTTACGCACTATGTGTTTGTGTAACTCCTCAGCCAATTTGCTTGTCAATAATCGTTTCTTCTTCTTTTCAGATGCGCTTTTTTTTGGAATGATCCATCCGAATCGACGTTTCGCACCGATCAGATTGCCGACCAGCGAATGTTCTATCTTCTCTCTCCTGGTCGGATTCGATATGCCTCTCAATTTCCCCAACATGTTTTTATCGCAGACGTCGTTGCGAGTCTTGGTGTCGGGATGTCCAGTGTAGCACAGATCGTGATCATACGCGGCCGCGTCCACCCTATTCACAGGTTTGCTCCAAGATTTGGGAGTCAGATCGGCGTTGAGTCTCTTGTTCAATTTCGTTCCGGGTCCCGTGAAACTGTGACCGGGCAGATGCATTTCGAAAGGTAGATTATTGATCATTTTATTCATGATGCCTTTACCTTTGCTCGCATTCTTTTTTTTGACGAATCGTGTCTTGACAGAACCACACACGTCACAAATTCCGCGAAGCATCTGTCTGTCGTTTTTAGTTCGCACTTCTCGAGAATTACTCGTCTCAGTAACTCTCTTACACTTTACGCAATACATTTTTTAAGAGTTATTTAAATTAATTTCGTTTTTTATTTTATATATAAATTTAATAATTAATCAAATCTGTTCTTATTATATATATATTTTTTTTTTCAATCGCTGCTCTTGAGTTCTATCATCTTACTGAATTCCTCCCTGACCTCTTTCCTCCCCTTTTCCATGAGAGAATCCTTCATCTCTTCCTTGATGATCTGACGAGTCTTGATTCTCACGGCTTCTTTCATGACATCGTACTTCGTTTTCTCGCTCAATATCGCGAAGTATTCTCCATCCGATATCCTACCGTCTTTCAACACCATAGAGATCATTTCGGATATCACGTCGATCTTGGAGTCGGCCAAGACGCGAATCTTGTTGTGTTTCCTCGCCTTCAGATATAATTTCCTACTCAAAAAGTTTCCGAGCGTGCTAAACAATCCGGCGGCGAGAGCCACTCCTTCTACGGTCAACACGATTGGAATGCCGACCACGGTCGACAACAATCCAATGCCGGCCGCGTGTAAACCCATGGAAATCGTGATGAGTGTCATGTCGATCGCATTGACGAATTTCACGAAACGCGAATACTTCTTCTTGAGAGAACGACGAGAATCTCTCTCTCGAGTTAGATACTCTTGGATTCTACTGATTTGATCGATGCGATACCTCTCTCCTCTTTCTCTTTCTTCTAGCGACGGTGCCGTCGGCAAAACGTCGATCGGCTTCTCATCCTCGTCGTCCACTAACGTCGGATACAATTTATTTCTGGTTCTCATTTTTGTTTTTTTCTTTCTAATATTAGATAAAAAATTTATGTGTGTATTTATTTTATTTTTCTATTCTCCCTTATTTTATATCAACGAGAAAACTTAGGCGTGTGCTTCATTGAACAATAATTTCATGATGCATCCCTTATCTCGTAAAGTCAGACTTTTACGTGCCAATTTCAGTTCTTCCGAAACTGTGGGCTTGCTTTGATCCTTACAGAAAAGTAATCTCTTCCAAGACGCGATCACTTCATTGATGTGAATGCGTTCGAGCAACGGTTCGAAATACTTGATGACCATATCTTCCCTTTCCATCCACAGACACGAATGATTCTCGTGATCGAAGTCTAGGTGATCCCGACATCCGATGCATCGTTCTAACCTAGTTGTTCGTTCACGCAGAATGCGTAGGCTCTCATCAGCATTTTTAAAAGAAACCTTACTCTAATAGTCTGAGAATCGCTCATGATTTACGTATTTTTTTTATTATCTATTCGATTTGATATATTTTTTTTTTTTTAAATAACTATTTATTTATATTTTTTTTCTCTCCTATATATCAATCAAAAACGTGACAGTGGGTTTGCGGATTCTAACACCCTGGCAACACTTTTCATTCCAAACATTTCCATTAAGTGCTTATTAAGATTACCTTGCAATAATGTGCGTTAGTCTTACTTCGAGAAACGCGACAGTGGGTTTGCAGATTCGAACACAACCTCTTTACACGAGTCGATTTCTGACCTAAAATCCGCAAGTGGATCTCCATGTACGCCTCCATAGGGTTTCAGTGTTAAAATCGTGTATGGACACGGATTGTTAGAATCGGCAAGACGATGTGTTCGAAATGACAAAACGTTTTTTGCTCGCAATTTAACACTGAATCCTATGGGAGAAACTCATTTACCGATTTCAGTCAAAACGGTACATGTACGTTACGTAAAACTACAGGCATCTAGGATACAATTCAGTGTTATTTAAACTCAAAGCGGATTCGAACACACCCTAAAAAAACGTTCAAATCGTGTACCTGTACACGATTTTAACACTAAATCCTATGGAGGTGTACACGAATGTACGTGTACACGTACACGTACATGTACAGATGTGCTCGTATCCGCACTTATCACCTACTGGCATGACCCACTTTCAAAAAATTTTGGCCATGCCCACTTTTTTTTACGTCAAAATGCATGTGTGTACATCAGAAATAGTTCAGAGGGTCAAACAATGTGATTTCCAGCAATTCTGAAAAATGCACTCAATGACCCCTAGGTGACTTCTGTGACCTTGACCCATATTTTGAATCTCCATCAAGTGTTGACTCATTTGGTGTTGGTCCCAGGTCCATACGTCATACCACGCCTGAGATATGGGCGTGACCCACTTTCAAAAATTTTGGCCACGCCCCCTTTTTTACGTCAAAATGCATATGTGTACATCAGAAATAGTTTAGGGGGTCAAAAAATGTGATTTCCAGCAATTCTGAAAAATGCACTCAATGACCCCTAGTTGACCGTCATGACCTTGACCCATATTTTGAACCTCCATCGAGTGTCGACTCATTTGGTGTTGGTCCCAGGTCCGTAGGTTATACCATGCTTGAGATATGGGCGTGACCCACTTTCCAAAAATTTGGCCACGCCCACTTTTTTTACGTCAAAATTCATGTGTATATGTCAGGAATACATACTTTAGGGGGTCAAAAAATGTGATTTCCAGCAGTTCTGAAAAATGCACTCAATGACCCCCTAAGTGACCTCTGTGACCTTGACCCATATTGTGAATCTCCGTCAAGTGTCGACTCATTTCGTGTTGGTCCCAGGTCCATGCGTCATACCACACCTGAGATATGGGCGTGACCCACTTTCAAAAATTTTGGCCACAGCCACTTTTTTACGTCAAAATGCATGTGTGCACATCAGGAATACTTTAGGGGGCCAAAAAATGTGATTTCCAGCAATTCTGAAAAATGCACTCAATGACCCCTAGATGACCTCCGTGACCTTGACCCATATTTTGAACCTCCATCGAGTGTCGACTCATTTGGTGTTGGTCCTAGGTCTGTAGGTCATACCACGCCTGAGATATGGGCATGACCCACTTTCAAAACACACCTACAGACACCCCTGATACCCCAGGAATCTGAAAAACATAGGTGGCCGAGAACTTGTGGTTTTCTATCAGCATGCTTAAAATCAACGAGATAGGGCAATCAATTCGTTTTCGAATTATCTTGCGGACAAAAAAGTGATAAGACAGAAGACCAGAAGAAGAAGAAGAAGAAGAAGAAGAAGAAGAAGAAGAAAAAAAGAAAAAAAAAGAAAGAAAAAGAAACCGTGCAAAAACAATAGTCTGTGTGTTTCACACAGACTAATTAGCATCTATGGCAAGTTGCAATGCAGAGGAGTGAAGTCGTGTTATCATTTACAACTGTGTTGTCCATGCGTGGAGATTTTTTATTCTAGCGCTGACATGTTACCACAGAAATAATGTCCAGATTTTAATGATGCAAAACTAGGGAGCCCAAATATCAATATACAATACGTGGAGAGTGGATTGTAACTAAATCACCCGCGGAGTGGAGTTATCATCCAAAGTATCACTTTCAAATTATGTACATATGGACAAACACACACAAGCAATGATCATAGATCCGATTTAATAGAGATTTATTTATTGGGGTTTAACGACACTTTCGACAGCCAGGGTGACCTCGTGTCGGTCAGTTTTACGGGTGGAGGTTGCCGGTGTACCCGAAGAGAAACACCGAGCAACTGCCAGGCTCCCTAACATACTAACTCCGCACAAGCAGGGTTACCATTTGTTGTAGACAAGTGCACCATCGACGTGCAATACACCTTAGTACACAACGCTACCGTGCCACCAGTTGGGCAGTGGATATGAAGTGTCTTACCCAAGGACACAACGCGGTTGTCGCAGGTGGGATTCGAACCGAGGACCTTTCGGCTTGCAGCCTGCACCTCTACCTACTGAGCCACTGCGTCCTCAATTAATAGAGATAACAAGTGGTGTCGCCCCCCCCCCCCCCCCCCCCCATGTCTCGGTGTAAGACCCCACATTATTTTGACTTAACATAAATGTCATTTGCATTTCCACCTCCGCATCCATCCTCTGCAATGCTCTGGAATTAGTGCCAACAAATTAGGAATTTTTATGAATAACATATTCGAATGGGGTTCGATAAACCGTCTGGTACTGAACGCAAAAAAGAAAAAAATATAACTCTATTTCTAACGGAAGAAGTTCGATGAAGCCTGACATATTATTTATATCCACGAGAAGATAAACCAAATAGGCCCCAACGCGACAGAAAAGTCACTTAAATTTTTAGCATAAACACTGATAATAAGTTATAGCTATGGACAATATACCGAAAAACCGAACCGATACCGATATCATGGGGATGCCGAAAACCGAACCGAACCAATCGTTGAATAACGAAACCATCTGAATTAACACATTTCCTTTATTCGCTATTTAAAATCCCCGTTGAGGCTTGATAACGGTCCATTTTAATGAAAGAAGTGACTGATTTTCGTTTCAGGTTGTTAACCCTCAATGCACTGTGTAGCTGCCTTGAATTCCCACCAGGCTACAAACTGTACATGTCCAATTGATTAGCAGTGATTTCAAATCAAGTCATGGCTCCTGCTAAGGCAGCCAAGACGTGACTAGAAATCATTGCCCGGGTGTTTTGTCTGTTGTCATCAATACCTCCTATTAAATATGGCATGGTCAGGGCACATGCTCTGAGATCGCAAAAGTCCGAAACAGGTCTTTAAAGATTAAGGTGTGTATAGTCTATAGAACAAGTTACAAAATTACCGTAGATATGATTTGTGGTCGTAAAAGAATGCCACCGTTGAGCTCGTTGGCAGTGTCATTTATAGCAGTGTGGCAGAATGATACTAAAGGAGTAGTAGGAGATGATGTAACCGTCCACTGTTGGGGACGCCGGCATACAAAGTGGACGACGGAAATACGTATCACCCCAACAACACGCGCTGCGCATGAGCACTACCACCACATATCATTATGAAGATGACGTCACCAGATGCCCCCTTACGTGGGTTACCTGAACAACACAACCTGGCGCCGCTGGGTCACGTCACATGACGTCACTTCCGGGATCACCGCCGGGGTCCCCAACAGTGGACGGTTACATCATCTCCTACTACTCCTTTAGTATCATTCTGCCACACTGCTATAAATGACACTGCCAACGGTACCCAGGGCCTCTCGGTGCCATGGTATGGCGGTCCCAAAAAGGATTCTGGGGAAAATCCGTATCAAATAAAATCAATTTCGGTACCGCCATACCATGGCACCGAGAGGCCCTGGGTACCGAGAAGGCCCCCAGAGGTAAGTTCGATTGAACTAGAGTAGTTTTTTCTGGTTCGGATTTCCCCAGGATCCCATTTTTCCTGCCTGTTACAGATGCTGCTCTACCCCAGAAGTTCATATAGTCCACACTATCTCTGGTTCCCTCGTCCAAGTCTTATAATCTTCAGTGCTTGATGTTCCGTAACCTGTATGCATAGTTATCTTCCTTGTGTATAATGAAAGCATGTGTGATTCCTAAAGCCAAGAATCTATCGAGCAGTTACTGATAAGTCATTGCTCGAACGACTCGAACCCCATCGAGCAAATAAGCTATCGAGAAATTGCTCGTTCGAGTGACTCGCACATGCGACTCTTAGCCTCATTTCGGTATTTGAGGATACCTATGGCCTGGTATTGTATTATTTGGGGATACCTATCGAGGATACCTTCTGGAGAATCCCTTTTTTGTCGTATGGGGCCATGAGAAAAGCCCTCAATGAGGTGTAAGTTACTATCCCTCTTAGCCTCATTTCGCTTGAGGCCATGAGTGCCATGAAGAAAAGCCCTCAATGAGATCTAATTCACTTTCCCTTTTAGCCTCATCTCAGTATTTAACAGCCATATACGTGGCACCTCAATTTCAGCACCCTTTTTGGAAAACGTCTGGCCTTCGGCACCCCTTTTTAGTCGTATGAGGCCATGAGGGTTATGATGAAGGCCCTCAATGAGGTCTAATGTACTACCCCTGTTTGCCTCATTTCGTTTGAGGCCATGAGGGCCATGAAAAAATCCCTCAGATCCCTCAGTGAGGTCTAATTTACTATCCTTAATAGCCCCATCTCGGTATTTAACAGCCATATCCAGTGGCACCCCAATTTCAGCACCCCTTTTTGGAAAACTTTTTAACCCCTTTTTAATCGTATGAGGCCATGAGGGCTATGAGAAAAGCCCTCAATTAGGTCTAATTTACTCTCCCCCTTAGCCTCATTTCGTTTGAGGCCATGAGGACCATGAAAAAGTCTCTCAATGAGGTCTAATCTACTATCCCTCTTAGCCTCATTTCGGTATTTAAGGATACCTGTGACCCAGCTTCTATACAGCTCCTATACAGGTAGTCTTATCAACGGCTTCCATCTTATCTAAAAACAACTACTCTAGTTCAATCGAACTTACCTCTGGGGCTTTCTCGGTACCTGGGGACCTCTCGGTACCATGGTATGGCGGTCCTAAAAAAAAAGATAGATCCTGGGGAAAATCCGTATCAAATAAAGTCAATTTCAGTAGTTTAAGGTGAATTTTGGTGATTTGGAGGGGTTGTCGTGTTTATTTGGGTAATTCTACGAATCGGGAAATTACCCCTGTTCAAAGGAACACGTCCTCCGAACATACCCCCGTCTTGTATTAAGCTTTTGGGTCACATAGCAACCACGTGCACCATAGAAACCAAGATGGCGGTCTCCAGTATACAAAATGGACGACGGAAACATATAACCCTAACAACACGCGCTGTGCACAAACACCACGTATCACTATGGGGGTGACATCACAAAATACCGCTTACGCGGGTTACCATGACAACACAACATGGCGCCACATGGGTCACGTGACATGACGTCAATTCTGGGGTCCCCACCGGGTCCCCTCAATAGGGGACGGTTACCTCATCTCCTACTACTTACAGGCACTCGTTGTTTGATCAATGTTCTTGAATAAAGATACCATCGTTAAATATCAATACAACAAAAACACGCAAGGTGTGACACTCCCCGAAGCGATATTTTTACAAAAACACAAAAAAACAAATACTGTACCGATTTTGATCAAATAAACGGTACTTATTTGCGACTCGTTGTTTCCTTCTCGCAAAGCGACGGCGTCAACGACTGGTTACTATATTTGATTTGATGAAATTCCTGAAAAATGGAGTTAACATTTTTTCATTTTCACCATTGAGGGGGCGACAACCAATTCGCCGCATTGCAAGAAGGAAACAACGAGGCGTCGATCGTGACTTTTATCGACTGGAGTGATAAAGTTTACGAAATGAAGTCAGAAAATGCGAATTTGGACAAATATAGACGTCGTTTAAGTTGTTCGGATATGATTTACGCAAATGAGTTCTGTTTGCTCGATCAAAATCGGTACAGTATTTGTTATTTTGTGGTTTTATAAAAATATCGTTCCGGGAAGTGTCATACAATGCGTTTTTATCTCTGCATTTGTGTCCGCCTGTCCTGTCCTATTCAAATCACCAAGAGTATGTAACTCGAAACATTTTACCTATGTTGAGGTGTTCAGGTATCATCTATAGATGTGCATAAAGTTTCCGAGTTTTGATTTGGCCAAAGTGGTTCCAGTGGTACAACTTTTATTGTGATTGTTAGAAAATCGGTTTCCATTGAACGGCCCCTAGGGTATTTAATTGGCAACCTTCAAACTGTGCTAAGGTGTTCAGGTAGCATCTGTAGATGTGCATAAAGGTTTCGGAATTTTACTTTGTCGTTCGACAATCGGTTTGCGGCAAAAGGCTCCAATGGGTTTTAATTCAAAATGTTGAAAGTGTGTTCATATGGTCAGGTTGGGACTCTAGATGTGCACTAAGGTTTCGGATTTTGCTTCGGCTCTATGTGGCATCCGTAGCGACATATTTGTCATTAGAGAATCAGTTTCAGTAATATCACACACCAAGGGCAATGAAAAACTATAAAACTTTTACAATTGTGTTTTCTAGAATTGTATTTTTTAGTTGTGACTTTAAATGGGTTGAAAAGAATGAACCATTAGCATTTTCAAAGATGTAGCAATTTGTCAGTTGGCCAGTTGGCAAATTGCCATATCTTTCAAAATGCTAATATAAGTTATCTCCGCCAACGGCTCCCGAAAACTTCGTGCAGGTATATCGCACGTGCGCCGCGTTAATGTCGGTGGGGTCGGTGGGGTACGTTTTGAAATTTTCATTTGTACTGGACGGGCTTTTTCGGAGGTCTCATCGTTCTTTTCTTGGTATAAACTCGTTCATCAATAGTTTCTGCTCGAAACGTAACTTTTGAGATATGCGAAGATTGACACGTGACGAACGTTTATGTGCCTTTGGCATGTTGGAAGCTGCAACAAACAGTCTGCAGAGGCTCAGATTCTCAAAGTTACTTGATCGGTAATTAGCTGGTTGTGGTCACGCTACCGCCAGACAGACAATGTTGATGACGGACGTCGGTCAGGTCGTCCAAGGGCGACAACTGCTAACCAGGATCATTTAATCCGAATCACGGCATTACGTAACCGCCATCAAAGTGCCTCAAACTCAAAAATTGGACAGCTGCTGCACCGAGCGACAGATGTGCGACAGTGGTCAGACTATCCGATATCGCCCACACAGCTGGAATTTGTATTCTCGACGCCCTCGAATAATTCTACGTTTGACTGAACGTCACATCGCAGTGTGGAGCACGACAGCGCTGGAACTATCATCGGTGGAGCAACGTCAGGTTTTCCGATGAATCGAGGTTCACTCTCGACTTTCACTACAAGCGAAACAGAGTGGTGTGGCTGTGGGGGAACGAACGATACCATGACGTAACCGTTAGGCAGCACGATCGTTTCGGTGGTGAATCGGTTCTAGTGAGGGCCTGGGAGGGGGGGGGGCATAACCATGACAAGCAGAACAGCATTACATGTCACCCACGGGCGTGTCACGGGCCAGTACAACCGTGACAACATGTTAGCAGCTCATGTGGTGCCATTTGCGCGACGTCACTGCCGTCAATTCATTTTCAAGATGACAATCAAGAGCACACAGGGCCAGTGTCGCTACAGAGTTCCTCCAGTAGAACATCACTGCACTGCCTTTGGCAGTACTAAGTCCAGACCTTTCACCAATCGAGAACGTCTGGGACAGGCTTGACAGGCGCCTACGGCAACACCAACGGCCCCCTACCAATGCCCAGGTTCACCGCTGCACTACAGAAAGAATGGAATAAGATCAGTCAAGCTAATATTGGACGTTAGGTGAGGAGTTTGCAACGTCGGATCCGCGCTAGTCTCTCGAACCGAGGAGGATGTACAAAGTATTGAGATCTTGGACTGAATGTGGTAAATTGTCTGACTGACCATCCATGTCTTCTACAGCACAGTGCGTAGAATGTGTGCTTGTCAGACACCCAACTATTGCTGAAATCATTCACCAGATGTCACAGTGCAATGCCTTAACTGTCTTTTTGATGAAAATATAAATATATTTCTTCATATATCTCACTTTTATCAAATATCCCCTACTTTTTGAGTAGTAATAATAATAATAAAGACAGATTGGTCCGAGTAAGAGGTATTTCACTCATCGTTAAAAAGGAAAGGCGTGGCATGGAATAATAGGGGCATAACCAATGATTGGTTTAAAAGTATATATAGCCTAATGTCCACAATAAATTTATATAAAGAACAAAATCCTTGTCGTAAATGACTTTGAGAAACTATTTTCTTTTCCCTTTATATTTGATTGTCCAAAAACAATTACCAATATCCTTCGATGACAATTTCAGAATAGTTGATACAGAGAATAAGTAGGCACTAGGGGCGGTAATCAGATTTACACCATGAGTAGGAAGCGGGTTTTAACCACGAGGCTCTGCCGAGTGGTAAAAACCCTTCTTCTACCAGCTGTTTAAATCTGATTACCAGCCATAGCCCTTATTCGTTTTATTTATACCATGCTCTTAGTAAATAATCAACTTTGTCGCTGCAAATAGCGAAAAAACGATACTTTCTCTCGCAAACACTTGGGTTTGTTTTGTTTAAATCTGCGCCGGTCGGCAGTGCTTCCGGCAACACGTGAATGCTTGATTGACAGTAAGACACATGGTGATTGATGGAATTTACCTTGCTTTTTCAGTCAAATTATTAATAACAATTCCTGAATTTTATTTTAAATATTTAATTGTAGGTATTTTAAACTTATTAAGTCATTGCACGTAGTAGATAGTACCGCAAACGTTGTATGTTTGAATGAAACATCGCGAAGTGTGAATGTATCGAAGTCGGCAAATTGGGTCATGTTAAAGGTCAAGTTGGATGTTGTTCTTACTGTTGGTGTAAATTTTTGTGATGGAATTCCCATTGAAAATGTGCGCATTATGACGTCTCAACGTCATTGGCAACGTCAAGCACTCAGTGACGTGGCGATAGTGGGGCGGTGGGGGGAGGGGATGTCACCCCAATCCTGGCCAAAATTTCCTATAGTTGGAAATTCGGAGGGTGAGTCATGAGTATAGTTGGAAATTCCACCTATCTGGATTTTAGAGCTTCTTTGGTGATGCCGATGTCTCCTTTACTTCCCAAAATCCCAACTCGGTTTTAAATCGGCAAAAATTCCAACTGTTACTATTTACAACTATCGCGGCGGCTCAGTGGTAGACTGTTGGACTTCTATGCTAGAGTTTGATCCCCCGCCGGGACGACTCGCGTTGTGTCCTTGAGCAAGGCACTTTATCCCAGTTGCCTACATGGGGCACGATAATGCTGTGTACTAAGGCGTACTGCACGTTATGGTGCACATGTCTTCAACTGCTGTAACCCTGCTTGGGCGGAGCTTGACCAGGGTTAGAATGTTGAGGAGCTGACAGTTGCTCGTCGATGCTCGGTGGTTCTCTTCGGGAACTCCGGCTTCCTCCACCATAAAACTGTCACGGTCACGATTAGCCATTGTGCATAACTATGTGACCTTAAACACCCATAAATAATAATAATAATAATTTACAACTATAGTGTACGCAACATCGAGCTTCATAAGTATGCATGATGTCAATCGGTACGAGATTTCTATAGTACGTTTACTTATCGTAATACAGTTACAAAATGATAAAATGGTGAAATTTCGAAAATTGATCATTCCTGCATAAGATCTGATTTAATGTTAGGGCAGTGTGAACTGTTCTCAGTTTGAGCATTGCGGCCCTGTACCAGTACTATTGGCTTCTGTTATTCTGCCCCATATCTCATCCATTACTTCCTAGCTATACCTATCTCAATCTCGACTATAACATTGATCAAGGTTGAATCAGATTTTCCCTGTATACATATCAGGCATTCCGTAATTGAGATTCCTAGCTGAGTCCGTAAAATTTGGATTCCGTGTTTTAACATCAAAACTCCAGGGTATGGAAAAAGATTGGTGATACCCAATTCCACAAGGGCTACAAGACTCTGAACAGAGACAACCAACCACTACAAAACAATAAAGGTACAGAACGAATTGTGAATATAACAAATAGAAAGAAGGTCAAACTAGTCGGATTGATCGAACTACTTGGACAGACTGAACAGATCTGATCAAATTCAATCAAGATGGATGGGAACAAAACAAAGTGAACGAAGATCCAACACAACCAAGATCGAAGTGAACATAACAAAGTTCTGAACTCTAACCCCTAAATATAACCCAAGGTAAAACCTTTGAACTCTTTGGATGAACTTTATGTAATTAAAACCCCTTTGAACTGTTTGAATGAACTTTTTATATCTAATATAAATAAACACCTTTGAACTGAATGAATTTTCGAACCATAACCTAAATGAAGGTATTAACACTCCCTTTTGAACTGAATTCTTCTAACAGGGAAGTGGAATACCCTCGAGTGTTGATGTTAAAACACGGAATCCAAATTTTACGGACTCCGCTAGGAATCTCAATTACGGGACGCCTGATATGTATACAGGGAAAATCTGATTCAATCTTGATCAATGTTATAGTCGAGACTGAGATAGGTATAGCTAGGAAGTAATGGATGAGATATGGGGCAGAATAACAGAAGCCAATAGTACTGGTACAAGGCCGCAATGGAACAAGACTGTTGCAGAAGCTAACGATAGGACAGATAGACCATAGACCAGTAGTGGTCTTGGAGCTTTGGCGACAAGATGGAAGCGGTTGGTAAGACTGCATTAGATCTTCTCACTGAGGGATTACTCATGGTCCTCATGGCCTCATACGACAAGAAATAGGTGCCGAAGGCCATGTTTTCCAAAAAGGGGTGCCGAAATTGGGGTGCCTGGGGATATGGCTGTTAAATACTGAAATGAGGCTAAGAGTCGTAGTAAATTATACCTCATTGAGGGATTCTTAATGGTCCTCATAACCTCAAAATTCAATGAGGCTATGAGGGATAATAAATGAGGACTCATTGAGGGCTTTTACATAGCCCTCATGGCCTCATACGATAAAAAAGGGATTCTCCTAAAGGTATCCTCGACAGGTATCCTCGAATAATACAATACCAGGCCACAGGTATCCTCAAATACAGAAATGAGGCTAAGAGTCGTAGTAAATTATACCTCATTGAGGGATTTTTAATGGTCCTCATAACCTGAAAATTCAATGAGGCTGTGAGGCATAATATATGAGGACTCATTGAGGGCTTTTACATAGCCCTCATGGCCCGATACGACAAAAAAGGGATTCCATAACCAGAGACGTTTCACAATAAGGGATTCCATGGGATATTGCCATTGGATATAGAGGCGATGAGAATCGGATACAACTTCGTTGTAATAAGGGGAGATAACTCTGCATACAGATTATGGGAAATCAAGCAATCTGATTGGTTAGTTATAATCTATATAAATGATCTAGATATATGAAACAACAAGAGTACTGGGAATAGGGCCAAAACTAACAAGAATAGACCAGAAAAGCTAAATATAGTAACAATAAGAAAAGCTGTTCCAGTTGATAGGCTCTTCTACGCTACTGGAGTATACTCCAGGACAAAGGAACATGTCCGGATATACGAAAACTATTGCAAATATAGATAGAAGCAGAGATTCTGAAAGAATTCGAAATAGAACAAGTTGTCGGGTTGTTTGTGGTAATTCTACGAATCGGGAAATTACTCCGATTCAATCGAACACATCCTACGAACATACCCTTGTCCGGTTGTAGGCCTTTAGGTAACATAGCAATCACGTGCTACCATTGAAACCAAGATGGCGGCCTCCAGTATACAAAATGGACGACGGAAACACGTATCACCCTAACAACACGCGCTGCGCATGCGCACTCACACCACGTATCACTATGGAGACATCACAACATGGCCGCCCACGCGGGTTACCATTACCACACAACATGGCGGCACTAGATCACGTGACCTGACGTCACTTCCGAGGTCCTGCACCGAGGTCCTGCCAATGGGGGTGGGGGGTGTCCGGGTACATGAAATACTACTATCAGAACTGATTCTTGCGAATCAAAACGAAGTTTAAGGCCTGTAAACTAATTGTTTGACTTAGGCGTGGAGTCTAGTGAAATCTTGGCTGTCTACACAAGAAGCCGTGACTTTAATAGACATCCCTTCGAAGCTAGTCTAATTTCCATCCGCAAGACCACTAAAAGCCTGTATGTTGGAACATGATGTATTCTACTTGTCAGGCCTGGCATTCTTAAAAAATGCAGGAGGGCTAAAAATCGCTCCCCTTGGATGGCCTAGAGGATCGATTAGCTCTCCTAAAGCTTACAAAGGCTAAAAGTGGCAAAAGGAAGTTTTACTGTTATTGAATTTTGCCCAGTGCGCATTGTACATTTTATTGAGTGCTTCTAACAAGGTAGTCTCTGTGATACGGCTACTCTGCCCCTCCCACGCCTACTGCTCGCCTTAAAATTTAAGGAACTTTATCCCTCCTGTCCCTGTCCTTACAAAATAATGATTACCATAACAGCCTATTCCTAAAACCTACATATTCTCAGATCTCTAATATGGTAGTGGTCAGTAGTATGTCATGTTCCCCTACAGGGGTTAGTTGCAGGACCCCGGTGCAGGACCCCGGAAGTGACGTCATGTCACGTGACCTAGTGGCGCCATGTTGTGTTGTCATGGTAACCCGCGTGAGCGGCCATGTTGTGACGTCATCTCCATAGTGATACGTGGTGTTAGTGCGCATGCGCAGCGCGTGTTGTTAGGGTGATACGTGTTTCCGTCGTCCATTTTGTATACTGGAGGCCGTCATCTTGGTTTCTATGGTAGCACGTGATTGCTATGTTACCAATGGCTTCTAACAAGACAGGGGTATGTTCGGGGGTGTGTTCCTTTGTAGAAGAGTAAATCTGATTACCACAAACAACCCGACAATCCTTCCAAATCACCAAAACCCACCAAAAATCACCGAAATTGACATTATTTCCCCAATTTATCGGCTTAGCACGTAGTGCTATAGAACTAAGGGGGTACCGGGGGTGCGTTCGATTGAATAGGAGTAATGCTCTGGCTTAGAATTCTCCCAGAATCCCTTTTTGGATCCCTATCCCATGACGTTTTTCCCATTAAAAGACACGTTCCAATGGTCATTACCCAGAATTCTCTGCTTCTATCTATATATGCAACAGTTTACGTCTATTTGGCCATGTTCCTTTGTTCTAGAGTGTACTCCAGTAACGCAGAAGAGCCTATTAGTTGGAACAGCTTTGCTTATTATTACTATATTTAGCTATTCTAGTCTATTCTTGTTAGTTCTGGCCCCATTCCGTGTACTCTTGTTGTTTCATTTATCTAGATCATTTATATAAATTATAACTAACCAATCCGATTGCTTGATTTCCCATAACCTGTACTTAATCGTATAGAGTTATCTCCCCTTATTACAACGAAGTTGTATCAGATTCTCATCACATCTATATCCAATGGCAATATCTCCGGGCACCCCAGTTTCGGCACCCCTTTTTTGAAAAACATATGACCTTCGGCACCCCTTTTTTGTCAGGGGTGCTTATGTGAAAAAGCACAATGTGACACAATGTGCCCTATCACATAGTCACATACGGGTATTTGAGGATACCTATAGCCTAGTATTGTGTTATTTGAGGATACCTATCTAGGATACCTACTAGAGAATCCCTTTTTTGTCATATGTGCTTATGTGAAAAAGCACAATGTGACACAATATTACCTAGCACAAAGGCACACGGTTTATGTGCCGATATGTGCTTATGTGAAAAGGCACAATGTGACACAATGTGCCTTATCACATAGTCACATACGGGTATTTGAGGATACCTATAGCCTAGTATTGTATTATTTGAGGATACCTATCTAGGATACCTTCTGGAGAATCCCATTTTGGTCGTATGTGCCTATGTGATAGGGCACATTGTTGTATCACATTGAGCCTTTTCACATAAGCACATATCGGCACATAAAGCATGTGCTTATGTGCTAGGTCACATTGTGTCACATTGTGCTTTTTCACATAAGCACATATGACAAAAAGGGATTCTCCAGAAGGTATCCTAGATAGGTATCCTCAAATAATACAATACTAGGCTATATGTATCCTCAAATACCCGTATGTGACTATGTGATAAGGCATATTGTGTCACATTGTGCCTTTTCACATAAGCACATATCGGCACATAAACCATGTGCCTTTGTGCTAGGACACATTGTGTCACATTGTGCTTTTTCACATAAGCACATATGACAAAAAGGGATTCTCTAGTAGGTATCCTAGATAGGTATCCTCAAATAATACAATACTAGGCTATAGGTATCCTCAAATACCCGTATGTGACTACGTGATAGGGCACATTGTGTCACATTGTGCCTTTTCACATAAGCACATATCGGCACATAAATCATGTGCCTATGTGCTAGGGCACATAGTGTCACATTGTGCTTTTTCACATAAGCACATATGACAAAAAATGGGTGCGAAGGTCACATGTTTTTCAAAAAAGGGGTGCCGAAACTGGGGTGCCCGGAGATATTGCCATTGGATATAGATGTGATGAGAATCTGATACAACTTCGTTGTAATAAGGGGAGATAACTCTATACGATTAAGTACAGGTTATGGGAAATCAAGCAATCGGATTGGTTAGTTATAATTTATATAAATGATCTAGATAAATGAAACAACAAGAGTACACGGAATGGGGTCAGAACTAACAAGAATAGACTAGAATAGCTAAATATAGTAATAATAAGCAAAGCTGTTCCAACTAATAGGCTCTTCTACGTTACTGGAGTACACTCTAGAACAAAGGAACATGGCCAGATAGACGTAAACTGTTGCATATATAGATAGAAGCAGAGAATTCTGGGTAATGACCAAAGGAACGTGTCTTTTCATGGAAAAAACGTCATGGGATAGGGATCCTAAAAGGGATTCTGGGAGAATTCTAAGCCAGAACATTACTCCAGTTCAATCGAACGCACCCCCGGTACCCTCTTAGTACTATAGCACTACGTGCTAAGCCGATAAATTGCGGAAATAAAGTCAATTTCGGTGATTTTTGGTGGGTTTTGGTAATTTGGAATCTTGTTAGAAGCCATTGGTAACATAGCAACCACGTGCTACCATAGAAACCAAGATGGCGGCCTCCAGTATACAAAATGGACGACGGAAACACGTATCACCCTAACAACACGCGCTGCGCATGCGCACTAACACCACGTATCACTATGGAGATGACGTCACAACATGGCCGCTCACGCGGGTTACCATGACAACACAACATGGCGCCACTAGGTCACGTGACATGACGTCACTTCCGGGGTCCTGCACCGGGGTCCTGCAACTAACCGCTGTAGGGGAACATGACATACTACTGTGGTCTCTGTAAGATGGTCACTCTGCCCCTCCCACACCTCCGAGCCTTGGCAAGGCCCGGAGGTGTGGGAGGGACAGTGTGGCCATCTTACAGAGACCACTACCATATTAGAGATCTGAGAATATGTAGGTTTTAGGAATAGGCTGTTATGGTAATCATTATTTTGTAAGGACAGGACAGGGACAGGAGGGATAAAGTTCCTTAATTTTTAAGGCGAGCAGTAGGCGAGCGAATAAGTCGCTCTCCTGAAAATGCCAGGCCTGACTTGTACATACAAGACATGCATCCCGCAGAAATTAGAACTAGGCCCTAAGGATTAAACTGTATTAAATATATAAATATGAGTTTCTTTGTTGTTTTTTTTATTGTGGATTATAAACTGGTTGCACTTCAAGGACAAGGGTATAACTTTACTCCCAAATTCTAAATTGAGAACTGAATATTGATTCTCGCGGGAGGAGTTCGCGAGATTCAAAACTGATTCTCGCGAATCGGGTCGAATTTTAAGGCCAAAATTTTCTTTTTACCTTTCTAAATGCGGCATTGGTGTGCTGACGCCACTTTCTCGATGGATAAAATACAGAGAATAAGCGAGAAAAGGGTGTGGAACTGTTTAATCATTTACCCAACGTAACGGCCAAAACCGGCCAGCGCTATTCTCAGACATCGTCAATTAATTTTCATTATTGATTATAATCTATGTTTTTGAGAAAAAAATTTTAAAAATTAGTTTTTCAAGAACCTTTCTGCAAGTGTCCTCTGCTTTTCATGTTAGCTTTCACAATAACATGACTTTGGAGGGCATTGTGGTTTATTAACGGTCCAATAGGTGTGAATAAAAGCCCGACAGCTTATAAGCGGCCCGAGACGAAGTCGAGGGCCGTTGATAAGCTGAATGGCTGTTAGTATATTCACGCCTGTTGGGCCGTTAGTAAACCAGAAGGCCCGACAAAGTTATGTTATTACTAATATTACCACTGCGATTCTGACAAAAGTTTTGACCCTGTACCTTCATGGCAGCTACAAACAGCCAATTGGTCTTCATTCAATTCGCTTGATTGAGACATTTTTAACGTTTTCAATATTCGCAGATGATATTATCGCCTGTTCTCAAACGAACTGGTGTCACATGTTTATCACGTGATCGGCGCCGTTATGCCGGCTTATGAGAATAACTTTGCTGGACATTTTACATATTTAATAATTTAAATAAAAATCAATTGTTTACTAGTTGAAACCATTTCTGGAAACTGTTTCCATTTTCGAGTGTACGATACTGCGAGGAACAAAAGTCACTTGACGTGTCGGGCTGTTGATGAGATGTACAACTCATTAACGGCCCGACACATCACGCGACATTGTAAGCTGAGCGTTACGTTCTTGTAATGCACTGATAAACTTTGTTAATGTACTAGGGAACGCCCTACAAAGTGGTAATACTTAAGGGTTAACCACTGATCCTCACAATATTGAAAACACGGTGCAAGGTTGAGAGCCTTACCAGTCCCAGCCTTACCAAAAGAAATCCTTGAGGGGACACAGACACTAATCTATTGTTACAGACCTCCCCACGGACCGCACCCCCCCCCCCCCGCCACACATACTTACACACATTTACACGCAAACACACGTACACACATACCACTAAAGTAAAATGTGTACATTATTTGTTTATTTATTTGTTGTGTAGCGATGACACTTTTAACAGTCTGGGACATATCGTGTTGTACAAATTTACTGGTAGATGAAGCCAGAATACCCATGAGAAAGTACGGAGCAATACTGAGTATCAACTGCAGAATGGGGTCCCGAGATGTGAATCTGGTGATGCTATCATGCACAGTGCACAGCGGGATGGCATCACCAAATTTAACCTCTGTGAACCTTAAATCTGAATCAAGGTCTCAAGCCAAAACAGAAAGGGGGACCCAGAAGATAAATTGACCCACTGTTTGGCACAGCATTATCAAATTCATCCTCCTGGGAGTTCATCTTGCAAATGGCAGATTGTTTATTTTCAGGATTGCAAGCAGGGTTAGAACTGGCTGAAGGTACGTGAACCGTGGGCATGCAGCACGTCGACCGCTGATTTGCATGTCATCGCAACACTAAATTGCCTTCAATAAATGCTAACTGCTTGTATCAAGATGGCAAACTGAGAACCCAAAAGTTAATCACCATCGCTCAGTGGTTCTTTCTGTGTACGCCGACTCCCTCGACCTGTGAAATTGTACAACATGATACGATCCAACGTGTTGAAAGTGCCGATAAACCCTAATGAACAAATAAACAAACAACCCTTTAGGCCTAAAAAAGACGCTTGTTTCCGCTAACCCTACCTACCTCTCACAAAAGTAGCCTACCGCATCCATTTTATTGCCATCATCAACAAACGTAAAAAAATTCAACAAACGTAAATTTTTTTTAATTCACACTCTATATTTAAATAAGTATTTAAACGTGTTTTTGTTCTTTTTACAACCCACCTATCATTTATTGTTCATAAAATAATCAGTAAAACAAAGAAAATATTGATGAGAAATTGGACCATCCCTATTGGTTGAGAATTTCACCCTGAGACAGAATGTATATCTTTATTAATCATTTTTCTTTTACAGTGAAGAAAAATGGCTTTGATCACAGGGGGGGGGGGGGGGGGGGAGGGGGGCACTAAAAATTTGCAAGACGTGACGTCCTATTTTTTTTATTCGACTCCTTTTAACACCCACCCACCACTACGTGCAAATTTTCTACTACCATTCTCAGACACCCACCCCCACGCTCCCATTAAAATCCAAAATAAACTTATAAACTTAGTAGGCACAGTTGTCTTTAGGGGGTTTTCATGTTCTTAAACTGGTATCACCAATTTAAACCCCTGTGGGCTGCTGTGGGCCCCAATCTACAAATGACAAGCTGTTCATTATCAGGCCTGGCCAGAGCAGGTGCACATATACGGGAACAAATTTTCATTTGAACTGTTCTGTCAGTACTCTCAGGTGTTTGCTACTTTCCTCTTCTATCCATACAAATTCTATTAATAAATAAATAACTTGGGTTGAATTTAGTGCATCAGAGAGAATTTTCCCAAAATATTGTCTGCACATTTTCTTCATTTCGAACAAGACACCCACCCCCTACTAACGTGTGACATTTCCCAGATTAAGCCCAATATCCTCACGTATAAAGCCTCCTGATGTTGTATTTATGTTAAGAGTGTGATGTACAACATCATCTTTAACGTTTGAAACACAAATGATGGTATATATTAGCTGATATATTGATATATTTTTCGAAAAAATTCAAAAAATTGCACAAGTTGGAAATGCACATTTTTGGCGCATTTAAGAGACCCACCCACCCCCACGTCACGTCTTGCAAATTTTTGGTGCCTCCCCCCCCCCCCCCCCTCCCTTGTTGAGCAAACTATAAATGGTTAAGCAAAAAGATTTTGCTTAAACCTTTTTGGGTTACTGGGCATACAAAATTTTAATTTTCATACACCTGCAAATTGCTCCAGAAATCTTAAACATACCCAGAAGCTAGGGTGTCCGACTTGCCTCTGGAAAAGGATTTGGTTCAATATATCTATGGGTTTGCCTGTGTGGTATCCCTTGGTGAAGCTGACCGCTACGTTCTGTGTGGTGATCTCAGGGGAGAGTGGAAATCTCCTTTGAGAAAGATGTATAAAATTGTTACAATAATCAGTCAGAACTGCAGTATGGGCTTTTGCCTGTTACAGTCAAACCATATGGGAAGGACTAATTGCACACAATAATTAAATGGCATGACAAATGTAATCTTCTTTTTATTAAAAACAAGATAACATAAAACATAAAACATGTTTCATTGAGACAGAATATGATTTGTTTTTAAGTTACATGAAACCTCCTATTTATTCCCTATGTGTTGAATGAACTGGAATCTGGAGAAAGTGGGAGGAAAGTTAATGAATCCTGACCAAATATAAAAAATAAAAAAATAAAAAAATAAAATAAAATGTAATCCCTACCTACCTACCCTACCTGTGGAATATCCGTTAGCGGAAACAAACAACTTTTTTTAGGCCTTACCCAACGTAACGGCCCAAACCGCCGAGCGCTATTCACAAAAATCGCCATTTAATTTTCATTAATTTTTCCTTTTTGTTTCAAACATGAAGAGGGGTCATATCTTATGTTTTTTGAGACAAAAAATTAAAAATAGTTATTCAAGAATTGTTTTTTGCAAGTGTCGTCTGCTTTTCATGTTAGGTAACGGTTTAAAACTATACGAATACTTTGACCTTTTATGAATGAAATATGAAAATGGGTACTGAGTAGGAGTGACAATTATTCGCCGTGGGGGAAGGGGGTGGGGGGCATCTAAGAACATTTTACAGCTTTAAATTTATGGGGCCGAGGATATTTTGGATTTTCCTGAAAGGAAAATCTATTTGTTATTGCTAAGATTATTATATTTTTTTTCCCAACACATCGGGAAATGAGTTTTCTCAGAAACGGTCTTTAAAATTTTTTTAATCTTTGCACAATCATTGACGGCCACGAGTTCTAATCAATATAATCATCAACACTTTTGGGAAAATGTTTCTTGTTGGGCAAAAACGCCCCAAAATGCCCAAAGCTTCGTGGGGCAATATCTCATGAAGGAAAAAAGCTATCGACTTAATTTTTCGACAGACATGCCAGAATTACTCTTCTAAAACAAATATAATCGGTATTTTTCCATTTTTTATGTTTTCTTCCAAATTTTTTCACAAAACGGAGAGTTATCTCGAAAATCGGCCATTTTGGATTGAAATATCGAAATTTAAATATAATGAGCCCTCAAAAAGGGATCCAAATTGAAGGCAGTAATACAGCTTTATAAAAAAAAATCGAAAGAATTTCGTTTCGATTTTTCGTTAATCCAAAATGGCGTCCAAAAAATTGAAAAAAAGTTTTTCGTTTTTTATCTGTTTTGTTCAATTTTGAACGAAAACATTTTTTTTTTACACTACTCAACCAAAAAAACGAATAATCGGTCTTCTGACTAGTACTTTGACCTAATTATACTGCAGTACCGGAGTAGGTTAAAAGCGGAGGTGATTGAGAATGTGTAGCCCGTATATATGTAAAAAGATTCCCCATAGTTTGGAAGCACAATTTTGTTGCATTTGGCTTCGGGCGATCGCCTAAAGTACACTCTCGGCTTCTCAACGGTCCGTACACCCTCCTTTTGGCATTAGAATACTTGGCATTCTTGACTCGTATAAGGCTTCCGTGATTGAAATGGCAACATTAACGGTCTCTTTAAACCTTTCCCCATCCCATGGAAATATGGTTTTATTTCACTTGGCTTCTGATAGCTGGAAAACTACCACTCCGGTTCCGACTTAGAAATTTTCGACCAAAATTCGGAAATTTTTGTTTTTGTTTTTTATGTGTTTTGTTCAATTTTGAGACGAAAATAAATTTTGTTTTTAACACTACACCCCCAAAAAACGAAAAATCGGTCTTCAGACTGGTACTTTGACCTAATTATACTGTACTGCCGGAGTGGATTAAAAGCGGCGGTGATTGAGAATGTATAGCCGGTATATAGGTAAAAGGATTCCCCGTAGTTTGGAAGCACAATTTGCGTTTGGCTTCGGGCGGTCGCCAAAAGTACACCCTCGGCCTCTCAACGGACCGTACACTCTCTTTTTGGCATGAGAATACTCGGCGTTTCTTGACTCGTATACGGCTTCCATGATTGAAATGGCAACATTCACGGTCTCTTTAAACCTTTCCCCACCCCACGAGAATAGGGTTATATTTCACTTGGCCTCTGATGGCTTGAGAACTACCACTCCTGTTCGGACTTGGAAATTTTTGACCTAAATCCGGAAGTTTTTGTTTTTGTTTTTTATGTGTTTTGTTCAATTTTGAAACGAAAACATTTTTTTTTTTTACCTGGAAATTTTTTGGTCGGGTTTGGACTGAAAATTTTTGATTAAAAACCAAAATTTTTTTTTCGATCGCCACTATGACCTGACAAAACTGTACTAAGAGACGGGTTAAAGTGGCCGTTATTCAGAATTTGATGTTGAGGCTATTCCTCCACCTGTAAAACTATCCGACGCGACTGCTCAACCCCAACCTAACGCAAACACCCATTATAGACTCTACAGACTCGGACGTCCAAGCGAGGAAACACGTCCGAAAAACATTGAACATTTTGCACCCGGCGACCTCAACAACAGTGAACGCTGTACATGACGTTCCGTGGTATTTCGTATCCTAAACTGAAATCGAAAGTAGAACACTGAGAGTCTGTTATTTTTATGGGCATATGATTCCAGCTACTCATCCCCTTCCCCGCCCTCACTGAGTTTGATGACGGTGGCGATTCCGACGGTATTGCCACTGGCCTTGCCAGTGTTTTGTTGGTGGGGGTGGGGGGGGGGGGGTGTTGGTTTTCGGGGGTCCTCTGGTCGCCGAACGTGTTTCAATCGCAATCACCAGGAAGAATTTTTGTGTACACGAACCACTCTTTCGACACAAGAATATACCATATCCGCAAGGGATAGAACATTTTTCTGATTGAAAAGGTAGAATTGACAGTCTATTAAAACTTTTTATCGTATTTTGAAAGCAAAATTTTGTTTCATTTCGCTCCTGATAGCTGCCAAAAATAGCTTCTCGGATCCATTCTCTGACCCGTTCTTGCTCTTTTGATACAATAATCCCTATGTCATTGACAAGTCAAAAACCTCTGTGATTGAAAAGGTGGACTTCAAAGTCCATTTGAACTTTTTATCATCTTTTGGAAGTAAAGCTTTGCTTCATTTGCCTTCTGAAATGTGCCATAAGTAGCCTCTTGAATTCCTTGTGTGACCACAAATCGCGTATCTGTTGTCTTATTTTTCTTTCTCCTCGCCGCTGGAGAGCCCAGACCACCTATTGTTGGAGATGACCTCTTATAAGCTATGATATCGTGATATTCAAAAGGCATTAACCCTCCCCCCACACACACCAAAAAAAAAAAAAAACATTCAGAGAGAGTGGAGATAGAGCTCAGTCTATTTATTTATTTACTCAGAAGAGTATCAAGGCACTCCATTTGATAATTAAATCGCCAATGTGAATTCTCGACGAGAAAGTAACCCATTTGTCTGCCGGTGACCAGTTATTCTAATAAAAAACATTCAGAGAGAGTGGGGATAGAGTTCAGTCACTCATGCATCTGTAGGAAGCAGCATCAATGTGTTAACAGGCTCATCAAAAGTCCGTTTTACTGCGTTCTTCTCAATTTTGAGACGAAAAAGCCCAGGAACTGAAAATAGGAGGAAAATCCTGTGTATTGTGCGGGCACAATCACTTCATCTAGTTTGCATTTAAATTACCCCCCCCCCCCCCTCCCCTCACAACAGCACTTAAATTAATAATTATGTATTGATGCTAAGGCAAACGATCCACAAGTAAATCCCACAATAAAATACAAGCTACTTGTAGACAATTATTAAATTTACGAATCAGCAATGAAAACAACTCCAGCAATTCAGTAATTATCAGTTCTCGAATATCGGTCTCAGGACAATCCAAGAGAATATTTTCTGAGATATTACATCTCGCATTTAAATCACTTTAATTGTATTTAAATAAATTTTATTGTGAGATTTGTATTTTATTGTGAGATTTACCTGTGGATCGTTTGCCTAAGCATTAGAACTATACGCATACTTTGACCTTTTGTGTATGACAATTATTCGCGGCTGGTGTGGGGGGGGGGGGGGGGGGGGGCATCTTAGAGAATTTTACAGCTTTAAATTTATGGGGCCGGGGATATTTTGCATTTAAATTACCCCCCCCCCCCCCCCCCCCCCTTCACAACGGCACTTAAATTAATAATTATGTATTGATGCTAAGGCAAACGATCCACAGGTAGATCTTACTATAAAATACAAGCTACTTGTAGACAATTATTAAATTTACGAATCAACAATGACAACAACTCCAACAATTCAGTAATTATCAATTATCGAATATCGGTCTCGGGACGGGTTGTAAATGTGAACTAACATACTGGCTGCGTCAATTGCAACCTCTTCTTGGCTTGTCGTTGACTCAGTTGGTATGGTGACAGAGCATTTATGGCCGGACGACTGGGTGTCGTAGACACGGGATCGACTCCCGTCGAGCCCACCTTCCAAAAAATTGCTCGGACTGTGCCTGGTGGAATTCCTGCTTGACACAGGCGATATAAATTAAATTCAAGCAGTTGCATCTTCACGGATCTTCCATTAATGGAGATTCCTACAGGTGTTTAAAAGCTGGGACCATAGCCCATTATAATAATTATAGTATTACCTATACAATTCACGCCGAACTGGATCATTCTTTATTTTGTTGAAAACATCAAACACAAAAATCTCACAGCATCATTGAATCACATTCAGCTAAACGGCGCCGTTGACTGTTTGAAAAATTGGTAACAAAATCCAAAGGGCCTGTCATTTCCAGTTTTCGTGCAATGGGGGCTAGTAAGTGATGAATAAATTTGCTGTAATCCATATCCATCCTGTGCCAATATAATGAGAAAAGTAACCGATGGAGGATGGGTTCCATTCACTTTTTTTTCAAAACGGATTCTCAAAGTCAACATTTAAATCGTTTCATTTCTCACCTCCAGCTGTAAAAGATTAACCCGCACACATCTGGCAACAAGTAGGCCTGGATAAGCCATTTTGGCTATACCATCATTTACTAAATTCACGGCATCACAAAATAAAACTACAGCCAACTTATATCCAAATATCTCCCTTTAATAGCAAACAATACCTGAATTTTAGTGGAGTGCATCGACATTTCATCAAACAAAAATGCCAATAAAGCTTAAAACGGACAGTATACTCGAACATGAAATGAACCATTCTCTTCTTGCAGCACACACACATGAGGAGATAATTCGCTGAAACTGATTTGATAGTGGGTTGGTGAATTCAGTTTGGATAACGACCACAGTTTCGTAATTTTGCACAGGGGTAAAATTTTAAATTTAGTGCATGTGTGGAAACTTATGTCGTGTAAATTCAAAACCTATTTTTATTGTCGTACATATGAGTACATTAACCTAGATAGGCAACAAGGTTTGAAGTGTGGGTGAACGGGTTGCAGCCTCGTGCACAGGACTTGTCTCCGATTAAAACGTGCCTGATTAAGGTATTGTCCACATACACGATCTGACGACATCGACCACTGTACAGTCGGAGAGGAGATGATACACATGAATACATTTTGAATAACAAACTGGGTCGGCAAAAATATCGTGCTCTGAGCGAGCGACACGATTTTCAGATTTTTTGCTTTGTTGACAAATATGGCTGAATAAAAGGTGATGTATAAAAATATAACAGAAACATTTTCTTCTTTTAATTGATATAGATAACCAGAAAATAAAAAAAAATCTTCTAGCTTTGCGCTGTGGGGCGGCGGCGTCGCTTGAAAATTTATTATTGTCAGATGTACCGGAAATTGGAAACCGGAAGCAAATCCTGAATTTTGCAGGCACCCAGCCACAAACAAGGAAATAGAATAGGTTTTAATAAAAACGATTATTAAAAACTACGAAAATGAGCAGATCTGCAAATATCGGTTGGCTTTTATTAGTAAACAGAGAATATGGGGTGAATTGACGGGAAAAGAAAGGAATAATAGAAAATTACATTCATCTTGTAGACCGAATCTTAAGATGTCACCTATTTTCACGAAATTGAAAAAATGGCCAAAAAAGTACCAAATGGCCATGGGAGGCGAATGTTCAAATTTATCTAAATACAATTAAAGTGATTTAAATGTGAGATGTAATATCTCAGAGTTATAAAAAAGACATTTGATATGAGTTTTTCATCTTGTGGCTTCTACAACTAGAGATGGCAAACACCAAAATTTGGTGAAAAAGTGAAAATTACGCTTTTTTACGTTTTTTCATAAAAAGGGTGTGCGTTTTAATTTTGACGTTCAAAAGTCAAATAATCCGCCACTGTGTCTTTATTACCAGTTTCATATATCGTAGGGAATCACGTGGAACGTAACTGGAGGAAAAAAGAATTGAAAAAATAATAATTGAAAAAAATAGTAAGTAGAACTAAAAAAAAGTGAATAATTGACAGGAAGTGAATAAGTTTCCCGCTCTCGCGAGAATATCGCCAAGTGAATAAGTTTCCCGCTCTCGCGAGAATATCGCCAACCACGGATAGTAGCAAGGGAGGTAATAAGTTTATCCCACCTTTCAAAAAGACAATCGGATACAGTGGATGTGTTTCTTCATAGATGTATTTATTTATTTATTTATTTATTTATTTATTTATTTATTTATTTATTTATTTATTTATTTATTGTTTGTTTGTTTGTTTGTTTATTATTTCATTTATTTATTTATTTACATATTGATTGTAGTTATTTAGTTAGTGTTAGTTAGTTCGTTAGTTAGTTAGTTAGTTAGTTAGGTTAGTTAGTTAGTTAGGTTAGTTAGTTAGTTAGTTAGTTAGTTAGTTAGTTAGTTAAGTTAGTTAGTTAGTTAGTTAGTTAGTTAGTTAGTTAGTTAGTTAGTTAGTTAGTTAGAGTTAGTTAGTTAGTTAGTTAGTTAGTTAGTTATTTAGTTAGTTAGCTAGTTAAATCACTGCATCATCCACTCAGATGCTTTGACTTGTTCCAGTGTGAAACGCTCGTTCACATCGGCTTTCAGAAGTCCCTTGATCAACTCAATGCAGTGTTCATCAACACCACACTGACTTGGAAAGGGGATTTCGCCAGAAGTTTGTTGCTCGAAAAGTCTCATAATATTCGAGTCACTGAATGGCATCTTGCCGAACATCATGCAGTAAAGGATAACTCCTAAACTCCACATGTCGGCTTTAAAGGGGTTGTAGGTTTCGGCCCTCAATACTTCAGGTGCCATATAGGCGGAACTTCCACAGAATGTGTCCGTAACCGATTCGGAACTTTCCATAAGGAAAGCAAAACCGAAGTCGGCTATTTTCACATTATCTTCGGAATCCAAGAGAATATTTTCCAGTTTTAAATCACGGTGAGCAATGTTTACCTCATGGCAATCACTGACACCACTGACTATTTGCTGGAACATTCGTTTTCCTGAAGTGCTTGAAAGGGCACCATTTTGCATAATATAATGTAGAAGATCACCACCGTCAGCAAATTCCATGAAAATGTACACGTCATCTTCCATCTCGATGACCTCTACAAGTTCAATTACATTGTTTGATTTCACTGAAGCCAAAGCATTCAGTTCACGTGGTAACATTTTGGAAATGAATTCAGGTCGAGAATTAGACTTATTAATTATTTTCACTGCCATTTTGCGGGGCATAGAGTCTTTAGAATACACACATTCTTTTATTTTACCGAAGCAGCCCTCACCAATGGTGCTGCCTAAAATATAACCTTGTTCTTTCAAAAACTTATCAGCCATAACTGACAGAGCTTTAGATGTTGATTGTATGAGAGATTTGATGTGTCAAAAGGTCAGTGACATTTCCTCAGCTTTTATACCAGCTGATCACTGTAACCTTACGTGCCCTAGGTCAAGACCCGTGACAAAAGGGAACATCGGATAATGAACTGGTCAGAGGACAGTAACTGGATTTGAATGTGACCTTGAGTACATTCAATGGAAAATGGGTACTTTGAATTTGAGTTGAACTGGTCACTTGATAACTGTTTGAGGCGGGACTCCTCTTGAAGGAAAAGTATATGGAGGTGTACTTTATGAGTTGACCCTGATGAATTGAACTGCCATCCCGTTGGCACCGACCAGGCAGTTCGCAGGCACTAGAAACATGTGCCTGTTTAAGGTATTGTCCACATACACGATCTGACGACATCGACCACTGTACAGTCGGAGAGGAGATGATACACATGAATACATTTTGAATAACAAACTGGGTCGGCAAAAATATCGTGCTCTGAGCGAGCGACACGATTTTCAGATTTTTTGCTTTGTTGACAAATATGGCTGAATAAAAGGTGATGTATAAAAATATAACAGAAACATTTTCTTCTTTTAATTGATATAGATAACCAGAAAATAAAAAAAAATCTTCTAGCTTTGCGCTGTGGGGCGGCGGCGTCGCTTGAAAATTTATTATTGTCAGATGTACCGGAAATTGGAAACCGGAAGCAAATCCTGAATTTTGCAGGCACCCAGCCACAAACAAGGAAATAGAATAGGTTTTAATAAAAACGATTATTAAAAACTACGAAAATGAGCAGATCTGCAAATATCGGTTGGCTTTTATTAGTAAACAGAGAATATGGGGTGAATTGACGGGAAAAGAAAGGAATAATAGAAAATTACATTCATCTTGTAGACCGAATCTTAAGATGTCACCTATTTTCACGAAATTGAAAAAATGGCCAAAAAAGTACCAAATGGCCATGGGAGGCGAATGTTCAAATTTATCTAAATACAATTAAAGTGATTTAAATGTGAGATGTAATATCTCAGAGTTATAAAAAAGACATTTGATATGAGTTTTTCATCTTGTGGCTTCTACAACTAGAGATGGCAAACACCAAAATTTGGTGAAAAAGTGAAAATTACGCTTTTTTACGTTTTTTCATAAAAAGGGTGTGCGTTTTAATTTTGACGTTCAAAAGTCAAATAATCCGCCACTGTGTCTTTATTACCAGTTTCATATATCGTAGGGAATCACGTGGAACGTAACTGGAGGAAAAAAGAATTGAAAAAATAATAATTGAAAAAAATAGTAAGTAGAACTAAAAAAAAGTGAATAATTGACAGGAAGTGAATAAGTTTCCCGCTCTCGCGAGAATATCGCCAAGTGAATAAGTTTCCCGCTCTCGCGAGAATATCGCCAACCACGGATAGTAGCAAGGGAGGTAATAAGTTTATCCCACCTTTCAAAAAGACAATCGGATACAGTGGATGTGTTTCTTCATAGATGTATTTATTTATTTATTTATTTATTTATTTATTTATTTATTTATTTATTTATTTATTTATTGTTTGTTTGTTTGTTTGTTTGTTTGTTTATTATTTCATTTATTTATTTATTTACATATTGATTGTAGTTATTTAGTTAGTGTTAGTTAGTTCGTTAGTTAGTTAGTTAGTTAGTTAGTTAGGTTAGTTAGTTAGTTAGGTTAGTTAGTTAGTTAGTTAGTTAGTTAGTTAGTTAGTTAAGTTAGTTAGTTAGTTAGTTAGTTAGTTAGTTAGTTAGTTAGAGTTAGTTAGTTAGTTAGTTAGTTAGTTAGTTATTTAGTTAGTTAGCTAGTTAAATCACTGCATCATCCACTCAGATGCTTTGACTTGTTCCAGTGTGAAACGCTCGTTCACATCGGCTTTCAGAAGTCCCTTGATCAACTCAATGCAGTGTTCATCAACACCACACTGACTTGGAAAGGGGATTTCGCCAGAAGTTTGTTGCTCGAAAAGTCTCATAATATTCGAGTCACTGAATGGCATCTTGCCGAACATCATGCAGTAAAGGATAACTCCTAAACTCCACATGTCGGCTTTAAAGGGGTTGTAGGTTTCGGCCCTCAATACTTCAGGTGCCATATAGGCGGAACTTCCACAGAATGTGTCCGTAACCGATTCGGAACTTTCCATAAGGAAAGCAAAACCGAAGTCGGCTATTTTCACATTATCTTCGGAATCCAAGAGAATATTTTCCAGTTTTAAATCACGGTGAGCAATGTTTACCTCATGGCAATCACTGACACCACTGACTATTTGCTGGAACATTCGTTTTCCTGAAGTGCTTGAAAGGGCACCATTTTGCATAATATAATGTAGAAGATCACCACCGTCAGCAAATTCCATGAAAATGTACACGTCATCTTCCATCTCGATGACCTCTACAAGTTCAATTACATTGTTTGATTTCACTGAAGCCAAAGCATTCAGTTCACGTGGTAACATTTTGGAAATGAATTCAGGTCGAGAATTAGACTTATTAATTATTTTCACTGCCATTTTGCGGGGCATAGAGTCTTTAGAATACACACATTCTTTTATTTTACCGAAGCAGCCCTCACCAATGGTGCTGCCTAAAATATAACCTTGTTCTTTCAAAAACTTATCAGCCATAACTGACAGAGCTTTAGATGTTGATTGTATGAGAGATTTGATGTGTCAAAAGGTCAGTGACATTTCCTCAGCTTTTATACCAGCTGATCACTGTAACCTTACGTGCCCTAGGTCAAGACCCGTGACAAAAGGGAACATCGGATAATGAACTGGTCAGAGGACAGTAACTGGATTTGAATGTGACCTTGAGTACATTCAATGGAAAATGGGTACTTTGAATTTGAGTTGAACTGGTCACTTGATAACTGTTTGAGGCGGGACTCCTCTTGAAGGAAAAGTATATGGAGGTGTACTTTATGAGTTGACCCTGATGAATTGAACTGCCATCCCGTTGGCACCGACCAGGCAGTTCGCAGGCACTAGAAACATGTGCCTGTTTAAGGTATTGTCCACATACACGATCTGACGACATCGACCACTGTACAGTCGGAGAGGAGATGATACACATGAATACATTTTGAATAACAAACTGGGTCGGCAAAAATATCGTGCTCTGAGCGAGCGACACGATTTTCAGATTTTTTGCTTTGTTGACAAATATGGCTGAATAAAAGGTGATGTATAAAAATATAACAGAAACATTTTCTTCTTTTAATTGATATAGATAACCAGAAAATAAAAAAAAATCTTCTAGCTTTGCGCTGTGGGGCGGCGGCGTCGCTTGAAAATTTATTATTGTCAGATGTACCGGAAATTGGAAACCGGAAGCAAATCCTGAATTTTGCAGGCACCCAGCCACAAACAAGGAAATAGAATAGGTTTTAATAAAAACGATTATTAAAAACTACGAAAATGAGCAGATCTGCAAATATCGGTTGGCTTTTATTAGTAAACAGAGAATATGGGGTGAATTGACGGGAAAAGAAAGGAATAATAGAAAATTACATTCATCTTGTAGACCGAATCTTAAGATGTCACCTATTTTCACGAAATTGAAAAAATGGCCAAAAAAGTACCAAATGGCCATGGGAGGCGAATGTTCAAATTTATCTAAATACAATTAAAGTGATTTAAATGTGAGATGTAATATCTCAGAGTTATAAAAAAGACATTTGATATGAGTTTTTCATCTTGTGGCTTCTACAACTAGAGATGGCAAACACCAAAATTTGGTGAAAAAGTGAAAATTACGCTTTTTTACGTTTTTTCATAAAAAGGGTGTGCGTTTTAATTTTGACGTTCAAAAGTCAAATAATCCGCCACTGTGTCTTTATTACCAGTTTCATATATCGTAGGGAATCACGTGGAACGTAACTGGAGGAAAAAAGAATTGAAAAAATAATAATTGAAAAAAATAGTAAGTAGAACTAAAAAAAAGTGAATAATTGACAGGAAGTGAATAAGTTTCCCGCTCTCGCGAGAATATCGCCAAGTGAATAAGTTTCCCGCTCTCGCGAGAATATCGCCAACCACGGATAGTAGCAAGGGAGGTAATAAGTTTATCCCACCTTTCAAAAAGACAATCGGATACAGTGGATGTGTTTCTTCATAGATGTATTTATTTATTTATTTATTTATTTATTTATTTATTTATTTATTTATTTATTTATTTATTTATTGTTTGTTTGTTTGTTTGTTTGTTTGTTTATTATTTCATTTATTTATTTATTTACATATTGATTGTAGTTATTTAGTTAGTGTTAGTTAGTTCGTTAGTTAGTTAGTTAGTTAGTTAGGTTAGTTAGTTAGTTAGGTTAGTTAGTTAGTTAGTTAGTTAGTTAGTTAAGTTAGTTAGTTAGTTAGTTAGTTAGTTAGTTAGTTAGTTAGTTAGAGTTAGTTAGTTAGTTAGTTAGTTAGTTAGTTATTTAGTTAGTTAGCTAGTTAAATCACTGCATCATCCACTCAGATGCTTTGACTTGTTCCAGTGTGAAACGCTCGTTCACATCGGCTTTCAGAAGTCCCTTGATCAACTCAATGCAGTGTTCATCAACACCACACTGACTTGGAAAGGGGATTTCGCCAGAAGTTTGTTGCTCGAAAAGTCTCATAATATTCGAGTCACTGAATGGCATCTTGCCGAACATCATGCAGTAAAGGATAACTCCTAAACTCCACATGTCGGCTTTAAAGGGGTTGTAGGTTTCGGCCCTCAATACTTCAGGTGCCATATAGGCGGAACTTCCACAGAATGTGTCCGTAACCGATTCGGAACTTTCCATAAGGAAAGCAAAACCGAAGTCGGCTATTTTCACATTATCTTCGGAATCCAAGAGAATATTTTCCAGTTTTAAATCACGGTGAGCAATGTTTACCTCATGGCAATCACTGACACCACTGACTATTTGCTGGAACATTCGTTTTCCTGAAGTGCTTGAAAGGGCACCATTTTGCATAATATAATGTAGAAGATCACCACCGTCAGCAAATTCCATGAAAATGTACACGTCATCTTCCATCTCGATGACCTCTACAAGTTCAATTACATTGTTTGATTTCACTGAAGCCAAAGCATTCAGTTCACGTGGTAACATTTTGGAAATGAATTCAGGTCGAGAATTAGACTTATTAATTATTTTCACTGCCATTTTGCGGGGCATAGAGTCTTTAGAATACACACATTCTTTTATTTTACCGAAGCAGCCCTCACCAATGGTGCTGCCTAAAATATAACCTTGTTCTTTCAAAAACTTATCAGCCATAACTGACAGAGCTTTAGATGTTGATTGTATGAGAGATTTGATGTGTCAAAAGGTCAGTGACATTTCCTCAGCTTTTATACCAGCTGATCACTGTAACCTTACGTGCCCTAGGTCAAGACCCGTGACAAAAGGGAACATCGGATAATGAACTGGTCAGAGGACAGTAACTGGATTTGAATGTGACCTTGAGTACATTCAATGGAAAATGGGTACTTTGAATTTGAGTTGAACTGGTCACTTGATAACTGTTTGAGGCGGGACTCCTCTTGAAGGAAAAGTATATGGAGGTGTACTTTATGAGTTGACCCTGATGAATTGAACTGCCATCCCGTTGGCACCGACCAGGCAGTTCGCAGGCACTAGAAACATGTGCCTGTTTAAGGTATTGTCCACATACACGATCTGACGACATCGACCACTGTACAGTCGGAGAGGAGATGATACACATGAATACATTTTGAATAACAAACTGGGTCGGCAAAAATATCGTGCTCTGAGCGAGCGACACGATTTTCAGATTTTTTGCTTTGTTGACAAATATGGCTGAATAAAAGGTGATGTATAAAAATATAACAGAAACATTTTCTTCTTTTAATTGATATAGATAACCAGAAAATAAAAAAAAATCTTCTAGCTTTGCGCTGTGGGGCGGCGGCGTCGCTTGAAAATTTATTATTGTCAGATGTACCGGAAATTGGAAACCGGAAGCAAATCCTGAATTTTGCAGGCACCCAGCCACAAACAAGGAAATAGAATAGGTTTTAATAAAAACGATTATTAAAAACTACGAAAATGAGCAGATCTGCAAATATCGGTTGGCTTTTATTAGTAAACAGAGAATATGGGGTGAATTGACGGGAAAAGAAAGGAATAATAGAAAATTACATTCATCTTGTAGACCGAATCTTAAGATGTCACCTATTTTCACGAAATTGAAAAAATGGCCAAAAAAGTACCAAATGGCCATGGGAGGCGAATGTTCAAATTTATCTAAATACAATTAAAGTGATTTAAATGTGAGATGTAATATCTCAGAGTTATAAAAAAGACATTTGATATGAGTTTTTCATCTTGTGGCTTCTACAACTAGAGATGGCAAACACCAAAATTTGGTGAAAAAGTGAAAATTACGCTTTTTTACGTTTTTTCATAAAAAGGGTGTGCGTTTTAATTTTGACGTTCAAAAGTCAAATAATCCGCCACTGTGTCTTTATTACCAGTTTCATATATCGTAGGGAATCACGTGGAACGTAACTGGAGGAAAAAAGAATTGAAAAAATAATAATTGAAAAAAATAGTAAGTAGAACTAAAAAAAAGTGAATAATTGACAGGAAGTGAATAAGTTTCCCGCTCTCGCGAGAATATCGCCAAGTGAATAAGTTTCCCGCTCTCGCGAGAATATCGCCAACCACGGATAGTAGCAAGGGAGGTAATAAGTTTATCCCACCTTTCAAAAAGACAATCGGATACAGTGGATGTGTTTCTTCATAGATGTATTTATTTATTTATTTATTTATTTATTTATTTATTTATTTATTTATTTATTTATTTATTGTTTGTTTGTTTGTTTGTTTGTTTGTTTATTATTTCATTTATTTATTTATTTACATATTGATTGTAGTTATTTAGTTAGTGTTAGTTAGTTCGTTAGTTAGTTAGTTAGTTAGTTAGGTTAGTTAGTTAGTTAGGTTAGTTAGTTAGTTAGTTAGTTAGTTAGTTAGTTAGTTAGTTAAGTTAGTTAGTTAGTTAGTTAGTTAGTTAGTTAGTTAGTTAGTTAGAGTTAGTTAGTTAGTTAGTTAGTTAGTTATTTAGTTAGTTAGCTAGTTAAATCACTGCATCATCCACTCAGATGCTTTGACTTGTTCCAGTGTGAAACGCTCGTTCACATCGGCTTTCAGAAGTCCCTTGATCAACTCAATGCAGTGTTCATCAACACCACACTGACTTGGAAAGGGGATTTCGCCAGAAGTTTGTTGCTCGAAAAGTCTCATAATATTCGAGTCACTGAATGGCATCTTGCCGAACATCATGCAGTAAAGGATAACTCCTAAACTCCACATGTCGGCTTTAAAGGGGTTGTAGGTTTCGGCCCTCAATACTTCAGGTGCCATATAGGCGGAACTTCCACAGAATGTGTCCGTAACCGATTCGGAACTTTCCATAAGGAAAGCAAAACCGAAGTCGGCTATTTTCACATTATCTTCGGAATCCAAGAGAATATTTTCCAGTTTTAAATCACGGTGAGCAATGTTTACCTCATGGCAATCACTGACACCACTGACTATTTGCTGGAACATTCGTTTTCCTGAAGTGCTTGAAAGGGCACCATTTTGCATAATATAATGTAGAAGATCACCACCGTCAGCAAATTCCATGAAAATGTACACGTCATCTTCCATCTCGATGACCTCTACAAGTTCAATTACATTGTTTGATTTCACTGAAGCCAAAGCATTCAGTTCACGTGGTAACATTTTGGAAATGAATTCAGGTCGAGAATTAGACTTATTAATTATTTTCACTGCCATTTTGCGGGGCATAGAGTCTTTAGAATACACACATTCTTTTATTTTACCGAAGCAGCCCTCACCAATGGTGCTGCCTAAAATATAACCTTGTTCTTTCAAAAACTTATCAGCCATAACTGACAGAGCTTTAGATGTTGATTGTATGAGAGATTTGATGTGTCAAAAGGTCAGCGACATTTCCTCAGCTTTTATACCAGCTGATCACTGTAACCTTACGTGCCCTAGGTCAAGACCCGTGACAAAAGGGAACATCGGATAATGAACTGGTCAGAGGACAGTAACTGGATTTGAATGTGACCTTGAGTACATTCAATGGAAAATGGGTACTTTGAATTTGAGTTGAACTGGTCACTTGATAACTGTTTGAGGCGGGACTCCTCTTGAAGGAAAAGTATATGGAGGTGTACTTTATGAGTTGACCCTGATGAATTGAACTGCCATCCCGTTGGCACCGACCAGGCAGTTCGCAGGCACTAGAAACATGTGCCTGTTTAAGGTATTGTCCACATACACGATCTGACGACATCGACCACTGTACAGTCGGAGAGGAGATGATACACATGAATACATTTTGAATAACAAACTGGGTCGGCAAAAATATCGTGCTCTGAGCGAGCGACACGATTTTCAGATTTTTTGCTTTGTTGACAAATATGGCTGAATAAAAGGTGATGTATAAAAATATAACAGAAACATTTTCTTCTTTTAATTGATATAGATAACCAGAAAATAAAAAAAAATCTTCTAGCTTTGCGCTGTGGGGCGGCGGCGTCGCTTGAAAATTTATTATTGTCAGATGTACCGGAAATTGGAAACCGGAAGCAAATCCTGAATTTTGCAGGCACCCAGCCACAAACAAGGAAATAGAATAGGTTTTAATAAAAACGATTATTAAAAACTACGAAAATGAGCAGATCTGCAAATATCGGTTGGCCTTTATTAGTAAACAGAGAATATGGGGTGAATTGACGGGAAAAGAAAGGAATAATAGAAAATTACATTCATCTTGTAGACCGAATCTTAAGATGTCACCTATTTTCACGAAATTGAAAAAATGGCCAAAAAAGTACCAAATGGCCATGGGAGGCGAATGTTCAAATTTATCTAAATACAATTAAAGTGATTTAAATGTGAGATGTAATATCTCAGAGTTATAAAAAAGACATTTGATATGAGTTTTTCATCTTGTGGCTTCTACAACTAGAGATGGCAAACACCAAAATTTGGTGAAAAAGTGAAAATTACGCTTTTTTACGTTTTTTCATAAAAAGGGTGTGCGTTTTAATTTTGACGTTCAAAAGTCAAATAATCCGCCACTGTGTCTTTATTACCAGTTTCATATATCGTAGGGAATCACGTGGAACGTAACTGGAGGAAAAAAGAATTGAAAAAATAATAATTGAAAAAAATAGTAAGTAGAACTAAAAAAAAGTGAATAATTGACAGGAAGTGAATAAGTTTCCCGCTCTCGCGAGAATATCGCCAAGTGAATAAGTTTCCCGCTCTCGCGAGAATATCGCCAACCACGGATAGTAGCAAGGGAGGTAATAAGTTTATCCCACCTTTCAAAAAGACAATCGGATACAGTGGATGTGTTTCTTCATAGATGTATTTATTTATTTATTTATTTATTTATTTATTTATTTATTTATTTATTTATTTATTGTTTGTTTGTTTGTTTGTTTGTTTGTTTATTATTTCATTTATTTATTTATTTACATATTGATTGTAGTTATTTAGTTAGTGTTAGTTAGTTCGTTAGTTAGTTAGTTAGTTAGTTAGGTTAGTTAGTTAGTTAGGTTAGTTAGTTAGTTAGTTAGTTAGTTAGTTAGTTAAGTTAGTTAGTTAGTTAGTTAGTTAGTTAGTTAGTTAGTTAGTTAGTTAGTTAGAGTTAGTTAGTTAGTTAGTTAGTTAGTTATTTAGTTAGTTAGCTAGTTAAATCACTGCATCATCCACTCAGATGCTTTGACTTGTTCCAGTGTGAAACGCTCGTTCACATCGGCTTTCAGAAGTCCCTTGATCAACTCAATGCAGTGTTCATCAACACCACACTGACTTGGAAAGGGGATTTCGCCAGAAGTTTGTTGCTCGAAAAGTCTCATAATATTCGAGTCACTGAATGGCATCTTGCCGAACATCATGCAGTAAAGGATAACTCCTAAACTCCACATGTCGGCTTTAAAGGGGTTGTAGGTTTCGGCCCTCAATACTTCAGGTGCCATATAGGCGGAACTTCCACAGAATGTGTCCGTAACCGATTCGGAACTTTCCATAAGGAAAGCAAAACCGAAGTCGGCTATTTTCACATTATCTTCGGAATCCAAGAGAATATTTTCCAGTTTTAAATCACGGTGAGCAATGTTTACCTCATGGCAATCACTGACACCACTGACTATTTGCTGGAACATTCGTTTTCCTGAAGTGCTTGAAAGGGCACCATTTTGCATAATATAATGTAGAAGATCACCACCGTCAGCAAATTCCATGAAAATGTACACGTCATCTTCCATCTCGATGACCTCTACAAGTTCAATTACATTGTTTGATTTCACTGAAGCCAAAGCATTCAGTTCACGTGGTAACATTTTGGAAATGAATTCAGGTCGAGAATTAGACTTATTAATTATTTTCACTGCCATTTTGCGGGGCATAGAGTCTTTAGAATACACACATTCTTTTATTTTACCGAAGCAGCCCTCACCAATGGTGCTGCCTAAAATATAACCTTGTTCTTTCAAAAACTTATCAGCCATAACTGACAGAGCTTTAGATGTTGATTGTATGAGAGATTTGATGTGTCAAAAGGTCAGTGACATTTCCTCAGCTTTTATACCAGCTGATCACTGTAACCTTACGTGCCCTAGGTCAAGACCCGTGACAAAAGGGAACATCGGATAATGAACTGGTCAGAGGACAGTAACTGGATTTGAATGTGACCTTGAGTACATTCAATGGAAAATGGGTACTTTGAATTTGAGTTGAACTGGTCACTTGATAACTGTTTGAGGCGGGACTCCTCTTGAAGGAAAAGTATATGGAGGTGTACTTTATGAGTTGACCCTGATGAATTGAACTGCCATCCCGTTGGCACCGACCAGGCAGTTCGCAGGCACTAGAAACATGTGCCTGTTTAAGGTATTGTCCACATACACGATCTGACGACATCGACCACTGTACAGTCGGAGAGGAGATGATACACATGAATACATTTTGAATAACAAACTGGGTCGGCAAAAATATCGTGCTCTGAGCGAGCGACACGATTTTCAGATTTTTTGCTTTGTTGACAAATATGGCTGAATAAAAGGTGATGTATAAAAATATAACAGAAACATTTTCTTCTTTTAATTGATATAGATAACCAGAAAATAAAAAAAAATCTTCTAGCTTTGCGCTGTGGGGCGGCGGCGTCGCTTGAAAATTTATTATTGTCAGATGTACCGGAAATTGGAAACCGGAAGCAAATCCTGAATTTTGCAGGCACCCAGCCACAAACAAGGAAATAGAATAGGTTTTAATAAAAACGATTATTAAAAACTACGAAAATGAGCAGATCTGCAAATATCGGTTGGCTTTTATTAGTAAACAGAGAATATGGGGTGAATTGACGGGAAAAGAAAGGAATAATAGAAAATTACATTCATCTTGTAGACCGAATCTTAAGATGTCACCTATTTTCACGAAATTGAAAAAATGGCCAAAAAAGTACCAAATGGCCATGGGAGGCGAATGTTCAAATTTATCTAAATACAATTAAAGTGATTTAAATGTGAGATGTAATATCTCAGAGTTATAAAAAAGACATTTGATATGAGTTTTTCATCTTGTGGCTTCTACAACTAGAGATGGCAAACACCAAAATTTGGTGAAAAAGTGAAAATTACGCTTTTTTACGTTTTTTCATAAAAAGGGTGTGCGTTTTAATTTTGACGTTCAAAAGTCAAATAATCCGCCACTGTGTCTTTATTACCAGTTTCATATATCGTAGGGAATCACGTGGAACGTAACTGGAGGAAAAAAGAATTGAAAAAATAATAATTGAAAAAAATAGTAAGTAGAACTAAAAAAAAGTGAATAATTGACAGGAAGTGAATAAGTTTCCCGCTCTCGCGAGAATATCGCCAAGTGAATAAGTTTCCCGCTCTCGCGAGAATATCGCCAACCACGGATAGTAGCAAGGGAGGTAATAAGTTTATCCCACCTTTCAAAAAGACAATCGGATACAGTGGATGTGTTTCTTCATAGATGTATTTATTTATTTATTTATTTATTTATTTATTTATTTATTTATTTATTTATTTATTTATTGTTTGTTTGTTTGTTTGTTTGTTTGTTTATTATTTCATTTATTTATTTATTTACATATTGATTGTAGTTATTTAGTTAGTGTTAGTTAGTTCGTTAGTTAGTTAGTTAGTTAGTTAGTTAGGTTAGTTAGTTAGTTAGGTTAGTTAGTTAGTTAGTTAGTTAGTTAAGTTAGTTAGTTAGTTAGTTAGTTAGTTAGTTAGAGTTAGTTAGTTAGTTAGTTAGTTAGTTAGTTATTTAGTTAGTTAGCTAGTTAAATCACTGCATCATCCACTCAGATGCTTTGACTTGTTCCAGTGTGAAACGCTCGTTCACATCGGCTTTCAGAAGTCCCTTGATCAACTCAATGCAGTGTTCATCAACACCACACTGACTTGGAAAGGGGATTTCGCCAGAAGTTTGTTGCTCGAAAAGTCTCATAATATTCGAGTCACTGAATGGCATCTTGCCGAACATCATGCAGTAAAGGATAACTCCTAAACTCCACATGTCGGCTTTAAAGGGGTTGTAGGTTTCGGCCCTCAATACTTCAGGTGCCATATAGGCGGAACTTCCACAGAATGTGTCCGTAACCGATTCGGAACTTTCCATAAGGAAAGCAAAACCGAAGTCGGCTATTTTCACATTATCTTCGGAATCCAAGAGAATATTTTCCAGTTTTAAATCACGGTGAGCAATGTTTACCTCATGGCAATCACTGACACCACTGACTATTTGCTGGAACATTCGTTTTCCTGAAGTGCTTGAAAGGGCACCATTTTGCATAATATAATGTAGAAGATCACCACCGTCAGCAAATTCCATGAAAATGTACACGTCATCTTCCATCTCGATGACCTCTACAAGTTCAATTACATTGTTTGATTTCACTGAAGCCAAAGCATTCAGTTCACGTGGTAACATTTTGGAAATGAATTCAGGTCGAGAATTAGACTTATTAATTATTTTCACTGCCATTTTGCGGGGCATAGAGTCTTTAGAATACACACATTCTTTTATTTTACCGAAGCAGCCCTCACCAATGGTGCTGCCTAAAATATAACCTTGTTCTTTCAAAAACTTATCAGCCATAACTGACAGAGCTTTAGATGTTGATTGTATGAGAGATTTGATGTGTCAAAAGGTCAGTGACATTTCCTCAGCTTTTATACCAGCTGATCACTGTAACCTTACGTGCCCTAGGTCAAGACCCGTGACAAAAGGGAACATCGGATAATGAACTGGTCAGAGGACAGTAACTGGATTTGAATGTGACCTTGAGTACATTCAATGGAAAATGGGTACTTTGAATTTGAGTTGAACTGGTCACTTGATAACTGTTTGAGGCGGGACTCCTCTTGAAGGAAAAGTATATGGAGGTGTACTTTATGAGTTGACCCTGATGAATTGAACTGCCATCCCGTTGGCACCGACCAGGCAGTTCGCAGGCACTAGAAACATGTGCCTGTTTAAGGTATTGTCCACATACACGATCTGACGACATCGACCACTGTACAGTCGGAGAGGAGATGATACACATGAATACATTTTGAATAACAAACTGGGTCGGCAAAAATATCGTGCTCTGAGCGAGCGACACGATTTTCAGATTTTTTGCTTTGTTGACAAATATGGCTGAATAAAAGGTGATGTATAAAAATATAACAGAAACATTTTCTTCTTTTAATTGATATAGATAACCAGAAAATAAAAAAAAATCTTCTAGCTTTGCGCTGTGGGGCGGCGGCGTCGCTTGAAAATTTATTATTGTCAGATGTACCGGAAATTGGAAACCGGAAGCAAATCCTGAATTTTGCAGGCACCCAGCCACAAACAAGGAAATAGAATAGGTTTTAATAAAAACGATTATTAAAAACTACGAAAATGAGCAGATCTGCAAATATCGGTTGGCTTTTATTAGTAAACAGAGAATATGGGGTGAATTGACGGGAAAAGAAAGGAATAATAGAAAATTACATTCATCTTGTAGACCGAATCTTAAGATGTCACCTATTTTCACGAAATTGAAAAAATGGCCAAAAAAGTACCAAATGGCCATGGGAGGCGAATGTTCAAATTTATCTAAATACAATTAAAGTGATTTAAATGTGAGATGTAATATCTCAGAGTTATAAAAAAGACATTTGATATGAGTTTTTCATCTTGTGGCTTCTACAACTAGAGATGGCAAACACCAAAATTTGGTGAAAAAGTGAAAATTACGCTTTTTTACGTTTTTTCATAAAAAGGGTGTGCGTTTTAATTTTGACGTTCAAAAGTCAAATAATCCGCCACTGTGTCTTTATTACCAGTTTCATATATCGTAGGGAATCACGTGGAACGTAACTGGAGGAAAAAAGAATTGAAAAAATAATAATTGAAAAAAATAGTAAGTAGAACTAAAAAAAAGTGAATAATTGACAGGAAGTGAATAAGTTTCCCGCTCTCGCGAGAATATCGCCAAGTGAATAAGTTTCCCGCTCTCGCGAGAATATCGCCAACCACGGATAGTAGCAAGGGAGGTAATAAGTTTATCCCACCTTTCAAAAAGACAATCGGATACAGTGGATGTGTTTCTTCATAGATGTATTTATTTATTTATTTATTTATTTATTTATTTATTTATTTATTTATTTATTTATTTATTGTTTGTTTGTTTGTTTGTTTGTTTGTTTATTATTTCATTTATTTATTTATTTACATATTGATTGTAGTTATTTAGTTAGTGTTAGTTAGTTCGTTAGTTAGTTAGTTAGTTAGTTAGTTAGGTTAGTTAGTTAGTTAGGTTAGTTAGTTAGTTAGTTAGTTAGTTAGTTAGTTAGTTAGTTAAGTTAGTTAGTTAGTTAGTTAGTTAGTTAGTTAGTTAGTTAGTTAGTTAGAGTTAGTTAGTTAGTTAGTTAGTTAGTTAGTTATTTAGTTAGTTAGCTAGTTAAATCACTGCATCATCCACTCAGATGCTTTGACTTGTTCCAGTGTGAAACGCTCGTTCACATCGGCTTTCAGAAGTCCCTTGATCAACTCAATGCAGTGTTCATCAACACCACACTGACTTGGAAAGGGGATTTCGCCAGAAGTTTGTTGCTCGAAAAGTCTCATAATATTCGAGTCACTGAATGGCATCTTGCCGAACATCATGCAGTAAAGGATAACTCCTAAACTCCACATGTCGGCTTTAAAGGGGTTGTAGGTTTCGGCCCTCAATACTTCAGGTGCCATATAGGCGGAACTTCCACAGAATGTGTCCGTAACCGATTCGGAACTTTCCATAAGGAAAGCAAAACCGAAGTCGGCTATTTTCACATTATCTTCGGAATCCAAGAGAATATTTTCCAGTTTTAAATCACGGTGAGCAATGTTTACCTCATGGCAATCACTGACACCACTGACTATTTGCTGGAACATTCGTTTTCCTGAAGTGCTTGAAAGGGCACCATTTTGCATAATATAATGTAGAAGATCACCACCGTCAGCAAATTCCATGAAAATGTACACGTCATCTTCCATCTCGATGACCTCTACAAGTTCAATTACATTGTTTGATTTCACTGAAGCCAAAGCATTCAGTTCACGTGGTAACATTTTGGAAATGAATTCAGGTCGAGAATTAGACTTATTAATTATTTTCACTGCCATTTTGCGGGGCATAGAGTCTTTAGAATACACACATTCTTTTATTTTACCGAAGCAGCCCTCACCAATGGTGCTGCCTAAAATATAACCTTGTTCTTTCAAAAACTTATCAGCCATAACTGACAGAGCTTTAGATGTTGATTGTATGAGAGATTTGATGTGTCAAAAGGTCAGTGACATTTCCTCAGCTTTTATACCAGCTGATCACTGTAACCTTACGTGCCCTAGGTCAAGACCCGTGACAAAAGGGAACATCGGATAATGAACTGGTCAGAGGACAGTAACTGGATTTGAATGTGACCTTGAGTACATTCAATGGAAAATGGGTACTTTGAATTTGAGTTGAACTGGTCACTTGATAACTGTTTGAGGCGGGACTCCTCTTGAAGGAAAAGTATATGGAGGTGTACTTTATGAGTTGACCCTGATGAATTGAACTGCCATCCCGTTGGCACCGACCAGGCAGTTCGCAGGCACTAGAAACATGTGCCTGTTTAAGGTATTGTCCACATACACGATCTGACGACATCGACCACTGTACAGTCGGAGAGGAGATGATACACATGAATACATTTTGAATAACAAACTGGGTCGGCAAAAATATCGTGCTCTGAGCGAGCGACACGATTTTCAGATTTTTTGCTTTGTTGACAAATATGGCTGAATAAAAGGTGATGTATAAAAATATAACAGAAACATTTTCTTCTTTTAATTGATATAGATAACCAGAAAATAAAAAAAAATCTTCTAGCTTTGCGCTGTGGGGCGGCGGCGTCGCTTGAAAATTTATTATTGTCAGATGTACCGGAAATTGGAAACCGGAAGCAAATCCTGAATTTTGCAGGCACCCAGCCACAAACAAGGAAATAGAATAGGTTTTAATAAAAACGATTATTAAAAACTACGAAAATGAGCAGATCTGCAAATATCGGTTGGCTTTTATTAGTAAACAGAGAATATGGGGTGAATTGACGGGAAAAGAAAGGAATAATAGAAAATTACATTCATCTTGTAGACCGAATCTTAAGATGTCACCTATTTTCACGAAATTGAAAAAATGGCCAAAAAAGTACCAAATGGCCATGGGAGGCGAATGTTCAAATTTATCTAAATACAATTAAAGTGATTTAAATGTGAGATGTAATATCTCAGAGTTATAAAAAAGACATTTGATATGAGTTTTTCATCTTGTGGCTTCTACAACTAGAGATGGCAAACACCAAAATTTGGTGAAAAAGTGAAAATTACGCTTTTTTACGTTTTTTCATAAAAAGGGTGTGCGTTTTAATTTTGACGTTCAAAAGTCAAATAATCCGCCACTGTGTCTTTATTACCAGTTTCATATATCGTAGGGAATCACGTGGAACGTAACTGGAGGAAAAAAGAATTGAAAAAATAATAATTGAAAAAAATAGTAAGTAGAACTAAAAAAAAGTGAATAATTGACAGGAAGTGAATAAGTTTCCCGCTCTCGCGAGAATATCGCCAAGTGAATAAGTTTCCCGCTCTCGCGAGAATATCGCCAACCACGGATAGTAGCAAGGGAGGTAATAAGTTTATCCCACCTTTCAAAAAGACAATCGGATACAGTGGATGTGTTTCTTCATAGATGTATTTATTTATTTATTTATTTATTTATTTATTTATTTATTTATTTATTTATTTATTTATTGTTTGTTTGTTTGTTTGTTTGTTTGTTTATTATTTCATTTATTTATTTATTTACATATTGATTGTAGTTATTTAGTTAGTGTTAGTTAGTTCGTTAGTTAGTTAGTTAGTTAGTTAGGTTAGTTAGTTAGTTAGGTTAGTTAGTTAGTTAGTTAGTTAGTTAGTTAGTTAAGTTAGTTAGTTAGTTAGTTAGTTAGTTAGTTAGTTAGTTAGTTAGTTAGAGTTAGTTAGTTAGTTAGTTAGTTAGTTAGTTATTTAGTTAGTTAGCTAGTTAAATCACTGCATCATCCACTCAGATGCTTTGACTTGTTCCAGTGTGAAACGCTCGTTCACATCGGCTTTCAGAAGTCCCTTGATCAACTCAATGCAGTGTTCATCAACACCACACTGACTTGGAAAGGGGATTTCGCCAGAAGTTTGTTGCTCGAAAAGTCTCATAATATTCGAGTCACTGAATGGCATCTTGCCGAACATCATGCAGTAAAGGATAACTCCTAAACTCCACATGTCGGCTTTAAAGGGGTTGTAGGTTTCGGCCCTCAATACTTCAGGTGCCATATAGGCGGAACTTCCACAGAATGTGTCCGTAACCGATTCGGAACTTTCCATAAGGAAAGCAAAACCGAAGTCGGCTATTTTCACATTATCTTCGGAATCCAAGAGAATATTTTCCAGTTTTAAATCACGGTGAGCAATGTTTACCTCATGGCAATCACTGACACCACTGACTATTTGCTGGAACATTCGTTTTCCTGAAGTGCTTGAAAGGGCACCATTTTGCATAATATAATGTAGAAGATCACCACCGTCAGCAAATTCCATGAAAATGTACACGTCATCTTCCATCTCGATGACCTCTACAAGTTCAATTACATTGTTTGATTTCACTGAAGCCAAAGCATTCAGTTCACGTGGTAACATTTTGGAAATGAATTCAGGTCGAGAATTAGACTTATTAATTATTTTCACTGCCATTTTGCGGGGCATAGAGTCTTTAGAATACACACATTCTTTTATTTTACCGAAGCAGCCCTCACCAATGGTGCTGCCTAAAATATAACCTTGTTCTTTCAAAAACTTATCAGCCATAACTGACAGAGCTTTAGATGTTGATTGTATGAGAGATTTGATGTGTCAAAAGGTCAGTGACATTTCCTCAGCTTTTATACCAGCTGATCACTGTAACCTTACGTGCCCTAGGTCAAGACCCGTGACAAAAGGGAACATCGGATAATGAACTGGTCAGAGGACAGTAACTGGATTTGAATGTGACCTTGAGTACATTCAATGGAAAATGGGTACTTTGAATTTGAGTTGAACTGGTCACTTGATAACTGTTTGAGGCGGGACTCCTCTTGAAGGAAAAGTATATGGAGGTGTACTTTATGAGTTGACCCTGATGAATTGAACTGCCATCCCGTTGGCACCGACCAGGCAGTTCGCAGGCACTAGAAACATGTGCCTGTTTAAGGTATTGTCCACATACACGATCTGACGACATCGACCACTGTACAGTCGGAGAGGAGATGATACACATGAATACATTTTGAATAACAAACTGGGTCGGCAAAAATATCGTGCTCTGAGCGAGCGACACGATTTTCAGATTTTTTGCTTTGTTGACAAATATGGCTGAATAAAAGGTGATGTATAAAAATATAACAGAAACATTTTCTTCTTTTAATTGATATAGATAACCAGAAAATAAAAAAAAATCTTCTAGCTTTGCGCTGTGGGGCGGCGGCGTCGCTTGAAAATTTATTATTGTCAGATGTACCGGAAATTGGAAACCGGAAGCAAATCCTGAATTTTGCAGGCACCCAGCCACAAACAAGGAAATAGAATAGGTTTTAATAAAAACGATTATTAAAAACTACGAAAATGAGCAGATCTGCAAATATCGGTTGGCTTTTATTAGTAAACAGAGAATATGGGGTGAATTGACGGGAAAAGAAAGGAATAATAGAAAATTACATTCATCTTGTAGACCGAATCTTAAGATGTCACCTATTTTCACGAAATTGAAAAAATGGCCAAAAAAGTACCAAATGGCCATGGGAGGCGAATGTTCAAATTTATCTAAATACAATTAAAGTGATTTAAATGTGAGATGTAATATCTCAGAGTTATAAAAAAGACATTTGATATGAGTTTTTCATCTTGTGGCTTCTACAACTAGAGATGGCAAACACCAAAATTTGGTGAAAAAGTGAAAATTACGCTTTTTTACGTTTTTTCATAAAAAGGGTGTGCGTTTTAATTTTGACGTTCAAAAGTCAAATAATCCGCCACTGTGTCTTTATTACCAGTTTCATATATCGTAGGGAATCACGTGGAACGTAACTGGAGGAAAAAAGAATTGAAAAAATAATAATTGAAAAAAATAGTAAGTAGAACTAAAAAAAAGTGAATAATTGACAGGAAGTGAATAAGTTTCCCGCTCTCGCGAGAATATCGCCAAGTGAATAAGTTTCCCGCTCTCGCGAGAATATCGCCAACCACGGATAGTAGCAAGGGAGGTAATAAGTTTATCCCACCTTTCAAAAAGACAATCGGATACAGTGGATGTGTTTCTTCATAGATGTATTTATTTATTTATTTATTTATTTATTTATTTATTTATTTATTTATTTATTTATTTATTTATTGTTTGTTTGTTTGTTTGTTTGTTTGTTTATTATTTCATTTATTTATTTATTTACATATTGATTGTAGTTATTTAGTTAGTGTTAGTTAGTTCGTTAGTTAGTTAGTTAGTTAGTTAGGTTAGTTAGTTAGTTAGGTTAGTTAGTTAGTTAGTTAGTTAGTTAGTTAGTTAAGTTAGTTAGTTAGTTAGTTAGTTAGTTAGTTAGTTAGTTAGTTAGTTAGTTAGAGTTAGTTAGTTATTTAGTTAGTTAGTTATTTAGTTAGTTAGCTAGTTAAATCACTGCATCATCCACTCAGATGCTTTGACTTGTTCCAGTGTGAAACGCTCGTTCACATCGGCTTTCAGAAGTCCCTTGATCAACTCAATGCAGTGTTCATCAACACCACACTGACTTGGAAAGGGGATTTCGCCAGAAGTTTGTTGCTCGAAAAGTCTCATAATATTCGAGTCACTGAATGGCATCTTGCCGAACATCATGCAGTAAAGGATAACTCCTAAACTCCACATGTCGGCTTTAAAGGGGTTGTAGGTTTCGGCCCTCAATACTTCAGGTGCCATATAGGCGGAACTTCCACAGAATGTGTCCGTAACCGATTCGGAACTTTCCATAAGGAAAGCAAAACCGAAGTCGGCTATTTTCACATTATCTTCGGAATCCAAGAGAATATTTTCCAGTTTTAAATCACGGTGAGCAATGTTTACCTCATGGCAATCACTGACACCACTGACTATTTGCTGGAACATTCGTTTTCCTGAAGTGCTTGAAAGGGCACCATTTTGCATAATATAATGTAGAAGATCACCACCGTCAGCAAATTCCATGAAAATGTACACGTCATCTTCCATCTCGATGACCTCTACAAGTTCAATTACATTGTTTGATTTCACTGAAGCCAAAGCATTCAGTTCACGTGGTAACATTTTGGAAATGAATTCAGGTCGAGAATTAGACTTATTAATTATTTTCACTGCCATTTTGCGGGGCATAGAGTCTTTAGAATACACACATTCTTTTATTTTACCGAAGCAGCCCTCACCAATGGTGCTGCCTAAAATATAACCTTGTTCTTTCAAAAACTTATCAGCCATAACTGACAGAGCTTTAGATGTTGATTGTATGAGAGATTTGATGTGTCAAAAGGTCAGTGACATTTCCTCAGCTTTTATACCAGCTGATCACTGTAACCTTACGTGCCCTAGGTCAAGACCCGTGACAAAAGGGAACATCGGATAATGAACTGGTCAGAGGACAGTAACTGGATTTGAATGTGACCTTGAGTACATTCAATGGAAAATGGGTACTTTGAATTTGAGTTGAACTGGTCACTTGATAACTGTTTGAGGCGGGACTCCTCTTGAAGGAAAAGTATATGGAGGTGTACTTTATGAGTTGACCCTGATGAATTGAACTGCCATCCCGTTGGCACCGACCAGGCAGTTCGCAGGCACTAGAAACATGTGCCTGTTTAAGGTATTGTCCACATACACGATCTGACGACATCGACCACTGTACAGTCGGAGAGGAGATGATACACATGAATACATTTTGAATAACAAACTGGGTCGGCAAAAATATCGTGCTCTGAGCGAGCGACACGATTTTCAGATTTTTTGCTTTGTTGACAAATATGGCTGAATAAAAGGTGATGTATAAAAATATAACAGAAACATTTTCTTCTTTTAATTGATATAGATAACCAGAAAATAAAAAAAAATCTTCTAGCTTTGCGCTGTGGGGCGGCGGCGTCGCTTGAAAATTTATTATTGTCAGATGTACCGGAAATTGGAAACCGGAAGCAAATCCTGAATTTTGCAGGCACCCAGCCACAAACAAGGAAATAGAATAGGTTTTAATAAAAACGATTATTAAAAACTACGAAAATGAGCAGATCTGCAAATATCGGTTGGCCTTTATTAGTAAACAGAGAATATGGGGTGAATTGACGGGAAAAGAAAGGAATAATAGAAAATTACATTCATCTTGTAGACCGAATCTTAAGATGTCACCTATTTTCACGAAATTGAAAAAATGGCCAAAAAAGTACCAAATGGCCATGGGAGGCGAATGTTCAAATTTATCTAAATACAATTAAAGTGATTTAAATGTGAGATGTAATATCTCAGAGTTATAAAAAAGACATTTGATATGAGTTTTTCATCTTGTGGCTTCTACAACTAGAGATGGCAAACACCAAAATTTGGTGAAAAAGTGAAAATTACGCTTTTTTACGTTTTTTCATAAAAAGGGTGTGCGTTTTAATTTTGACGTTCAAAAGTCAAATAATCCGCCACTGTGTCTTTATTACCAGTTTCATATATCGTAGGGAATCACGTGGAACGTAACTGGAGGAAAAAAGAATTGAAAAAATAATAATTGAAAAAAATAGTAAGTAGAACTAAAAAAAAGTGAATAATTGACAGGAAGTGAATAAGTTTCCCGCTCTCGCGAGAATATCGCCAAGTGAATAAGTTTCCCGCTCTCGCGAGAATATCGCCAACCACGGATAGTAGCAAGGGAGGTAATAAGTTTATCCCACCTTTCAAAAAGACAATCGGATACAGTGGATGTGTTTCTTCATAGATGTATTTATTTATTTATTTATTTATTTATTTATTTATTTATTTATTTATTTATTTATTTATTTATTGTTTGTTTGTTTGTTTGTTTGTTTGTTTATTATTTCATTTATTTATTTATTTACATATTGATTGTAGTTATTTAGTTAGTGTTAGTTAGTTCGTTAGTTAGTTAGTTAGTTAGTTAGGTTAGTTAGTTAGTTAGGTTAGTTAGTTAGTTAGTTAGTTAGTTAGTTAGTTAGTTAGTTAGTTAAGTTAGTTAGTTAGTTAGTTAGTTAGTTAGTTAGTTAGTTAGTTAGAGTTAGTTAGTTAGTTAGTTAGTTAGTTATTTAGTTAGTTAGCTAGTTAAATCACTGCATCATCCACTCAGATGCTTTGACTTGTTCCAGTGTGAAACGCTCGTTCACATCGGCTTTCAGAAGTCCCTTGATCAACTCAATGCAGTGTTCATCAACACCACACTGACTTGGAAAGGGGATTTCGCCAGAAGTTTGTTGCTCGAAAAGTCTCATAATATTCGAGTCACTGAATGGCATCTTGCCGAACATCATGCAGTAAAGGATAACTCCTAAACTCCACATGTCGGCTTTAAAGGGGTTGTAGGTTTCGGCCCTCAATACTTCAGGTGCCATATAGGCGGAACTTCCACAGAATGTGTCCGTAACCGATTCGGAACTTTCCATAAGGAAAGCAAAACCGAAGTCGGCTATTTTCACATTATCTTCGGAATCCAAGAGAATATTTTCCAGTTTTAAATCACGGTGAGCAATGTTTACCTCATGGCAATCACTGACACCACTGACTATTTGCTGGAACATTCGTTTTCCTGAAGTGCTTGAAAGGGCACCATTTTGCATAATATAATGTAGAAGATCACCACCGTCAGCAAATTCCATGAAAATGTACACGTCATCTTCCATCTCGATGACCTCTACAAGTTCAATTACATTGTTTGATTTCACTGAAGCCAAAGCATTCAGTTCACGTGGTAACATTTTGGAAATGAATTCAGGTCGAGAATTAGACTTATTAATTATTTTCACTGCCATTTTGCGGGGCATAGAGTCTTTAGAATACACACATTCTTTTATTTTACCGAAGCAGCCCTCACCAATGGTGCTGCCTAAAATATAACCTTGTTCTTTCAAAAACTTATCAGCCATAACTGACAGAGCTTTAGATGTTGATTGTATGAGAGATTTGATGTGTCAAAAGGTCAGTGACATTTCCTCAGCTTTTATACCAGCTGATCACTGTAACCTTACGTGCCCTAGGTCAAGACCCGTGACAAAAGGGAACATCGGATAATGAACTGGTCAGAGGACAGTAACTGGATTTGAATGTGACCTTGAGTACATTCAATGGAAAATGGGTACTTTGAATTTGAGTTGAACTGGTCACTTGATAACTGTTTGAGGCGGGACTCCTCTTGAAGGAAAAGTATATGGAGGTGTACTTTATGAGTTGACCCTGATGAATTGAACTGCCATCCCGTTGGCACCGACCAGGCAGTTCGCAGGCACTAGAAACATGTGCCTGTTTAAGGTATTGTCCACATACACGATCTGACGACATCGACCACTGTACAGTCGGAGAGGAGATGATACACATGAATACATTTTGAATAACAAACTGGGTCGGCAAAAATATCGTGCTCTGAGCGAGCGACACGATTTTCAGATTTTTTGCTTTGTTGACAAATATGGCTGAATAAAAGGTGATGTATAAAAATATAACAGAAACATTTTCTTCTTTTAATTGATATAGATAACCAGAAAATAAAAAAAAATCTTCTAGCTTTGCGCTGTGGGGCGGCGGCGTCGCTTGAAAATTTATTATTGTCAGATGTACCGGAAATTGGAAACCGGAAGCAAATCCTGAATTTTGCAGGCACCCAGCCACAAACAAGGAAATAGAATAGGTTTTAATAAAAACGATTATTAAAAACTACGAAAATGAGCAGATCTGCAAATATCGGTTGGCTTTTATTAGTAAACAGAGAATATGGGGTGAATTGACGGGAAAAGAAAGGAATAATAGAAAATTACATTCATCTTGTAGACCGAATCTTAAGATGTCACCTATTTTCACGAAATTGAAAAAATGGCCAAAAAAGTACCAAATGGCCATGGGAGGCGAATGTTCAAATTTATCTAAATACAATTAAAGTGATTTAAATGTGAGATGTAATATCTCAGAGTTATAAAAAAGACATTTGATATGAGTTTTTCATCTTGTGGCTTCTACAACTAGAGATGGCAAACACCAAAATTTGGTGAAAAAGTGAAAATTACGCTTTTTTACGTTTTTTCATAAAAAGGGTGTGCGTTTTAATTTTGACGTTCAAAAGTCAAATAATCCGCCACTGTGTCTTTATTACCAGTTTCATATATCGTAGGGAATCACGTGGAACGTAACTGGAGGAAAAAAGAATTGAAAAAATAATAATTGAAAAAAATAGTAAGTAGAACTAAAAAAAAGTGAATAATTGACAGGAAGTGAATAAGTTTCCCGCTCTCGCGAGAATATCGCCAAGTGAATAAGTTTCCCGCTCTCGCGAGAATATCGCCAACCATGGATAGTAGCAAGGGAGGTAATAAGTTTATCCCACCTTTCAAAAAGACAATCGGATACAGTGGATGTGTTTCTTCATAGATGTATTTATTTATTTATTTATTTATTTATTTATTTATTTATTTATTTATTGTTTGTTTGTTTGTTTGTTTGTTTGTTTATTATTTCATTTATTTATTTATTTACATATTGATTGTAGTTATTTAGTTAGTGTTAGTTAGTTCGTTAGTTAGTTAGTTAGTTAGGTTAGTTAGTTAGTTAGGTTAGTTAGTTAGTTAGTTAGTTAGTTAGTTAAGTTAGTTAGTTAGTTAGTTAGTTAGTTAGTTAGTTAGTTAGTTAGTTAGTTAGTTAGTTAGAGTTAGTTAGTTAGTTAGTTAGTTAGTTATTTAGTTAGTTAGCTAGTTAAATCACTGCATCATCCACTCAGATGCTTTGACTTGTTCCAGTGTGAAACGCTCGTTCACATCGGCTTTCAGAAGTCCCTTGATCAACTCAATGCAGTGTTCATCAACACCACACTGACTTGGAAAGGGGATTTCGCCAGAAGTTTGTTGCTCGAAAAGTCTCATAATATTCGAGTCACTGAATGGCATCTTGCCGAACATCATGCAGTAAAGGATAACTCCTAAACTCCACATGTCGGCTTTAAAGGGGTTGTAGGTTTCGGCCCTCAATACTTCAGGTGCCATATAGGCGGAACTTCCACAGAATGTGTCCGTAACCGATTCGGAACTTTCCATAAGGAAAGCAAAACCGAAGTCGGCTATTTTCACATTATCTTCGGAATCCAAGAGAATATTTTCCAGTTTTAAATCACGGTGAGCAATGTTTACCTCATGGCAATCACTGACACCACTGACTATTTGCTGGAACATTCGTTTTCCTGAAGTGCTTGAAAGGGCACCATTTTGCATAATATAATGTAGAAGATCACCACCGTCAGCAAATTCCATGAAAATGTACACGTCATCTTCCATCTCGATGACCTCTACAAGTTCAATTACATTGTTTGATTTCACTGAAGCCAAAGCATTCAGTTCACGTGGTAACATTTTGGAAATGAATTCAGGTCGAGAATTAGACTTATTAATTATTTTCACTGCCATTTTGCGGGGCATAGAGTCTTTAGAATACACACATTCTTTTATTTTACCGAAGCAGCCCTCACCAATGGTGCTGCCTAAAATATAACCTTGTTCTTTCAAAAACTTATCAGCCATAACTGACAGAGCTTTAGATGTTGATTGTATGAGAGATTTGATGTGTCAAAAGGTCAGTGACATTTCCTCAGCTTTTATACCAGCTGATCACTGTAACCTTACGTGCCCTAGGTCAAGACCCGTGACAAAAGGGAACATCGGATAATGAACTGGTCAGAGGACAGTAACTGGATTTGAATGTGACCTTGAGTACATTCAATGGAAAATGGGTACTTTGAATTTGAGTTGAACTGGTCACTTGATAACTGTTTGAGGCGGGACTCCTCTTGAAGGAAAAGTATATGGAGGTGTACTTTATGAGTTGACCCTGATGAATTGAACTGCCATCCCGTTGGCACCGACCAGGCAGTTCGCAGGCACTAGAAACATGTGCCTGTTTAAGGTATTGTCCACATACACGATCTGACGACATCGACCACTGTACAGTCGGAGAGGAGATGATACACATGAATACATTTTGAATAACAAACTGGGTCGGCAAAAATATCGTGCTCTGAGCGAGCGACACGATTTTCAGATTTTTTGCTTTGTTGACAAATATGGCTGAATAAAAGGTGATGTATAAAAATATAACAGAAACATTTTCTTCTTTTAATTGATATAGATAACCAGAAAATAAAAAAAAATCTTCTAGCTTTGCGCTGTGGGGCGGCGGCGTCGCTTGAAAATTTATTATTGTCAGATGTACCGGAAATTGGAAACCGGAAGCAAATCCTGAATTTTGCAGGCACCCAGCCACAAACAAGGAAATAGAATAGGTTTTAATAAAAACGATTATTAAAAACTACGAAAATGAGCAGATCTGCAAATATCGGTTGGCTTTTATTAGTAAACAGAGAATATGGGGTGAATTGACGGGAAAAGAAAGGAATAATAGAAAATTACATTCATCTTGTAGACCGAATCTTAAGATGTCACCTATTTTCACGAAATTGAAAAAATGGCCAAAAAAGTACCAAATGGCCATGGGAGGCGAATGTTCAAATTTATCTAAATACAATTAAAGTGATTTAAATGTGAGATGTAATATCTCAGAGTTATAAAAAAGACATTTGATATGAGTTTTTCATCTTGTGGCTTCTACAACTAGAGATGGCAAACACCAAAATTTGGTGAAAAAGTGAAAATTACGCTTTTTTACGTTTTTTCATAAAAAGGGTGTGCGTTTTAATTTTGACGTTCAAAAGTCAAATAATCCGCCACTGTGTCTTTATTACCAGTTTCATATATCGTAGGGAATCACGTGGAACGTAACTGGAGGAAAAAAGAATTGAAAAAATAATAATTGAAAAAAATAGTAAGTAGAACTAAAAAAAAGTGAATAATTGACAGGAAGTGAATAAGTTTCCCGCTCTCGCGAGAATATCGCCAAGTGAATAAGTTTCCCGCTCTCGCGAGAATATCGCCAACCACGGATAGTAGCAAGGGAGGTAATAAGTTTATCCCACCTTTCAAAAAGACAATCGGATACAGTGGATGTGTTTCTTCATAGATGTATTTATTTATTTATTTATTTATTTATTTATTTATTTATTTATTTATTTATTGTTTGTTTGTTTGTTTGTTTGTTTGTTTATTATTTCATTTATTTATTTATTTACATATTGATTGTAGTTATTTAGTTAGTGTTAGTTAGTTCGTTAGTTAGTTAGTTAGTTAGTTAGGTTAGTTAGTTAGTTAGGTTAGTTAGTTAGTTAGTTAGTTAGTTAGTTAGTTAGTTAAGTTAGTTAGTTAGTTAGTTAGTTAGTTAGTTAGTTAGTTAGTTAGTTAGAGTTAGTTAGTTAGTTAGTTAGTTAGTTATTTAGTTAGTTAGCTAGTTAAATCACTGCATCATCCACTCAGATGCTTTGACTTGTTCCAGTGTGAAACGCTCGTTCACATCGGCTTTCAGAAGTCCCTTGATCAACTCAATGCAGTGTTCATCAACACCACACTGACTTGGAAAGGGGATTTCGCCAGAAGTTTGTTGCTCGAAAAGTCTCATAATATTCGAGTCACTGAATGGCATCTTGCCGAACATCATGCAGTAAAGGATAACTCCTAAACTCCACATGTCGGCTTTAAAGGGGTTGTAGGTTTCGGCCCTCAATACTTCAGGTGCCATATAGGCGGAACTTCCACAGAATGTGTCCGTAACCGATTCGGAACTTTCCATAAGGAAAGCAAAACCGAAGTCGGCTATTTTCACATTATCTTCGGAATCCAAGAGAATATTTTCCAGTTTTAAATCACGGTGAGCAATGTTTACCTCATGGCAATCACTGACACCACTGACTATTTGCTGGAACATTCGTTTTCCTGAAGTGCTTGAAAGGGCACCATTTTGCATAATATAATGTAGAAGATCACCACCGTCAGCAAATTCCATGAAAATGTACACGTCATCTTCCATCTCGATGACCTCTACAAGTTCAATTACATTGTTTGATTTCACTGAAGCCAAAGCATTCAGTTCACGTGGTAACATTTTGGAAATGAATTCAGGTCGAGAATTAGACTTATTAATTATTTTCACTGCCATTTTGCGGGGCATAGAGTCTTTAGAATACACACATTCTTTTATTTTACCGAAGCAGCCCTCACCAATGGTGCTGCCTAAAATATAACCTTGTTCTTTCAAAAACTTATCAGCCATAACTGACAGAGCTTTAGATGTTGATTGTATGAGAGATTTGATGTGTCAAAAGGTCAGTGACATTTCCTCAGCTTTTATACCAGCTGATCACTGTAACCTTACGTGCCCTAGGTCAAGACCCGTGACAAAAGGGAACATCGGATAATGAACTGGTCAGAGGACAGTAACTGGATTTGAATGTGACCTTGAGTACATTCAATGGAAAATGGGTACTTTGAATTTGAGTTGAACTGGTCACTTGATAACTGTTTGAGGCGGGACTCCTCTTGAAGGAAAAGTATATGGAGGTGTACTTTATGAGTTGACCCTGATGAATTGAACTGCCATCCCGTTGGCACCGACCAGGCAGTTCGCAGGCACTAGAAACATGTGCCTGTTTAAGGTATTGTCCACATACACGATCTGACGACATCGACCACTGTACAGTCGGAGAGGAGATGATACACATGAATACATTTTGAATAACAAACTGGGTCGGCAAAAATATCGTGCTCTGAGCGAGCGACACGATTTTCAGATTTTTTGCTTTGTTGACAAATATGGCTGAATAAAAGGTGATGTATAAAAATATAACAGAAACATTTTCTTCTTTTAATTGATATAGATAACCAGAAAATAAAAAAAAATCTTCTAGCTTTGCGCTGTGGGGCGGCGGCGTCGCTTGAAAATTTATTATTGTCAGATGTACCGGAAATTGGAAACCGGAAGCAAATCCTGAATTTTGCAGGCACCCAGCCACAAACAAGGAAATAGAATAGGTTTTAATAAAAACGATTATTAAAAACTACGAAAATGAGCAGATCTGCAAATATCGGTTGGCCTTTATTAGTAAACAGAGAATATGGGGTGAATTGACGGGAAAAGAAAGGAATAATAGAAAATTACATTCATCTTGTAGACCGAATCTTAAGATGTCACCTATTTTCACGAAATTGAAAAAATGGCCAAAAAAGTACCAAATGGCCATGGGAGGCGAATGTTCAAATTTATCTAAATACAATTAAAGTGATTTAAATGTGAGATGTAATATCTCAGAGTTATAAAAAAGACATTTGATATGAGTTTTTCATCTTGTGGCTTCTACAACTAGAGATGGCAAACACCAAAATTTGGTGAAAAAGTGAAAATTACGCTTTTTTACGTTTTTTCATAAAAAGGGTGTGCGTTTTAATTTTGACGTTCAAAAGTCAAATAATCCGCCACTGTGTCTTTATTACCAGTTTCATATATCGTAGGGAATCACGTGGAACGTAACTGGAGGAAAAAAGAATTGAAAAAATAATAATTGAAAAAAATAGTAAGTAGAACTAAAAAAAAGTGAATAATTGACAGGAAGTGAATAAGTTTCCCGCTCTCGCGAGAATATCGCCAAGTGAATAAGTTTCCCGCTCTCGCGAGAATATCGCCAACCACGGATAGTAGCAAGGGAGGTAATAAGTTTATCCCACCTTTCAAAAAGACAATCGGATACAGTGGATGTGTTTCTTCATAGATGTATTTATTTATTTATTTATTTATTTATTTATTTATTTATTTATTTATTTATTTATTTATTGTTTGTTTGTTTGTTTGTTTGTTTGTTTATTATTTCATTTATTTATTTATTTACATATTGATTGTAGTTATTTAGTTAGTGTTAGTTAGTTCGTTAGTTAGTTAGTTAGTTAGTTAGGTTAGTTAGTTAGTTAGGTTAGTTAGTTAGTTAGTTAGTTAGTTAGTTAGTTAGTTAGTTAGTTAAGTTAGTTAGTTAGTTAGTTAGTTAGTTAGTTAGTTAGTTAGAGTTAGTTAGTTAGTTAGTTAGTTATTTAGTTAGTTAGCTAGTTAAATCACTGCATCATCCACTCAGATGCTTTGACTTGTTCCAGTGTGAAACGCTCGTTCACATCGGCTTTCAGAAGTCCCTTGATCAACTCAATGCAGTGTTCATCAACACCACACTGACTTGGAAAGGGGATTTCGCCAGAAGTTTGTTGCTCGAAAAGTCTCATAATATTCGAGTCACTGAATGGCATCTTGCCGAACATCATGCAGTAAAGGATAACTCCTAAACTCCACATGTCGGCTTTAAAGGGGTTGTAGGTTTCGGCCCTCAATACTTCAGGTGCCATATAGGCGGAACTTCCACAGAATGTGTCCGTAACCGATTCGGAACTTTCCATAAGGAAAGCAAAACCGAAGTCGGCTATTTTCACATTATCTTCGGAATCCAAGAGAATATTTTCCAGTTTTAAATCACGGTGAGCAATGTTTACCTCATGGCAATCACTGACACCACTGACTATTTGCTGGAACATTCGTTTTCCTGAAGTGCTTGAAAGGGCACCATTTTGCATAATATAATGTAGAAGATCACCACCGTCAGCAAATTCCATGAAAATGTACACGTCATCTTCCATCTCGATGACCTCTACAAGTTCAATTACATTGTTTGATTTCACTGAAGCCAAAGCATTCAGTTCACGTGGTAACATTTTGGAAATGAATTCAGGTCGAGAATTAGACTTATTAATTATTTTCACTGCCATTTTGCGGGGCATAGAGTCTTTAGAATACACACATTCTTTTATTTTACCGAAGCAGCCCTCACCAATGGTGCTGCCTAAAATATAACCTTGTTCTTTCAAAAACTTATCAGCCATAACTGACAGAGCTTTAGATGTTGATTGTATGAGAGATTTGATGTGTCAAAAGGTCAGTGACATTTCCTCAGCTTTTATACCAGCTGATCACTGTAACCTTACGTGCCCTAGGTCAAGACCCGTGACAAAAGGGAACATCGGATAATGAACTGGTCAGAGGACAGTAACTGGATTTGAATGTGACCTTGAGTACATTCAATGGAAAATGGGTACTTTGAATTTGAGTTGAACTGGTCACTTGATAACTGTTTGAGGCGGGACTCCTCTTGAAGGAAAAGTATATGGAGGTGTACTTTATGAGTTGACCCTGATGAATTGAACTGCCATCCCGTTGGCACCGACCAGGCAGTTCGCAGGCACTAGAAACATGTGCCTGTTTAAGGTATTGTCCACATACACGATCTGACGACATCGACCACTGTACAGTCGGAGAGGAGATGATACACATGAATACATTTTGAATAACAAACTGGGTCGGCAAAAATATCGTGCTCTGAGCGAGCGACACGATTTTCAGATTTTTTGCTTTGTTGACAAATATGGCTGAATAAAAGGTGATGTATAAAAATATAACAGAAACATTTTCTTCTTTTAATTGATATAGATAACCAGAAAATAAAAAAAAATCTTCTAGCTTTGCGCTGTGGGGCGGCGGCGTCGCTTGAAAATTTATTATTGTCAGATGTACCGGAAATTGGAAACCGGAAGCAAATCCTGAATTTTGCAGGCACCCAGCCACAAACAAGGAAATAGAATAGGTTTTAATAAAAACGATTATTAAAAACTACGAAAATGAGCAGATCTGCAAATATCGGTTGGCTTTTATTAGTAAACAGAGAATATGGGGTGAATTGACGGGAAAAGAAAGGAATAATAGAAAATTACATTCATCTTGTAGACCGAATCTTAAGATGTCACCTATTTTCACGAAATTGAAAAAATGGCCAAAAAAGTACCAAATGGCCATGGGAGGCGAATGTTCAAATTTATCTAAATACAATTAAAGTGATTTAAATGTGAGATGTAATATCTCAGAGTTATAAAAAAGACATTTGATATGAGTTTTTCATCTTGTGGCTTCTACAACTAGAGATGGCAAACACCAAAATTTGGTGAAAAAGTGAAAATTACGCTTTTTTACGTTTTTTCATAAAAAGGGTGTGCGTTTTAATTTTGACGTTCAAAAGTCAAATAATCCGCCACTGTGTCTTTATTACCAGTTTCATATATCGTAGGGAATCACGTGGAACGTAACTGGAGGAAAAAAGAATTGAAAAAATAATAATTGAAAAAAATAGTAAGTAGAACTAAAAAAAAGTGAATAATTGACAGGAAGTGAATAAGTTTCCCGCTCTCGCGAGAATATCGCCAAGTGAATAAGTTTCCCGCTCTCGCGAGAATATCGCCAACCACGGATAGTAGCAAGGGAGGTAATAAGTTTATCCCACCTTTCAAAAAGACAATCGGATACAGTGGATGTGTTTCTTCATAGATGTATTTATTTATTTATTTATTTATTTATTTATTTATTTATTTATTTATTGTTTGTTTGTTTGTTTGTTTGTTTGTTTATTATTTCATTTATTTATTTATTTACATATTGATTGTAGTTATTTAGTTAGTGTTAGTTAGTTCGTTAGTTAGTTAGTTAGTTAGTTAGGTTAGTTAGTTAGTTAGGTTAGTTAGTTAGTTAGTTAGTTAGTTAGTTAGTTAGTTAGTTAAGTTAGTTAGTTAGTTAGTTAGTTAGTTAGTTAGAGTTAGTTAGTTAGTTAGTTAGTTAGTTATTTAGTTAGTTAGCTAGTTAAATCACTGCATCATCCACTCAGATGCTTTGACTTGTTCCAGTGTGAAACGCTCGTTCACATCGGCTTTCAGAAGTCCCTTGATCAACTCAATGCAGTGTTCATCAACACCACACTGACTTGGAAAGGGGATTTCGCCAGAAGTTTGTTGCTCGAAAAGTCTCATAATATTCGAGTCACTGAATGGCATCTTGCCGAACATCATGCAGTAAAGGATAACTCCTAAACTCCACATGTCGGCTTTAAAGGGGTTGTAGGTTTCGGCCCTCAATACTTCAGGTGCCATATAGGCGGAACTTCCACAGAATGTGTCCGTAACCGATTCGGAACTTTCCATAAGGAAAGCAAAACCGAAGTCGGCTATTTTCACATTATCTTCGGAATCCAAGAGAATATTTTCCAGTTTTAAATCACGGTGAGCAATGTTTACCTCATGGCAATCACTGACACCACTGACTATTTGCTGGAACATTCGTTTTCCTGAAGTGCTTGAAAGGGCACCATTTTGCATAATATAATGTAGAAGATCACCACCGTCAGCAAATTCCATGAAAATGTACACGTCATCTTCCATCTCGATGACCTCTACAAGTTCAATTACATTGTTTGATTTCACTGAAGCCAAAGCATTCAGTTCACGTGGTAACATTTTGGAAATGAATTCAGGTCGAGAATTAGACTTATTAATTATTTTCACTGCCATTTTGCGGGGCATAGAGTCTTTAGAATACACACATTCTTTTATTTTACCGAAGCAGCCCTCACCAATGGTGCTGCCTAAAATATAACCTTGTTCTTTCAAAAACTTATCAGCCATAACTGACAGAGCTTTAGATGTTGATTGTATGAGAGATTTGATGTGTCAAAAGGTCAGTGACATTTCCTCAGCTTTTATACCAGCTGATCACTGTAACCTTACGTGCCCTAGGTCAAGACCCGTGACAAAAGGGAACATCGGATAATGAACTGGTCAGAGGACAGTAACTGGATTTGAATGTGACCTTGAGTACATTCAATGGAAAATGGGTACTTTGAATTTGAGTTGAACTGGTCACTTGATAACTGTTTGAGGCGGGACTCCTCTTGAAGGAAAAGTATATGGAGGTGTACTTTATGAGTTGACCCTGATGAATTGAACTGCCATCCCGTTGGCACCGACCAGGCAGTTCGCAGGCACTAGAAACATGTGCCTGTTTAAGGTATTGTCCACATACACGATCTGACGACATCGACCACTGTACAGTCGGAGAGGAGATGATACACATGAATACATTTTGAATAACAAACTGGGTCGGCAAAAATATCGTGCTCTGAGCGAGCGACACGATTTTCAGATTTTTTGCTTTGTTGACAAATATGGCTGAATAAAAGGTGATGTATAAAAATATAACAGAAACATTTTCTTCTTTTAATTGATATAGATAACCAGAAAATAAAAAAAAATCTTCTAGCTTTGCGCTGTGGGGCGGCGGCGTCGCTTGAAAATTTATTATTGTCAGATGTACCGGAAATTGGAAACCGGAAGCAAATCCTGAATTTTGCAGGCACCCAGCCACAAACAAGGAAATAGAATAGGTTTTAATAAAAACGATTATTAAAAACTACGAAAATGAGCAGATCTGCAAATATCGGTTGGCTTTTATTAGTAAACAGAGAATATGGGGTGAATTGACGGGAAAAGAAAGGAATAATAGAAAATTACATTCATCTTGTAGACCGAATCTTAAGATGTCACCTATTTTCACGAAATTGAAAAAATGGCCAAAAAAGTACCAAATGGCCATGGGAGGCGAATGTTCAAATTTATCTAAATACAATTAAAGTGATTTAAATGTGAGATGTAATATCTCAGAGTTATAAAAAAGACATTTGATATGAGTTTTTCATCTTGTGGCTTCTACAACTAGAGATGGCAAACACCAAAATTTGGTGAAAAAGTGAAAATTACGCTTTTTTACGTTTTTTCATAAAAAGGGTGTGCGTTTTAATTTTGACGTTCAAAAGTCAAATAATCCGCCACTGTGTCTTTATTACCAGTTTCATATATCGTAGGGAATCACGTGGAACGTAACTGGAGGAAAAAAGAATTGAAAAAATAATAATTGAAAAAAATAGTAAGTAGAACTAAAAAAAAGTGAATAATTGACAGGAAGTGAATAAGTTTCCCGCTCTCGCGAGAATATCGCCAAGTGAATAAGTTTCCCGCTCTCGCGAGAATATCGCCAACCACGGATAGTAGCAAGGGAGGTAATAAGTTTATCCCACCTTTCAAAAAGACAATCGGATACAGTGGATGTGTTTCTTCATAGATGTATTTATTTATTTATTTATTTATTTATTTATTTATTTATTTATTTATTTATTTATTTATTTATTGTTTGTTTGTTTGTTTGTTTGTTTGTTTATTATTTCATTTATTTATTTATTTACATATTGATTGTAGTTATTTAGTTAGTGTTAGTTAGTTCGTTAGTTAGTTAGTTAGTTAGTTAGGTTAGTTAGTTAGTTAGGTTAGTTAGTTAGTTAGTTAGTTAGTTAGTTAAGTTAGTTAGTTAGTTAGTTAGTTAGTTAGTTAGTTAGTTAGTTAGAGTTAGTTAGTTAGTTAGTTAGTTAGTTATTTAGTTAGTTAGCTAGTTAAATCACTGCATCATCCACTCAGATGCTTTGACTTGTTCCAGTGTGAAACGCTCGTTCACATCGGCTTTCAGAAGTCCCTTGATCAACTCAATGCAGTGTTCATCAACACCACACTGACTTGGAAAGGGGATTTCGCCAGAAGTTTGTTGCTCGAAAAGTCTCATAATATTCGAGTCACTGAATGGCATCTTGCCGAACATCATGCAGTAAAGGATAACTCCTAAACTCCACATGTCGGCTTTAAAGGGGTTGTAGGTTTCGGCCCTCAATACTTCAGGTGCCATATAGGCGGAACTTCCACAGAATGTGTCCGTAACCGATTCGGAACTTTCCATAAGGAAAGCAAAACCGAAGTCGGCTATTTTCACATTATCTTCGGAATCCAAGAGAATATTTTCCAGTTTTAAATCACGGTGAGCAATGTTTACCTCATGGCAATCACTGACACCACTGACTATTTGCTGGAACATTCGTTTTCCTGAAGTGCTTGAAAGGGCACCATTTTGCATAATATAATGTAGAAGATCACCACCGTCAGCAAATTCCATGAAAATGTACACGTCATCTTCCATCTCGATGACCTCTACAAGTTCAATTACATTGTTTGATTTCACTGAAGCCAAAGCATTCAGTTCACGTGGTAACATTTTGGAAATGAATTCAGGTCGAGAATTAGACTTATTAATTATTTTCACTGCCATTTTGCGGGGCATAGAGTCTTTAGAATACACACATTCTTTTATTTTACCGAAGCAGCCCTCACCAATGGTGCTGCCTAAAATATAACCTTGTTCTTTCAAAAACTTATCAGCCATAACTGACAGAGCTTTAGATGTTGATTGTATGAGAGATTTGATGTGTCAAAAGGTCAGTGACATTTCCTCAGCTTTTATACCAGCTGATCACTGTAACCTTACGTGCCCTAGGTCAAGACCCGTGACAAAAGGGAACATCGGATAATGAACTGGTCAGAGGACAGTAACTGGATTTGAATGTGACCTTGAGTACATTCAATGGAAAATGGGTACTTTGAATTTGAGTTGAACTGGTCACTTGATAACTGTTTGAGGCGGGACTCCTCTTGAAGGAAAAGTATATGGAGGTGTACTTTATGAGTTGACCCTGATGAATTGAACTGCCATCCCGTTGGCACCGACCAGGCAGTTCGCAGGCACTAGAAACATGTGCCTGTTTAAGGTATTGTCCACATACACGATCTGACGACATCGACCACTGTACAGTCGGAGAGGAGATGATACACATGAATACATTTTGAATAACAAACTGGGTCGGCAAAAATATCGTGCTCTGAGCGAGCGACACGATTTTCAGATTTTTTGCTTTGTTGACAAATATGGCTGAATAAAAGGTGATGTATAAAAATATAACAGAAACATTTTCTTCTTTTAATTGATATAGATAACCAGAAAATAAAAAAAAATCTTCTAGCTTTGCGCTGTGGGGCGGCGGCGTCGCTTGAAAATTTATTATTGTCAGATGTACCGGAAATTGGAAACCGGAAGCAAATCCTGAATTTTGCAGGCACCCAGCCACAAACAAGGAAATAGAATAGGTTTTAATAAAAACGATTATTAAAAACTACGAAAATGAGCAGATCTGCAAATATCGGTTGGCTTTTATTAGTAAACAGAGAATATGGGGTGAATTGACGGGAAAAGAAAGGAATAATAGAAAATTACATTCATCTTGTAGACCGAATCTTAAGATGTCACCTATTTTCACGAAATTGAAAAAATGGCCAAAAAAGTACCAAATGGCCATGGGAGGCGAATGTTCAAATTTATCTAAATACAATTAAAGTGATTTAAATGTGAGATGTAATATCTCAGAGTTATAAAAAAGACATTTGATATGAGTTTTTCATCTTGTGGCTTCTACAACTAGAGATGGCAAACACCAAAATTTGGTGAAAAAGTGAAAATTACGCTTTTTTACGTTTTTTCATAAAAAGGGTGTGCGTTTTAATTTTGACGTTCAAAAGTCAAATAATCCGCCACTGTGTCTTTATTACCAGTTTCATATATCGTAGGGAATCACGTGGAACGTAACTGGAGGAAAAAAGAATTGAAAAAATAATAATTGAAAAAAATAGTAAGTAGAACTAAAAAAAAGTGAATAATTGACAGGAAGTGAATAAGTTTCCCGCTCTCGCGAGAATATCGCCAAGTGAATAAGTTTCCCGCTCTCGCGAGAATATCGCCAACCACGGATAGTAGCAAGGGAGGTAATAAGTTTATCCCACCTTTCAAAAAGACAATCGGATACAGTGGATGTGTTTCTTCATAGATGTATTTATTTATTTATTTATTTATTTATTTATTTATTTATTTATTTATTTATTTATTTATTTATTTATTGTTTGTTTGTTTGTTTGTTTGTTTGTTTATTATTTCATTTATTTATTTATTTACATATTGATTGTAGTTATTTAGTTAGTGTTAGTTAGTTCGTTAGTTAGTTAGTTAGTTAGTTAGGTTAGTTAGTTAGTTAGGTTAGTTAGTTAGTTAGTTAGTTAGTTAGTTAGTTAGTTAAGTTAGTTAGTTAGTTAGTTAGTTAGTTAGTTAGTTAGTTAGTTAGTTAGTTAGAGTTAGTTAGTTAGTTAGTTAGTTAGTTATTTAGTTAGTTAGCTAGTTAAATCACTGCATCATCCACTCAGATGCTTTGACTTGTTCCAGTGTGAAACGCTCGTTCACATCGGCTTTCAGAAGTCCCTTGATCAACTCAATGCAGTGTTCATCAACACCACACTGACTTGGAAAGGGGATTTCGCCAGAAGTTTGTTGCTCGAAAAGTCTCATAATATTCGAGTCACTGAATGGCATCTTGCCGAACATCATGCAGTAAAGGATAACTCCTAAACTCCACATGTCGGCTTTAAAGGGGTTGTAGGTTTCGGCCCTCAATACTTCAGGTGCCATATAGGCGGAACTTCCACAGAATGTGTCCGTAACCGATTCGGAACTTTCCATAAGGAAAGCAAAACCGAAGTCGGCTATTTTCACATTATCTTCGGAATCCAAGAGAATATTTTCCAGTTTTAAATCACGGTGAGCAATGTTTACCTCATGGCAATCACTGACACCACTGACTATTTGCTGGAACATTCGTTTTCCTGAAGTGCTTGAAAGGGCACCATTTTGCATAATATAATGTAGAAGATCACCACCGTCAGCAAATTCCATGAAAATGTACACGTCATCTTCCATCTCGATGACCTCTACAAGTTCAATTACATTGTTTGATTTCACTGAAGCCAAAGCATTCAGTTCACGTGGTAACATTTTGGAAATGAATTCAGGTCGAGAATTAGACTTATTAATTATTTTCACTGCCATTTTGCGGGGCATAGAGTCTTTAGAATACACACATTCTTTTATTTTACCGAAGCAGCCCTCACCAATGGTGCTGCCTAAAATATAACCTTGTTCTTTCAAAAACTTATCAGCCATAACTGACAGAGCTTTAGATGTTGATTGTATGAGAGATTTGATGTGTCAAAAGGTCAGTGACATTTCCTCAGCTTTTATACCAGCTGATCACTGTAACCTTACGTGCCCTAGGTCAAGACCCGTGACAAAAGGGAACATCGGATAATGAACTGGTCAGAGGACAGTAACTGGATTTGAATGTGACCTTGAGTACATTCAATGGAAAATGGGTACTTTGAATTTGAGTTGAACTGGTCACTTGATAACTGTTTGAGGCGGGACTCCTCTTGAAGGAAAAGTATATGGAGGTGTACTTTATGAGTTGACCCTGATGAATTGAACTGCCATCCCGTTGGCACCGACCAGGCAGTTCGCAGGCACTAGAAACATGTGCCTGTTTAAGGTATTGTCCACATACACGATCTGACGACATCGACCACTGTACAGTCGGAGAGGAGATGATACACATGAATACATTTTGAATAACAAACTGGGTCGGCAAAAATATCGTGCTCTGAGCGAGCGACACGATTTTCAGATTTTTTGCTTTGTTGACAAATATGGCTGAATAAAAGGTGATGTATAAAAATATAACAGAAACATTTTCTTCTTTTAATTGATATAGATAACCAGAAAATAAAAAAAAATCTTCTAGCTTTGCGCTGTGGGGCGGCGGCGTCGCTTGAAAATTTATTATTGTCAGATGTACCGGAAATTGGAAACCGGAAGCAAATCCTGAATTTTGCAGGCACCCAGCCACAAACAAGGAAATAGAATAGGTTTTAATAAAAACGATTATTAAAAACTACGAAAATGAGCAGATCTGCAAATATCGGTTGGCCTTTATTAGTAAACAGAGAATATGGGGTGAATTGACGGGAAAAGAAAGGAATAATAGAAAATTACATTCATCTTGTAGACCGAATCTTAAGATGTCACCTATTTTCACGAAATTGAAAAAATGGCCAAAAAAGTACCAAATGGCCATGGGAGGCGAATGTTCAAATTTATCTAAATACAATTAAAGTGATTTAAATGTGAGATGTAATATCTCAGAGTTATAAAAAAGACATTTGATATGAGTTTTTCATCTTGTGGCTTCTACAACTAGAGATGGCAAACACCAAAATTTGGTGAAAAAGTGAAAATTACGCTTTTTTACGTTTTTTCATAAAAAGGGTGTGCGTTTTAATTTTGACGTTCAAAAGTCAAATAATCCGCCACTGTGTCTTTATTACCAGTTTCATATATCGTAGGGAATCACGTGGAACGTAACTGGAGGAAAAAAGAATTGAAAAAATAATAATTGAAAAAAATAGTAAGTAGAACTAAAAAAAAGTGAATAATTGACAGGAAGTGAATAAGTTTCCCGCTCTCGCGAGAATATCGCCAAGTGAATAAGTTTCCCGCTCTCGCGAGAATATCGCCAACCACGGATAGTAGCAAGGGAGGTAATAAGTTTATCCCACCTTTCAAAAAGACAATCGGATACAGTGGATGTGTTTCTTCATAGATGTATTTATTTATTTATTTATTTATTTATTTATTTATTTATTTATTTATTTATTTATTTATTGTTTGTTTGTTTGTTTGTTTGTTTATTATTTCATTTATTTATTTATTTACATATTGATTGTAGTTATTTAGTTAGTGTTAGTTAGTTCGTTAGTTAGTTAGTTAGTTAGTTAGGTTAGTTAGTTAGTTAGGTTAGTTAGTTAGTTAGTTAGTTAGTTAGTTAGTTAGTTAGTTAAGTTAGTTAGTTAGTTAGTTAGTTAGTTAGTTAGTTAGTTAGTTAGTTAGTTAGAGTTAGTTAGTTAGTTAGTTAGTTAGTTATTTAGTTAGTTAGCTAGTTAAATCACTGCATCATCCACTCAGATGCTTTGACTTGTTCCAGTGTGAAACGCTCGTTCACATCGGCTTTCAGAAGTCCCTTGATCAACTCAATGCAGTGTTCATCAACACCACACTGACTTGGAAAGGGGATTTCGCCAGAAGTTTGTTGCTCGAAAAGTCTCATAATATTCGAGTCACTGAATGGCATCTTGCCGAACATCATGCAGTAAAGGATAACTCCTAAACTCCACATGTCGGCTTTAAAGGGGTTGTAGGTTTCGGCCCTCAATACTTCAGGTGCCATATAGGCGGAACTTCCACAGAATGTGTCCGTAACCGATTCGGAACTTTCCATAAGGAAAGCAAAACCGAAGTCGGCTATTTTCACATTATCTTCGGAATCCAAGAGAATATTTTCCAGTTTTAAATCACGGTGAGCAATGTTTACCTCATGGCAATCACTGACACCACTGACTATTTGCTGGAACATTCGTTTTCCTGAAGTGCTTGAAAGGGCACCATTTTGCATAATATAATGTAGAAGATCACCACCGTCAGCAAATTCCATGAAAATGTACACGTCATCTTCCATCTCGATGACCTCTACAAGTTCAATTACATTGTTTGATTTCACTGAAGCCAAAGCATTCAGTTCACGTGGTAACATTTTGGAAATGAATTCAGGTCGAGAATTAGACTTATTAATTATTTTCACTGCCATTTTGCGGGGCATAGAGTCTTTAGAATACACACATTCTTTTATTTTACCGAAGCAGCCCTCACCAATGGTGCTGCCTAAAATATAACCTTGTTCTTTCAAAAACTTATCAGCCATAACTGACAGAGCTTTAGATGTTGATTGTATGAGAGATTTGATGTGTCAAAAGGTCAGTGACATTTCCTCAGCTTTTATACCAGCTGATCACTGTAACCTTACGTGCCCTAGGTCAAGACCCGTGACAAAAGGGAACATCGGATAATGAACTGGTCAGAGGACAGTAACTGGATTTGAATGTGACCTTGAGTACATTCAATGGAAAATGGGTACTTTGAATTTGAGTTGAACTGGTCACTTGATAACTGTTTGAGGCGGGACTCCTCTTGAAGGAAAAGTATATGGAGGTGTACTTTATGAGTTGACCCTGATGAATTGAACTGCCATCCCGTTGGCACCGACCAGGCAGTTCGCAGGCACTAGAAACATGTGCCTGTTTAAGGTATTGTCCACATACACGATCTGACGACATCGACCACTGTACAGTCGGAGAGGAGATGATACACATGAATACATTTTGAATAACAAACTGGGTCGGCAAAAATATCGTGCTCTGAGCGAGCGACACGATTTTCAGATTTTTTGCTTTGTTGACAAATATGGCTGAATAAAAGGTGATGTATAAAAATATAACAGAAACATTTTCTTCTTTTAATTGATATAGATAACCAGAAAATAAAAAAAAATCTTCTAGCTTTGCGCTGTGGGGCGGCGGCGTCGCTTGAAAATTTATTATTGTCAGATGTACCGGAAATTGGAAACCGGAAGCAAATCCTGAATTTTGCAGGCACCCAGCCACAAACAAGGAAATAGAATAGGTTTTAATAAAAACGATTATTAAAAACTACGAAAATGAGCAGATCTGCAAATATCGGTTGGCTTTTATTAGTAAACAGAGAATATGGGGTGAATTGACGGGAAAAGAAAGGAATAATAGAAAATTACATTCATCTTGTAGACCGAATCTTAAGATGTCACCTATTTTCACGAAATTGAAAAAATGGCCAAAAAAGTACCAAATGGCCATGGGAGGCGAATGTTCAAATTTATCTAAATACAATTAAAGTGATTTAAATGTGAGATGTAATATCTCAGAGTTATAAAAAAGACATTTGATATGAGTTTTTCATCTTGTGGCTTCTACAACTAGAGATGGCAAACACCAAAATTTGGTGAAAAAGTGAAAATTACGCTTTTTTACGTTTTTTCATAAAAAGGGTGTGCGTTTTAATTTTGACGTTCAAAAGTCAAATAATCCGCCACTGTGTCTTTATTACCAGTTTCATATATCGTAGGGAATCACGTGGAACGTAACTGGAGGAAAAAAGAATTGAAAAAATAATAATTGAAAAAAATAGTAAGTAGAACTAAAAAAAAGTGAATAATTGACAGGAAGTGAATAAGTTTCCCGCTCTCGCGAGAATATCGCCAAGTGAATAAGTTTCCCGCTCTCGCGAGAATATCGCCAACCACGGATAGTAGCAAGGGAGGTAATAAGTTTATCCCACCTTTCAAAAAGACAATCGGATACAGTGGATGTGTTTCTTCATAGATGTATTTATTTATTTATTTATTTATTTATTTATTTATTTATTTATTTATTTATTTATTTATTTATTTATTTATTGTTTGTTTGTTTGTTTGTTTGTTTGTTTATTATTTCATTTATTTATTTATTTACATATTGATTGTAGTTATTTAGTTAGTGTTAGTTAGTTAGTTAGTTAGTTAGTTAGGTTAGTTAGTTAGTTAGGTTAGTTAGTTAGTTAGTTAGTTAGTTAGTTAGTTAGTTAGTTAAGTTAGTTAGTTAGTTAGTTAGTTAGTTAGTTAGTTAGTTAGTTAGTTAGTTAGAGTTAGTTAGTTAGTTAGTTAGTTAGTTATTTAGTTAGTTAGCTAGTTAAATCACTGCATCATCCACTCAGATGCTTTGACTTGTTCCAGTGTGAAACGCTCGTTCACATCGGCTTTCAGAAGTCCCTTGATCAACTCAATGCAGTGTTCATCAACACCACACTGACTTGGAAAGGGGATTTCGCCAGAAGTTTGTTGCTCGAAAAGTCTCATAATATTCGAGTCACTGAATGGCATCTTGCCGAACATCATGCAGTAAAGGATAACTCCTAAACTCCACATGTCGGCTTTAAAGGGGTTGTAGGTTTCGGCCCTCAATACTTCAGGTGCCATATAGGCGGAACTTCCACAGAATGTGTCCGTAACCGATTCGGAACTTTCCATAAGGAAAGCAAAACCGAAGTCGGCTATTTTCACATTATCTTCGGAATCCAAGAGAATATTTTCCAGTTTTAAATCACGGTGAGCAATGTTTACCTCATGGCAATCACTGACACCACTGACTATTTGCTGGAACATTCGTTTTCCTGAAGTGCTTGAAAGGGCACCATTTTGCATAATATAATGTAGAAGATCACCACCGTCAGCAAATTCCATGAAAATGTACACGTCATCTTCCATCTCGATGACCTCTACAAGTTCAATTACATTGTTTGATTTCACTGAAGCCAAAGCATTCAGTTCACGTGGTAACATTTTGGAAATGAATTCAGGTCGAGAATTAGACTTATTAATTATTTTCACTGCCATTTTGCGGGGCATAGAGTCTTTAGAATACACACATTCTTTTATTTTACCGAAGCAGCCCTCACCAATGGTGCTGCCTAAAATATAACCTTGTTCTTTCAAAAACTTATCAGCCATAACTGACAGAGCTTTAGATGTTGATTGTATGAGAGATTTGATGTGTCAAAAGGTCAGTGACATTTCCTCAGCTTTTATACCAGCTGATCACTGTAACCTTACGTGCCCTAGGTCAAGACCCGTGACAAAAGGGAACATCGGATAATGAACTGGTCAGAGGACAGTAACTGGATTTGAATGTGACCTTGAGTACATTCAATGGAAAATGGGTACTTTGAATTTGAGTTGAACTGGTCACTTGATAACTGTTTGAGGCGGGACTCCTCTTGAAGGAAAAGTATATGGAGGTGTACTTTATGAGTTGACCCTGATGAATTGAACTGCCATCCCGTTGGCACCGACCAGGCAGTTCGCAGGCACTAGAAACATGTGCCTGTTTAAGGTATTGTCCACATACACGATCTGACGACATCGACCACTGTACAGTCGGAGAGGAGATGATACACATGAATACATTTTGAATAACAAACTGGGTCGGCAAAAATATCGTGCTCTGAGCGAGCGACACGATTTTCAGATTTTTTGCTTTGTTGACAAATATGGCTGAATAAAAGGTGATGTATAAAAATATAACAGAAACATTTTCTTCTTTTAATTGATATAGATAACCAGAAAATAAAAAAAAATCTTCTAGCTTTGCGCTGTGGGGCGGCGGCGTCGCTTGAAAATTTATTATTGTCAGATGTACCGGAAATTGGAAACCGGAAGCAAATCCTGAATTTTGCAGGCACCCAGCCACAAACAAGGAAATAGAATAGGTTTTAATAAAAACGATTATTAAAAACTACGAAAATGAGCAGATCTGCAAATATCGGTTGGCTTTTATTAGTAAACAGAGAATATGGGGTGAATTGACGGGAAAAGAAAGGAATAATAGAAAATTACATTCATCTTGTAGACCGAATCTTAAGATGTCACCTATTTTCACGAAATTGAAAAAATGGCCAAAAAAGTACCAAATGGCCATGGGAGGCGAATGTTCAAATTTATCTAAATACAATTAAAGTGATTTAAATGTGAGATGTAATATCTCAGAGTTATAAAAAAGACATTTGATATGAGTTTTTCATCTTGTGGCTTCTACAACTAGAGATGGCAAACACCAAAATTTGGTGAAAAAGTGAAAATTACGCTTTTTTACGTTTTTTCATAAAAAGGGTGTGCGTTTTAATTTTGACGTTCAAAAGTCAAATAATCCGCCACTGTGTCTTTATTACCAGTTTCATATATCGTAGGGAATCACGTGGAACGTAACTGGAGGAAAAAAGAATTGAAAAAATAATAATTGAAAAAAATAGTAAGTAGAACTAAAAAAAAGTGAATAATTGACAGGAAGTGAATAAGTTTCCCGCTCTCGCGAGAATATCGCCAAGTGAATAAGTTTCCCGCTCTCGCGAGAATATCGCCAACCACGGATAGTAGCAAGGGAGGTAATAAGTTTATCCCACCTTTCAAAAAGACAATCGGATACAGTGGATGTGTTTCTTCATAGATGTATTTATTTATTTATTTATTTATTTATTTATTTATTTATTTATTTATTTATTTATTTATTTATTTATTTATTTATTGTTTGTTTGTTTGTTTGTTTGTTTGTTTATTATTTCATTTATTTATTTATTTACATATTGATTGTAGTTATTTAGTTAGTGTTAGTTAGTTAGTTAGTTAGTTAGTTAGTTAGTTAGGTTAGTTAGTTAGTTAGGTTAGTTAGTTAGTTAGTTAGTTAGTTAGTTAGTTAGTTAGTTAGTTAAGTTAGTTAGTTAGTTAGTTAGTTAGTTAGTTAGTTAGTTAGTTAGTTAGTTAGTTAGTTAGAGTTAGTTAGTTAGTTAGTTAGTTAGTTATTTAGTTAGTTAGCTAGTTAAATCACTGCATCATCCACTCAGATGCTTTGACTTGTTCCAGTGTGAAACGCTCGTTCACATCGGCTTTCAGAAGTCCCTTGATCAACTCAATGCAGTGTTCATCAACACCACACTGACTTGGAAAGGGGATTTCGCCAGAAGTTTGTTGCTCGAAAAGTCTCATAATATTCGAGTCACTGAATGGCATCTTGCCGAACATCATGCAGTAAAGGATAACTCCTAAACTCCACATGTCGGCTTTAAAGGGGTTGTAGGTTTCGGCCCTCAATACTTCAGGTGCCATATAGGCGGAACTTCCACAGAATGTGTCCGTAACCGATTCGGAACTTTCCATAAGGAAAGCAAAACCGAAGTCGGCTATTTTCACATTATCTTCGGAATCCAAGAGAATATTTTCCAGTTTTAAATCACGGTGAGCAATGTTTACCTCATGGCAATCACTGACACCACTGACTATTTGCTGGAACATTCGTTTTCCTGAAGTGCTTGAAAGGGCACCATTTTGCATAATATAATGTAGAAGATCACCACCGTCAGCAAATTCCATGAAAATGTACACGTCATCTTCCATCTCGATGACCTCTACAAGTTCAATTACATTGTTTGATTTCACTGAAGCCAAAGCATTCAGTTCACGTGGTAACATTTTGGAAATGAATTCAGGTCGAGAATTAGACTTATTAATTATTTTCACTGCCATTTTGCGGGGCATAGAGTCTTTAGAATACACACATTCTTTTATTTTACCGAAGCAGCCCTCACCAATGGTGCTGCCTAAAATATAACCTTGTTCTTTCAAAAACTTATCAGCCATAACTGACAGAGCTTTAGATGTTGATTGTATGAGAGATTTGATGTGTCAAAAGGTCAGTGACATTTCCTCAGCTTTTATACCAGCTGATCACTGTAACCTTACGTGCCCTAGGTCAAGACCCGTGACAAAAGGGAACATCGGATAATGAACTGGTCAGAGGACAGTAACTGGATTTGAATGTGACCTTGAGTACATTCAATGGAAAATGGGTACTTTGAATTTGAGTTGAACTGGTCACTTGATAACTGTTTGAGGCGGGACTCCTCTTGAAGGAAAAGTATATGGAGGTGTACTTTATGAGTTGACCCTGATGAATTGAACTGCCATCCCGTTGGCACCGACCAGGCAGTTCGCAGGCACTAGAAACATGTGCCTGTTTAAGGTATTGTCCACATACACGATCTGACGACATCGACCACTGTACAGTCGGAGAGGAGATGATACACATGAATACATTTTGAATAACAAACTGGGTCGGCAAAAATATCGTGCTCTGAGCGAGCGACACGATTTTCAGATTTTTTGCTTTGTTGACAAATATGGCTGAATAAAAGGTGATGTATAAAAATATAACAGAAACATTTTCTTCTTTTAATTGATATAGATAACCAGAAAATAAAAAAAAATCTTCTAGCTTTGCGCTGTGGGGCGGCGGCGTCGCTTGAAAATTTATTATTGTCAGATGTACCGGAAATTGGAAACCGGAAGCAAATCCTGAATTTTGCAGGCACCCAGCCACAAACAAGGAAATAGAATAGGTTTTAATAAAAACGATTATTAAAAACTACGAAAATGAGCAGATCTGCAAATATCGGTTGGCTTTTATTAGTAAACAGAGAATATGGGGTGAATTGACGGGAAAAGAAAGGAATAATAGAAAATTACATTCATCTTGTAGACCGAATCTTAAGATGTCACCTATTTTCACGAAATTGAAAAAATGGCCAAAAAAGTACCAAATGGCCATGGGAGGCGAATGTTCAAATTTATCTAAATACAATTAAAGTGATTTAAATGTGAGATGTAATATCTCAGAGTTATAAAAAAGACATTTGATATGAGTTTTTCATCTTGTGGCTTCTACAACTAGAGATGGCAAACACCAAAATTTGGTGAAAAAGTGAAAATTACGCTTTTTTACGTTTTTTCATAAAAAGGGTGTGCGTTTTAATTTTGACGTTCAAAAGTCAAATAATCCGCCACTGTGTCTTTATTACCAGTTTCATATATCGTAGGGAATCACGTGGAACGTAACTGGAGGAAAAAAGAATTGAAAAAATAATAATTGAAAAAAATAGTAAGTAGAACTAAAAAAAAGTGAATAATTGACAGGAAGTGAATAAGTTTCCCGCTCTCGCGAGAATATCGCCAAGTGAATAAGTTTCCCGCTCTCGCGAGAATATCGCCAACCACGGATAGTAGCAAGGGAGGTAATAAGTTTATCCCACCTTTCAAAAAGACAATCGGATACAGTGGATGTGTTTCTTCATAGATGTATTTATTTATTTATTTATTTATTTATTTATTTATTTATTTATTTATTTATTTATTTATTTATTTATTTATTGTTTGTTTGTTTGTTTGTTTGTTTGTTTGTTTATTATTTCATTTATTTATTTATTTACATATTGATTGTAGTTATTTAGTTAGTGTTAGTTAGTTCGTTAGTTAGTTAGTTAGTTAGTTAGGTTAGTTAGTTAGTTAGGTTAGTTAGTTAGTTAGTTAGTTAGTTAGTTAGTTAAGTTAGTTAGTTAGTTAGTTAGTTAGTTAGTTAGTTAGTTAGTTAGTTAGAGTTAGTTAGTTAGTTAGTTAGTTAGTTATTTAGTTAGTTAGCTAGTTAAATCACTGCATCATCCACTCAGATGCTTTGACTTGTTCCAGTGTGAAACGCTCGTTCACATCGGCTTTCAGAAGTCCCTTGATCAACTCAATGCAGTGTTCATCAACACCACACTGACTTGGAAAGGGGATTTCGCCAGAAGTTTGTTGCTCGAAAAGTCTCATAATATTCGAGTCACTGAATGGCATCTTGCCGAACATCATGCAGTAAAGGATAACTCCTAAACTCCACATGTCGGCTTTAAAGGGGTTGTAGGTTTCGGCCCTCAATACTTCAGGTGCCATATAGGCGGAACTTCCACAGAATGTGTCCGTAACCGATTCGGAACTTTCCATAAGGAAAGCAAAACCGAAGTCGGCTATTTTCACATTATCTTCGGAATCCAAGAGAATATTTTCCAGTTTTAAATCACGGTGAGCAATGTTTACCTCATGGCAATCACTGACACCACTGACTATTTGCTGGAACATTCGTTTTCCTGAAGTGCTTGAAAGGGCACCATTTTGCATAATATAATGTAGAAGATCACCACCGTCAGCAAATTCCATGAAAATGTACACGTCATCTTCCATCTCGATGACCTCTACAAGTTCAATTACATTGTTTGATTTCACTGAAGCCAAAGCATTCAGTTCACGTGGTAACATTTTGGAAATGAATTCAGGTCGAGAATTAGACTTATTAATTATTTTCACTGCCATTTTGCGGGGCATAGAGTCTTTAGAATACACACATTCTTTTATTTTACCGAAGCAGCCCTCACCAATGGTGCTGCCTAAAATATAACCTTGTTCTTTCAAAAACTTATCAGCCATAACTGACAGAGCTTTAGATGTTGATTGTATGAGAGATTTGATGTGTCAAAAGGTCAGTGACATTTCCTCAGCTTTTATACCAGCTGATCACTGTAACCTTACGTGCCCTAGGTCAAGACCCGTGACAAAAGGGAACATCGGATAATGAACTGGTCAGAGGACAGTAACTGGATTTGAATGTGACCTTGAGTACATTCAATGGAAAATGGGTACTTTGAATTTGAGTTGAACTGGTCACTTGATAACTGTTTGAGGCGGGACTCCTCTTGAAGGAAAAGTATATGGAGGTGTACTTTATGAGTTGACCCTGATGAATTGAACTGCCATCCCGTTGGCACCGACCAGGCAGTTCGCAGGCACTAGAAACATGTGCCTGTTTAAGGTATTGTCCACATACACGATCTGACGACATCGACCACTGTACAGTCGGAGAGGAGATGATACACATGAATACATTTTGAATAACAAACTGGGTCGGCAAAAATATCGTGCTCTGAGCGAGCGACACGATTTTCAGATTTTTTGCTTTGTTGACAAATATGGCTGAATAAAAGGTGATGTATAAAAATATAACAGAAACATTTTCTTCTTTTAATTGATATAGATAACCAGAAAATAAAAAAAAATCTTCTAGCTTTGCGCTGTGGGGCGGCGGCGTCGCTTGAAAATTTATTATTGTCAGATGTACCGGAAATTGGAAACCGGAAGCAAATCCTGAATTTTGCAGGCACCCAGCCACAAACAAGGAAATAGAATAGGTTTTAATAAAAACGATTATTAAAAACTACGAAAATGAGCAGATCTGCAAATATCGGTTGGCTTTTATTAGTAAACAGAGAATATGGGGTGAATTGACGGGAAAAGAAAGGAATAATAGAAAATTACATTCATCTTGTAGACCGAATCTTAAGATGTCACCTATTTTCACGAAATTGAAAAAATGGCCAAAAAAGTACCAAATGGCCATGGGAGGCGAATGTTCAAATTTATCTAAATACAATTAAAGTGATTTAAATGTGAGATGTAATATCTCAGAGTTATAAAAAAGACATTTGATATGAGTTTTTCATCTTGTGGCTTCTACAACTAGAGATGGCAAACACCAAAATTTGGTGAAAAAGTGAAAATTACGCTTTTTTACGTTTTTTCATAAAAAGGGTGTGCGTTTTAATTTTGACGTTCAAAAGTCAAATAATCCGCCACTGTGTCTTTATTACCAGTTTCATATATCGTAGGGAATCACGTGGAACGTAACTGGAGGAAAAAAGAATTGAAAAAATAATAATTGAAAAAAATAGTAAGTAGAACTAAAAAAAAGTGAATAATTGACAGGAAGTGAATAAGTTTCCCGCTCTCGCGAGAATATCGCCAAGTGAATAAGTTTCCCGCTCTCGCGAGAATATCGCCAACCACGGATAGTAGCAAGGGAGGTAATAAGTTTATCGCACCTTTCAAAAAGACAATCGGATACAGTGGATGTGTTTCTTCATAGATGTATTTATTTATTTATTTATTTATTTATTTATTTATTTATTTATTTATTTATTTATTTATTTATTGTTTGTTTGTTTGTTTGTTTGTTTGTTTATTATTTCATTTATTTATTTATTTACATATTGATTGTAGTTATTTAGTTAGTGTTAGTTAGTTCGTTAGTTAGTTAGTTAGTTAGTTAGGTTAGTTAGTTAGTTAGGTTAGTTAGTTAGTTAGTTAGTTAGTTAGTTAGTTAGTTAAGTTAGTTAGTTAGTTAGTTAGTTAGTTAGTTAGTTAGTTAGTTAGTTAGAGTTAGTTAGTTAGTTAGTTAGTTAGTTATTTAGTTAGTTAGCTAGTTAAATCACTGCATCATCCACTCAGATGCTTTGACTTGTTCCAGTGTGAAACGCTCGTTCACATCGGCTTTCAGAAGTCCCTTGATCAACTCAATGCAGTGTTCATCAACACCACACTGACTTGGAAAGGGGATTTCGCCAGAAGTTTGTTGCTCGAAAAGTCTCATAATATTCGAGTCACTGAATGGCATCTTGCCGAACATCATGCAGTAAAGGATAACTCCTAAACTCCACATGTCGGCTTTAAAGGGGTTGTAGGTTTCGGCCCTCAATACTTCAGGTGCCATATAGGCGGAACTTCCACAGAATGTGTCCGTAACCGATTCGGAACTTTCCATAAGGAAAGCAAAACCGAAGTCGGCTATTTTCACATTATCTTCGGAATCCAAGAGAATATTTTCCAGTTTTAAATCACGGTGAGCAATGTTTACCTCATGGCAATCACTGACACCACTGACTATTTGCTGGAACATTCGTTTTCCTGAAGTGCTTGAAAGGGCACCATTTTGCATAATATAATGTAGAAGATCACCACCGTCAGCAAATTCCATGAAAATGTACACGTCATCTTCCATCTCGATGACCTCTACAAGTTCAATTACATTGTTTGATTTCACTGAAGCCAAAGCATTCAGTTCACGTGGTAACATTTTGGAAATGAATTCAGGTCGAGAATTAGACTTATTAATTATTTTCACTGCCATTTTGCGGGGCATAGAGTCTTTAGAATACACACATTCTTTTATTTTACCGAAGCAGCCCTCACCAATGGTGCTGCCTAAAATATAACCTTGTTCTTTCAAAAACTTATCAGCCATAACTGACAGAGCTTTAGATGTTGATTGTATGAGAGATTTGATGTGTCAAAAGGTCAGTGACATTTCCTCAGCTTTTATACCAGCTGATCACTGTAACCTTACGTGCCCTAGGTCAAGACCCGTGACAAAAGGGAACATCGGATAATGAACTGGTCAGAGGACAGTAACTGGATTTGAATGTGACCTTGAGTACATTCAATGGAAAATGGGTACTTTGAATTTGAGTTGAACTGGTCACTTGATAACTGTTTGAGGCGGGACTCCTCTTGAAGGAAAAGTATATGGAGGTGTACTTTATGAGTTGACCCTGATGAATTGAACTGCCATCCCGTTGGCACCGACCAGGCAGTTCGCAGGCACTAGAAACATGTGCCTGTTTAAGGTATTGTCCACATACACGATCTGACGACATCGACCACTGTACAGTCGGAGAGGAGATGATACACATGAATACATTTTGAATAACAAACTGGGTCGGCAAAAATATCGTGCTCTGAGCGAGCGACACGATTTTCAGATTTTTTGCTTTGTTGACAAATATGGCTGAATAAAAGGTGATGTATAAAAATATAACAGAAACATTTTCTTCTTTTAATTGATATAGATAACCAGAAAATAAAAAAAAATCTTCTAGCTTTGCGCTGTGGGGCGGCGGCGTCGCTTGAAAATTTATTATTGTCAGATGTACCGGAAATTGGAAACCGGAAGCAAATCCTGAATTTTGCAGGCACCCAGCCACAAACAAGGAAATAGAATAGGTTTTAATAAAAACGATTATTAAAAACTACGAAAATGAGCAGATCTGCAAATATCGGTTGGCTTTTATTAGTAAACAGAGAATATGGGGTGAATTGACGGGAAAAGAAAGGAATAATAGAAAATTACATTCATCTTGTAGACCGAATCTTAAGATGTCACCTATTTTCACGAAATTGAAAAAATGGCCAAAAAAGTACCAAATGGCCATGGGAGGCGAATGTTCAAATTTATCTAAATACAATTAAAGTGATTTAAATGTGAGATGTAATATCTCAGAGTTATAAAAAAGACATTTGATATGAGTTTTTCATCTTGTGGCTTCTACAACTAGAGATGGCAAACACCAAAATTTGGTGAAAAAGTGAAAATTACGCTTTTTTACGTTTTTTCATAAAAAGGGTGTGCGTTTTAATTTTGACGTTCAAAAGTCAAATAATCCGCCACTGTGTCTTTATTACCAGTTTCATATATCGTAGGGAATCACGTGGAACGTAACTGGAGGAAAAAAGAATTGAAAAAATAATAATTGAAAAAAATAGTAAGTAGAACTAAAAAAAAGTGAATAATTGACAGGAAGTGAATAAGTTTCCCGCTCTCGCGAGAATATCGCCAAGTGAATAAGTTTCCCGCTCTCGCGAGAATATCGCCAACCACGGATAGTAGCAAGGGAGGTAATAAGTTTATCCCACCTTTCAAAAAGACAATCGGATACAGTGGATGTGTTTCTTCATAGATGTATTTATTTATTTATTTATTTATTTATTTATTTATTTATTTATTTATTTATTTATTTATTGTTTGTTTGTTTGTTTGTTTGTTTGTTTATTATTTCATTTATTTATTTATTTACATATTGATTGTAGTTATTTAGTTAGTGTTAGTTAGTTCGTTAGTTAGTTAGTTAGTTAGTTAGGTTAGTTAGTTAGTTAGGTTAGTTAGTTAGTTAGTTAGTTAGTTAGTTAGTTAGTTAAGTTAGTTAGTTAGTTAGTTAGTTAGTTAGTTAGTTAGTTAGTTAGTTAGAGTTAGTTAGTTAGTTAGTTAGTTATTTAGTTAGTTAGCTAGTTAAATCACTGCATCATCCACTCAGATGCTTTGACTTGTTCCAGTGTGAAACGCTCGTTCACATCGGCTTTCAGAAGTCCCTTGATCAACTCAATGCAGTGTTCATCAACACCACACTGACTTGGAAAGGGGATTTCGCCAGAAGTTTGTTGCTCGAAAAGTCTCATAATATTCGAGTCACTGAATGGCATCTTGCCGAACATCATGCAGTAAAGGATAACTCCTAAACTCCACATGTCGGCTTTAAAGGGGTTGTAGGTTTCGGCCCTCAATACTTCAGGTGCCATATAGGCGGAACTTCCACAGAATGTGTCCGTAACCGATTCGGAACTTTCCATAAGGAAAGCAAAACCGAAGTCGGCTATTTTCACATTATCTTCGGAATCCAAGAGAATATTTTCCAGTTTTAAATCACGGTGAGCAATGTTTACCTCATGGCAATCACTGACACCACTGACTATTTGCTGGAACATTCGTTTTCCTGAAGTGCTTGAAAGGGCACCATTTTGCATAATATAATGTAGAAGATCACCACCGTCAGCAAATTCCATGAAAATGTACACGTCATCTTCCATCTCGATGACCTCTACAAGTTCAATTACATTGTTTGATTTCACTGAAGCCAAAGCATTCAGTTCACGTGGTAACATTTTGGAAATGAATTCAGGTCGAGAATTAGACTTATTAATTATTTTCACTGCCATTTTGCGGGGCATAGAGTCTTTAGAATACACACATTCTTTTATTTTACCGAAGCAGCCCTCACCAATGGTGCTGCCTAAAATATAACCTTGTTCTTTCAAAAACTTATCAGCCATAACTGACAGAGCTTTAGATGTTGATTGTATGAGAGATTTGATGTGTCAAAAGGTCAGTGACATTTCCTCAGCTTTTATACCAGCTGATCACTGTAACCTTACGTGCCCTAGGTCAAGACCCGTGACAAAAGGGAACATCGGATAATGAACTGGTCAGAGGACAGTAACTGGATTTGAATGTGACCTTGAGTACATTCAATGGAAAATGGGTACTTTGAATTTGAGTTGAACTGGTCACTTGATAACTGTTTGAGGCGGGACTCCTCTTGAAGGAAAAGTATATGGAGGTGTACTTTATGAGTTGACCCTGATGAATTGAACTGCCATCCCGTTGGCACCGACCAGGCAGTTCGCAGGCACTAGAAACATGTGCCTGTTTAAGGTATTGTCCACATACACGATCTGACGACATCGACCACTGTACAGTCGGAGAGGAGATGATACACATGAATACATTTTGAATAACAAACTGGGTCGGCAAAAATATCGTGCTCTGAGCGAGCGACACGATTTTCAGATTTTTTGCTTTGTTGACAAATATGGCTGAATAAAAGGTGATGTATAAAAATATAACAGAAACATTTTCTTCTTTTAATTGATATAGATAACCAGAAAATAAAAAAAAATCTTCTAGCTTTGCGCTGTGGGGCGGCGGCGTCGCTTGAAAATTTATTATTGTCAGATGTACCGGAAATTGGAAACCGGAAGCAAATCCTGAATTTTGCAGGCACCCAGCCACAAACAAGGAAATAGAATAGGTTTTAATAAAAACGATTATTAAAAACTACGAAAATGAGCAGATCTGCAAATATCGGTTGGCTTTTATTAGTAAACAGAGAATATGGGGTGAATTGACGGGAAAAGAAAGGAATAATAGAAAATTACATTCATCTTGTAGACCGAATCTTAAGATGTCACCTATTTTCACGAAATTGAAAAAATGGCCAAAAAAGTACCAAATGGCCATGGGAGGCGAATGTTCAAATTTATCTAAATACAATTAAAGTGATTTAAATGTGAGATGTAATATCTCAGAGTTATAAAAAAGACATTTGATATGAGTTTTTCATCTTGTGGCTTCTACAACTAGAGATGGCAAACACCAAAATTTGGTGAAAAAGTGAAAATTACGCTTTTTTACGTTTTTTCATAAAAAGGGTGTGCGTTTTAATTTTGACGTTCAAAAGTCAAATAATCCGCCACTGTGTCTTTATTACCAGTTTCATATATCGTAGGGAATCACGTGGAACGTAACTGGAGGAAAAAAGAATTGAAAAAATAATAATTGAAAAAAATAGTAAGTAGAACTAAAAAAAAGTGAATAATTGACAGGAAGTGAATAAGTTTCCCGCTCTCGCGAGAATATCGCCAAGTGAATAAGTTTCCCGCTCTCGCGAGAATATCGCCAACCACGGATAGTAGCAAGGGAGGTAATAAGTTTATCCCACCTTTCAAAAAGACAATCGGATACAGTGGATGTGTTTCTTCATAGATGTATTTATTTATTTATTTATTTATTTATTTATTTATTTATTTATTTATTTATTTATTTATTTATTTATTGTTTGTTTGTTTGTTTGTTTGTTTGTTTATTATTTCATTTATTTATTTATTTACATATTGATTGTAGTTATTTAGTTAGTGTTAGTTAGTTCGTTAGTTAGTTAGTTAGTTAGTTAGGTTAGTTAGTTAGTTAGGTTAGTTAGTTAGTTAGTTAGTTAGTTAGTTAGTTAGTTAGTTAGTTAAGTTAGTTAGTTAGTTAGTTAGTTAGTTAGTTAGTTAGTTAGTTAGTTAGAGTTAGTTAGTTAGTTAGTTAGTTAGTTATTTAGTTAGTTAGCTAGTTAAATCACTGCATCATCCACTCAGATGCTTTGACTTGTTCCAGTGTGAAACGCTCGTTCACATCGGCTTTCAGAAGTCCCTTGATCAACTCAATGCAGTGTTCATCAACACCACACTGACTTGGAAAGGGGATTTCGCCAGAAGTTTGTTGCTCGAAAAGTCTCATAATATTCGAGTCACTGAATGGCATCTTGCCGAACATCATGCAGTAAAGGATAACTCCTAAACTCCACATGTCGGCTTTAAAGGGGTTGTAGGTTTCGGCCCTCAATACTTCAGGTGCCATATAGGCGGAACTTCCACAGAATGTGTCCGTAACCGATTCGGAACTTTCCATAAGGAAAGCAAAACCGAAGTCGGCTATTTTCACATTATCTTCGGAATCCAAGAGAATATTTTCCAGTTTTAAATCACGGTGAGCAATGTTTACCTCATGGCAATCACTGACACCACTGACTATTTGCTGGAACATTCGTTTTCCTGAAGTGCTTGAAAGGGCACCATTTTGCATAATATAATGTAGAAGATCACCACCGTCAGCAAATTCCATGAAAATGTACACGTCATCTTCCATCTCGATGACCTCTACAAGTTCAATTACATTGTTTGATTTCACTGAAGCCAAAGCATTCAGTTCACGTGGTAACATTTTGGAAATGAATTCAGGTCGAGAATTAGACTTATTAATTATTTTCACTGCCATTTTGCGGGGCATAGAGTCTTTAGAATACACACATTCTTTTATTTTACCGAAGCAGCCCTCACCAATGGTGCTGCCTAAAATATAACCTTGTTCTTTCAAAAACTTATCAGCCATAACTGACAGAGCTTTAGATGTTGATTGTATGAGAGATTTGATGTGTCAAAAGGTCAGTGACATTTCCTCAGCTTTTATACCAGCTGATCACTGTAACCTTACGTGCCCTAGGTCAAGACCCGTGACAAAAGGGAACATCGGATAATGAACTGGTCAGAGGACAGTAACTGGATTTGAATGTGACCTTGAGTACATTCAATGGAAAATGGGTACTTTGAATTTGAGTTGAACTGGTCACTTGATAACTGTTTGAGGCGGGACTCCTCTTGAAGGAAAAGTATATGGAGGTGTACTTTATGAGTTGACCCTGATGAATTGAACTGCCATCCCGTTGGCACCGACCAGGCAGTTCGCAGGCACTAGAAACATGTGCCTGTTTAAGGTATTGTCCACATACACGATCTGACGACATCGACCACTGTACAGTCGGAGAGGAGATGATACACATGAATACATTTTGAATAACAAACTGGGTCGGCAAAAATATCGTGCTCTGAGCGAGCGACACGATTTTCAGATTTTTTGCTTTGTTGACAAATATGGCTGAATAAAAGGTGATGTATAAAAATATAACAGAAACATTTTCTTCTTTTAATTGATATAGATAACCAGAAAATAAAAAAAAATCTTCTAGCTTTGCGCTGTGGGGCGGCGGCGTCGCTTGAAAATTTATTATTGTCAGATGTACCGGAAATTGGAAACCGGAAGCAAATCCTGAATTTTGCAGGCACCCAGCCACAAACAAGGAAATAGAATAGGTTTTAATAAAAACGATTATTAAAAACTACGAAAATGAGCAGATCTGCAAATATCGGTTGGCTTTTATTAGTAAACAGAGAATATGGGGTGAATTGACGGGAAAAGAAAGGAATAATAGAAAATTACATTCATCTTGTAGACCGAATCTTAAGATGTCACCTATTTTCACGAAATTGAAAAAATGGCCAAAAAAGTACCAAATGGCCATGGGAGGCGAATGTTCAAATTTATCTAAATACAATTAAAGTGATTTAAATGTGAGATGTAATATCTCAGAGTTATAAAAAAGACATTTGATATGAGTTTTTCATCTTGTGGCTTCTACAACTAGAGATGGCAAACACCAAAATTTGGTGAAAAAGTGAAAATTACGCTTTTTTACGTTTTTTCATAAAAAGGGTGTGCGTTTTAATTTTGACGTTCAAAAGTCAAATAATCCGCCACTGTGTCTTTATTACCAGTTTCATATATCGTAGGGAATCACGTGGAACGTAACTGGAGGAAAAAAGAATTGAAAAAATAATAATTGAAAAAAATAGTAAGTAGAACTAAAAAAAAGTGAATAATTGACAGGAAGTGAATAAGTTTCCCGCTCTCGCGAGAATATCGCCAAGTGAATAAGTTTCCCGCTCTCGCGAGAATATCGCCAACCACGGATAGTAGCAAGGGAGGTAATAAGTTTATCCCACCTTTCAAAAAGACAATCGGATACAGTGGATGTGTTTCTTCATAGATGTATTTATTTATTTATTTATTTATTTATTTATTTATTTATTTATTTATTTATTTATTTATTTATTTATTTATTGTTTGTTTGTTTGTTTGTTTGTTTGTTTATTATTTCATTTATTTATTTATTTACATATTGATTGTAGTTATTTAGTTAGTGTTAGTTAGTTCGTTAGTTAGTTAGTTAGTTAGTTAGGTTAGTTAGTTAGTTAGGTTAGTTAGTTAGTTAGTTAGTTAGTTAGTTAGTTAAGTTAGTTAGTTAGTTAGTTAGTTAGTTAGTTAGTTAGTTAGAGTTAGTTAGTTAGTTAGTTAGTTATTTAGTTAGTTAGCTAGTTAAATCACTGCATCATCCACTCAGATGCTTTGACTTGTTCCAGTGTGAAACGCTCGTTCACATCGGCTTTCAGAAGTCCCTTGATCAACTCAATGCAGTGTTCATCAACACCACACTGACTTGGAAAGGGGATTTCGCCAGAAGTTTGTTGCTCGAAAAGTCTCATAATATTCGAGTCACTGAATGGCATCTTGCCGAACATCATGCAGTAAAGGATAACTCCTAAACTCCACATGTCGGCTTTAAAGGGGTTGTAGGTTTCGGCCCTCAATACTTCAGGTGCCATATAGGCGGAACTTCCACAGAATGTGTCCGTAACCGATTCGGAACTTTCCATAAGGAAAGCAAAACCGAAGTCGGCTATTTTCACATTATCTTCGGAATCCAAGAGAATATTTTCCAGTTTTAAATCACGGTGAGCAATGTTTACCTCATGGCAATCACTGACACCACTGACTATTTGCTGGAACATTCGTTTTCCTGAAGTGCTTGAAAGGGCACCATTTTGCATAATATAATGTAGAAGATCACCACCGTCAGCAAATTCCATGAAAATGTACACGTCATCTTCCATCTCGATGACCTCTACAAGTTCAATTACATTGTTTGATTTCACTGAAGCCAAAGCATTCAGTTCACGTGGTAACATTTTGGAAATGAATTCAGGTCGAGAATTAGACTTATTAATTATTTTCACTGCCATTTTGCGGGGCATAGAGTCTTTAGAATACACACATTCTTTTATTTTACCGAAGCAGCCCTCACCAATGGTGCTGCCTAAAATATAACCTTGTTCTTTCAAAAACTTATCAGCCATAACTGACAGAGCTTTAGATGTTGATTGTATGAGAGATTTGATGTGTCAAAAGGTCAGTGACATTTCCTCAGCTTTTATACCAGCTGATCACTGTAACCTTACGTGCCCTAGGTCAAGACCCGTGACAAAAGGGAACATCGGATAATGAACTGGTCAGAGGACAGTAACTGGATTTGAATGTGACCTTGAGTACATTCAATGGAAAATGGGTACTTTGAATTTGAGTTGAACTGGTCACTTGATAACTGTTTGAGGCGGGACTCCTCTTGAAGGAAAAGTATATGGAGGTGTACTTTATGAGTTGACCCTGATGAATTGAACTGCCATCCCGTTGGCACCGACCAGGCAGTTCGCAGGCACTAGAAACATGTGCCTGTTTAAGGTATTGTCCACATACACGATCTGACGACATCGACCACTGTACAGTCGGAGAGGAGATGATACACATGAATACATTTTGAATAACAAACTGGGTCGGCAAAAATATCGTGCTCTGAGCGAGCGACACGATTTTCAGATTTTTTGCTTTGTTGACAAATATGGCTGAATAAAAGGTGATGTATAAAAATATAACAGAAACATTTTCTTCTTTTAATTGATATAGATAACCAGAAAATAAAAAAAAATCTTCTAGCTTTGCGCTGTGGGGCGGCGGCGTCGCTTGAAAATTTATTATTGTCAGATGTACCGGAAATTGGAAACCGGAAGCAAATCCTGAATTTTGCAGGCACCCAGCCACAAACAAGGAAATAGAATAGGTTTTAATAAAAACGATTATTAAAAACTACGAAAATGAGCAGATCTGCAAATATCGGTTGGCTTTTATTAGTAAACAGAGAATATGGGGTGAATTGACGGGAAAAGAAAGGAATAATAGAAAATTACATTCATCTTGTAGACCGAATCTTAAGATGTCACCTATTTTCACGAAATTGAAAAAATGGCCAAAAAAGTACCAAATGGCCATGGGAGGCGAATGTTCAAATTTATCTAAATACAATTAAAGTGATTTAAATGTGAGATGTAATATCTCAGAGTTATAAAAAAGACATTTGATATGAGTTTTTCATCTTGTGGCTTCTACAACTAGAGATGGCAAACACCAAAATTTGGTGAAAAAGTGAAAATTACGCTTTTTTACGTTTTTTCATAAAAAGGGTGTGCGTTTTAATTTTGACGTTCAAAAGTCAAATAATCCGCCACTGTGTCTTTATTACCAGTTTCATATATCGTAGGGAATCACGTGGAACGTAACTGGAGGAAAAAAGAATTGAAAAAATAATAATTGAAAAAAATAGTAAGTAGAACTAAAAAAAAGTGAATAATTGACAGGAAGTGAATAAGTTTCCCGCTCTCGCGAGAATATCGCCAAGTGAATAAGTTTCCCGCTCTCGCGAGAATATCGCCAACCACGGATAGTAGCAAGGGAGGTAATAAGTTTATCCCACCTTTCAAAAAGACAATCGGATACAGTGGATGTGTTTCTTCATAGATGTATTTATTTATTTATTTATTTATTTATTTATTTATTTATTTATTTATTGTTTGTTTGTTTGTTTGTTTGTTTGTTTATTATTTCATTTATTTATTTATTTACATATTGATTGTAGTTATTTAGTTAGTGTTAGTTAGTTCGTTAGTTAGTTAGTTAGTTAGTTAGGTTAGTTAGTTAGTTAGTTAGTTAGTTAGTTAGTTAGTTAGTTAGTTAGTTAAGTTAGTTAGTTAGTTAGTTAGTTAGTTAGTTAGTTAGTTAGTTAGAGTTAGTTAGTTAGTTAGTTAGTTAGTTATTTAGTTAGTTAGCTAGTTAAATCACTGCATCATCCACTCAGATGCTTTGACTTGTTCCAGTGTGAAACGCTCGTTCACATCGGCTTTCAGAAGTCCCTTGATCAACTCAATGCAGTGTTCATCAACACCACACTGACTTGGAAAGGGGATTTCGCCAGAAGTTTGTTGCTCGAAAAGTCTCATAATATTCGAGTCACTGAATGGCATCTTGCCGAACATCATGCAGTAAAGGATAACTCCTAAACTCCACATGTCGGCTTTAAAGGGGTTGTAGGTTTCGGCCCTCAATACTTCAGGTGCCATATAGGCGGAACTTCCACAGAATGTGTCCGTAACCGATTCGGAACTTTCCATAAGGAAAGCAAAACCGAAGTCGGCTATTTTCACATTATCTTCGGAATCCAAGAGAATATTTTCCAGTTTTAAATCACGGTGAGCAATGTTTACCTCATGGCAATCACTGACACCACTGACTATTTGCTGGAACATTCGTTTTCCTGAAGTGCTTGAAAGGGCACCATTTTGCATAATATAATGTAGAAGATCACCACCGTCAGCAAATTCCATGAAAATGTACACGTCATCTTCCATCTCGATGACCTCTACAAGTTCAATTACATTGTTTGATTTCACTGAAGCCAAAGCATTCAGTTCACGTGGTAACATTTTGGAAATGAATTCAGGTCGAGAATTAGACTTATTAATTATTTTCACTGCCATTTTGCGGGGCATAGAGTCTTTAGAATACACACATTCTTTTATTTTACCGAAGCAGCCCTCACCAATGGTGCTGCCTAAAATATAACCTTGTTCTTTCAAAAACTTATCAGCCATAACTGACAGAGCTTTAGATGTTGATTGTATGAGAGATTTGATGTGTCAAAAGGTCAGTGACATTTCCTCAGCTTTTATACCAGCTGATCACTGTAACCTTACGTGCCCTAGGTCAAGACCCGTGACAAAAGGGAACATCGGATAATGAACTGGTCAGAGGACAGTAACTGGATTTGAATGTGACCTTGAGTACATTCAATGGAAAATGGGTACTTTGAATTTGAGTTGAACTGGTCACTTGATAACTGTTTGAGGCGGGACTCCTCTTGAAGGAAAAGTATATGGAGGTGTACTTTATGAGTTGACCCTGATGAATTGAACTGCCATCCCGTTGGCACCGACCAGGCAGTTCGCAGGCACTAGAAACATGTGCCTGTTTAAGGTATTGTCCACATACACGATCTGACGACATCGACCACTGTACAGTCGGAGAGGAGATGATACACATGAATACATTTTGAATAACAAACTGGGTCGGCAAAAATATCGTGCTCTGAGCGAGCGACACGATTTTCAGATTTTTTGCTTTGTTGACAAATATGGCTGAATAAAAGGTGATGTATAAAAATATAACAGAAACATTTTCTTCTTTTAATTGATATAGATAACCAGAAAATAAAAAAAATCTTCTAGCTTTGCGCTGTGGGGCGGCGGCGTCGCTTGAAAATTTATTATTGTCAGATGTACCGGAAATTGGAAACCGGAAGCAAATCCTGAATTTTGCAGGCACCCAGCCACAAACAAGGAAATAGAATAGGTTTTAATAAAAACGATTATTAAAAACTACGAAAATGAGCAGATCTGCAAATATCGGTTGGCTTTTATTAGTAAACAGAGAATATGGGGTGAATTGACGGGAAAAGAAAGGAATAATAGAAAATTACATTCATCTTGTAGACCGAATCTTAAGATGTCACCTATTTTCACGAAATTGAAAAAATGGCCAAAAAAGTACCAAATGGCCATGGGAGGCGAATGTTCAAATTTATCTAAATACAATTAAAGTGATTTAAATGTGAGATGTAATATCTCAGAGTTATAAAAAAGACATTTGATATGAGTTTTTCATCTTGTGGCTTCTACAACTAGAGATGGCAAACACCAAAATTTGGTGAAAAAGTGAAAATTACGCTTTTTTACGTTTTTTCATAAAAAGGGTGTGCGTTTTAATTTTGACGTTCAAAAGTCAAATAATCCGCCACTGTGTCTTTATTACCAGTTTCATATATCGTAGGGAATCACGTGGAACGTAACTGGAGGAAAAAAGAATTGAAAAAATAATAATTGAAAAAAATAGTAAGTAGAACTAAAAAAAAGTGAATAATTGACAGGAAGTGAATAAGTTTCCCGCTCTCGCGAGAATATCGCCAAGTGAATAAGTTTCCCGCTCTCGCGAGAATATCGCCAACCACGGATAGTAGCAAGGGAGGGTAATAAGTTTATCCCACCTTTCAAAAAGACAATCGGATACAGTGGATGTGTTTCTTCATAGATGTATTTATTTATTTATTTATTTATTTATTTATTTATTTATTTATTTATTTATTTATTTATTTATTGTTTGTTTGTTTGTTTGTTTGTTTGTTTATTATTTCATTTATTTATTTATTTACATATTGATTGTAGTTATTTAGTTAGTGTTAGTTAGTTCGTTAGTTAGTTAGTTAGTTAGTTAGGTTAGTTAGTTAGTTAGGTTAGTTAGTTAGTTAGTTAGTTAGTTAGTTAGTTAGTTAGTTAAGTTAGTTAGTTAGTTAGTTAGTTAGTTAGTTAGTTAGTTAGTTAGAGTTAGTTAGTTAGTTAGTTAGTTAGTTATTTAGTTAGTTAGCTAGTTAAATCACTGCATCATCCACTCAGATGCTTTGACTTGTTCCAGTGTGAAACGCTCGTTCACATCGGCTTTCAGAAGTCCCTTGATCAACTCAATGCAGTGTTCATCAACACCACACTGACTTGGAAAGGGGATTTCGCCAGAAGTTTGTTGCTCGAAAAGTCTCATAATATTCGAGTCACTGAATGGCATCTTGCCGAACATCATGCAGTAAAGGATAACTCCTAAACTCCACATGTCGGCTTTAAAGGGGTTGTAGGTTTCGGCCCTCAATACTTCAGGTGCCATATAGGCGGAACTTCCACAGAATGTGTCCGTAACCGATTCGGAACTTTCCATAAGGAAAGCAAAACCGAAGTCGGCTATTTTCACATTATCTTCGGAATCCAAGAGAATATTTTCCAGTTTTAAATCACGGTGAGCAATGTTTACCTCATGGCAATCACTGACACCACTGACTATTTGCTGGAACATTCGTTTTCCTGAAGTGCTTGAAAGGGCACCATTTTGCATAATATAATGTAGAAGATCACCACCGTCAGCAAATTCCATGAAAATGTACACGTCATCTTCCATCTCGATGACCTCTACAAGTTCAATTACATTGTTTGATTTCACTGAAGCCAAAGCATTCAGTTCACGTGGTAACATTTTGGAAATGAATTCAGGTCGAGAATTAGACTTATTAATTATTTTCACTGCCATTTTGCGGGGCATAGAGTCTTTAGAATACACACATTCTTTTATTTTACCGAAGCAGCCCTCACCAATGGTGCTGCCTAAAATATAACCTTGTTCTTTCAAAAACTTATCAGCCATAACTGACAGAGCTTTAGATGTTGATTGTATGAGAGATTTGATGTGTCAAAAGGTCAGTGACATTTCCTCAGCTTTTATACCAGCTGATCACTGTAACCTTACGTGCCCTAGGTCAAGACCCGTGACAAAAGGGAACATCGGATAATGAACTGGTCAGAGGACAGTAACTGGATTTGAATGTGACCTTGAGTACATTCAATGGAAAATGGGTACTTTGAATTTGAGTTGAACTGGTCACTTGATAACTGTTTGAGGCGGGACTCCTCTTGAAGGAAAAGTATATGGAGGTGTACTTTATGAGTTGACCCTGATGAATTGAACTGCCATCCCGTTGGCACCGACCAGGCAGTTCGCAGGCACTAGAAACATGTGCCTGTTTAAGGTATTGTCCACATACACGATCTGACGACATCGACCACTGTACAGTCGGAGAGGAGATGATACACATGAATACATTTTGAATAACAAACTGGGTCGGCAAAAATATCGTGCTCTGAGCGAGCGACACGATTTTCAGATTTTTTGCTTTGTTGACAAATATGGCTGAATAAAAGGTGATGTATAAAAATATAACAGAAACATTTTCTTCTTTTAATTGATATAGATAACCAGAAAATAAAAAAAAATCTTCTAGCTTTGCGCTGTGGGGCGGCGGCGTCGCTTGAAAATTTATTATTGTCAGATGTACCGGAAATTGGAAACCGGAAGCAAATCCTGAATTTTGCAGGCACCCAGCCACAAACAAGGAAATAGAATAGGTTTTAATAAAAACGATTATTAAAAACTACGAAAATGAGCAGATCTGCAAATATCGGTTGGCTTTTATTAGTAAACAGAGAATATGGGGTGAATTGACGGGAAAAGAAAGGAATAATAGAAAATTACATTCATCTTGTAGACCGAATCTTAAGATGTCACCTATTTTCACGAAATTGAAAAAATGGCCAAAAAAGTACCAAATGGCCATGGGAGGCGAATGTTCAAATTTATCTAAATACAATTAAAGTGATTTAAATGTGAGATGTAATATCTCAGAGTTATAAAAAAGACATTTGATATGAGTTTTTCATCTTGTGGCTTCTACAACTAGAGATGGCAAACACCAAAATTTGGTGAAAAAGTGAAAATTACGCTTTTTTACGTTTTTTCATAAAAAGGGTGTGCGTTTTAATTTTGACGTTCAAAAGTCAAATAATCCGCCACTGTGTCTTTATTACCAGTTTCATATATCGTAGGGAATCACGTGGAACGTAACTGGAGGAAAAAAGAATTGAAAAAATAATAATTGAAAAAAATAGTAAGTAGAACTAAAAAAAAGTGAATAATTGACAGGAAGTGAATAAGTTTCCCGCTCTCGCGAGAATATCGCCAAGTGAATAAGTTTCCCGCTCTCGCGAGAATATCGCCAACCACGGATAGTAGCAAGGGAGGTAATAAGTTTATCCCACCTTTCAAAAAGACAATCGGATACAGTGGATGTGTTTCTTCATAGATGTATTTATTTATTTATTTATTTATTTATTTATTTATTTATTTATTTATTTATTTATTTATTGTTTGTTTGTTTGTTTGTTTGTTTGTTTATTATTTCATTTATTTATTTATTTACATATTGATTGTAGTTATTTAGTTAGTGTTAGTTAGTTCGTTAGTTAGTTAGTTAGTTAGTTAGGTTAGTTAGTTAGTTAGGTTAGTTAGTTAGTTAGTTAGTTAGTTAGTTAGTTAGTTAAGTTAGTTAGTTAGTTAGTTAGTTAGTTAGTTAGTTAGAGTTAGTTAGTTAGTTAGTTAGTTATTTAGTTAGTTAGCTAGTTAAATCACTGCATCATCCACTCAGATGCTTTGACTTGTTCCAGTGTGAAACGCTCGTTCACATCGGCTTTCAGAAGTCCCTTGATCAACTCAATGCAGTGTTCATCAACACCACACTGACTTGGAAAGGGGATTTCGCCAGAAGTTTGTTGCTCGAAAAGTCTCATAATATTCGAGTCACTGAATGGCATCTTGCCGAACATCATGCAGTAAAGGATAACTCCTAAACTCCACATGTCGGCTTTAAAGGGGTTGTAGGTTTCGGCCCTCAATACTTCAGGTGCCATATAGGCGGAACTTCCACAGAATGTGTCCGTAACCGATTCGGAACTTTCCATAAGGAAAGCAAAACCGAAGTCGGCTATTTTCACATTATCTTCGGAATCCAAGAGAATATTTTCCAGTTTTAAATCACGGTGAGCAATGTTTACCTCATGGCAATCACTGACACCACTGACTATTTGCTGGAACATTCGTTTTCCTGAAGTGCTTGAAAGGGCACCATTTTGCATAATATAATGTAGAAGATCACCACCGTCAGCAAATTCCATGAAAATGTACACGTCATCTTCCATCTCGATGACCTCTACAAGTTCAATTACATTGTTTGATTTCACTGAAGCCAAAGCATTCAGTTCACGTGGTAACATTTTGGAAATGAATTCAGGTCGAGAATTAGACTTATTAATTATTTTCACTGCCATTTTGCGGGGCATAGAGTCTTTAGAATACACACATTCTTTTATTTTACCGAAGCAGCCCTCACCAATGGTGCTGCCTAAAATATAACCTTGTTCTTTCAAAAACTTATCAGCCATAACTGACAGAGCTTTAGATGTTGATTGTATGAGAGATTTGATGTGTCAAAAGGTCAGTGACATTTCCTCAGCTTTTATACCAGCTGATCACTGTAACCTTACGTGCCCTAGGTCAAGACCCGTGACAAAAGGGAACATCGGATAATGAACTGGTCAGAGGACAGTAACTGGATTTGAATGTGACCTTGAGTACATTCAATGGAAAATGGGTACTTTGAATTTGAGTTGAACTGGTCACTTGATAACTGTTTGAGGCGGGACTCCTCTTGAAGGAAAAGTATATGGAGGTGTACTTTATGAGTTGACCCTGATGAATTGAACTGCCATCCCGTTGGCACCGACCAGGCAGTTCGCAGGCACTAGAAACATGTGCCTGTTTAAGGTATTGTCCACATACACGATCTGACGACATCGACCACTGTACAGTCGGAGAGGAGATGATACACATGAATACATTTTGAATAACAAACTGGGTCGGCAAAAATATCGTGCTCTGAGCGAGCGACACGATTTTCAGATTTTTTGCTTTGTTGACAAATATGGCTGAATAAAAGGTGATGTATAAAAATATAACAGAAACATTTTCTTCTTTTAATTGATATAGATAACCAGAAAATAAAAAAAAATCTTCTAGCTTTGCGCTGTGGGGCGGCGGCGTCGCTTGAAAATTTATTATTGTCAGATGTACCGGAAATTGGAAACCGGAAGCAAATCCTGAATTTTGCAGGCACCCAGCCACAAACAAGGAAATAGAATAGGTTTTAATAAAAACGATTATTAAAAACTACGAAAATGAGCAGATCTGCAAATATCGGTTGGCTTTTATTAGTAAACAGAGAATATGGGGTGAATTGACGGGAAAAGAAAGGAATAATAGAAAATTACATTCATCTTGTAGACCGAATCTTAAGATGTCACCTATTTTCACGAAATTGAAAAAATGGCCAAAAAAGTACCAAATGGCCATGGGAGGGCGAATGTTCAAATTTATCTAAATACAATTAAAGTGATTTAAATGTGAGATGTAATATCTCAGAGTTATAAAAAAGACATTTGATATGAGTTTTTCATCTTGTGGCTTCTACAACTAGAGATGGCAAACACCAAAATTTGGTGAAAAAGTGAAAATTACGCTTTTTTACGTTTTTTCATAAAAAGGGTGTGCGTTTTAATTTTGACGTTCAAAAGTCAAATAATCCGCCACTGTGTCTTTATTACCAGTTTCATATATCGTAGGGAATCACGTGGAACGTAACTGGAGGAAAAAAGAATTGAAAAAATAATAATTGAAAAAAAATAGTAAGTAGAACTAAAAAAAAGTGAATAATTGACAGGAAGTGAATAAGTTTCCCGCTCTCGCGAGAATATCGCCAAGTGAATAAGTTTCCCGCTCTCGCGAGAATATCGCCAACCACGGATAGTAGCAAGGGAGGTAATAAGTTTATCCCACCTTTCAAAAAGACAATCGGATACAGTGGATGTGTTTCTTCATAGATGTATTTATTTATTTATTTATTTATTTATTTATTTATTTATTTATTTATTTATTTATTTATTTATTTATTTATTTATTTATTTATTTATTTATTTATTGTTTGTTTGTTTGTTTGTTTGTTTGTTTGTTTATTATTTCATTTATTTATTTATTTACATATTGATTGTAGTTATTTAGTTAGTGTTAGTTAGTTCGTTAGTTAGTTAGTTAGTTAGTTAGGTTAGTTAGTTAGTTAGGTTAGTTAGTTAGTTAGTTAGTTAGTTAGTTAGTTAGTTAAGTTAGTTAGTTAGTTAGTTAGTTAGTTAGTTAGTTAGTTAGTTAGTTAGTTAGTTAGAGTTAGTTAGTTAGTTAGTTAGTTAGTTATTTAGTTAGTTAGCTAGTTAAATCACTGCATCATCCACTCAGATGCTTTGACTTGTTCCAGTGTGAAACGCTCGTTCACATCGGCTTTCAGAAGTCCCTTGATCAACTCAATGCAGTGTTCATCAACACCACACTGACTTGGAAAGGGGATTTCGCCAGAAGTTTGTTGCTCGAAAAGTCTCATAATATTCGAGTCACTGAATGGCATCTTGCCGAACATCATGCAGTAAAGGATAACTCCTAAACTCCACATGTCGGCTTTAAAGGGGTTGTAGGTTTCGGCCCTCAATACTTCAGGTGCCATATAGGCGGAACTTCCACAGAATGTGTCCGTAACCGATTCGGAACTTTCCATAAGGAAAGCAAAACCGAAGTCGGCTATTTTCACATTATCTTCGGAATCCAAGAGAATATTTTCCAGTTTTAAATCACGGTGAGCAATGTTTACCTCATGGCAATCACTGACACCACTGACTATTTGCTGGAACATTCGTTTTTCCTGAAGTGCTTGAAAGGGCACCATTTTGCATAATA